>JAWWNI010001438.1:0-124531 GCA_034642065.1 Darevskia nairensis | reverse complement strand
CCATATTCCCATTCTGACAGGATTTAGACCTCCCCCTGCTCTGCAGCCCAGAGATGGGACAGTGGCAGCCACACGTGTGAGAATCAGGCCACTCCTTTATCCCAGTGACACTGGATGGAGAGGCAATTTAAAATACAGGCATTTCCACATGTTCAAGGTGCACTTGTATTGTGTCAAACCTGGAAATAGTGCGGAAAGGGGCAGAAATACCCCTAAAAGAAGCCAAAAAATCATGCAAAAACAGCTTTTAATTGCAATCCCGGGCAGAGCCGTCTTTCCCATAGGCCCTAGTGGTGCGTTGTGCCAGGGCGCCAGCCTCTCAGGAGTGCCCCAGTGAGTGGGGGAGCTGCGTGGCTTTGCCGGCGGCCTCCCCTTTCCCTGCATGCCCGCCAGCTGTGCCCCGCCAACCATGAGGCTGGCAGGCATGCAGCTTCCTTCCCAAGCCTCCCAAGCCTCTGCAGGGATCGCTCTCCTCCCGAGGAGGTGTGGGAGGGAAGCTGCGCTCTCCTCCCGCGGAGGCTTGGGAGGGGCGCAACTTCACTCCCAAGGCTCTGCAGGGATTGCTCTTCCGCAGCGGCATGGGGGAGAGTTGTGCCCCCCCCCCGGATGGCTGGCAGTGCGTAGCTACGGTCACCCCAACACTATCTGTGGTTATTTGGGGGCGCTGGGTGCACACTGGCGCCACATCTGCTAAAGACGGCCCTGATCCCAGGAGCCCTTGGACCATCCTTTGAAGCCTGTGGAAAGTTTGAGTTTGAGGGAGGGAAGAAGTGATTGTGGTGGAATTTGGCAGAGTTTCTAGAGGAGTTTTTTGAGATTTATTTTTTTAGTTGTTTGGGGAGGTTTTTTTGAAGAGGTGTTTTGTTGTTGTTTTGAGATGGCACCTGAACACACGGCATCGTCGTCTTCCTCAGGTGATGACAAACCCAAAAGGCAGCGAGTGGTGCCCACACTGGAGGAGAAGTTGGAAGTACTGCTGGACTGTTTACAGGATGGCATAAGCGTTTGTGCTGTGGCACACAAGTTTGGCAGGAATGAATCCAGCACAGGGGCCACTAAGATACGGGAGAAATAAACCCGGGCATCAGTGGCAGCGAGTACACCTACAACCGCCAAGGTCGCCAGCTATGTGTGAGACAAGGCCATGATGAAGGCACATGAGGCCCTGAACCTGTGGCTAGAGGACATGACTCTCCAGCGTATCCCCATTGATAGCAGCACCTTGCGCAAGAAGACTCTCAGGCTGTATGCGCACATCAAGCAGCCTGCAAAGGAGGTCTGAGCCAGCTTCAAAGGATGTGCCAATCTGAAGAACATTGGCGACCATGTTGAAGCTGCATCCGTGGACCAGGAGGCTGCCCAAGCATGCCCTGACCAGCTGAGGAGACACCAAGTGCGCCCTGACCAGCGGAAGAGACAAAAGTGCAAGCTGTCCATCACCATGTTCCTTAGCCAGACACCACCGGCCCCACCAAGTGCATCTGACCCACAGCCAAGCACTTTGGGTTACTGGTCTACCCCGCTTGTCATTGTTTACAAATTGTCCTCCAATGATGAGGAAGACTGAGAGCCACCGTTGCCATTGTGTGATGGCTTTCCCAGCTGAATTGTGAAGGTTCCATGACATCACAGCCGATCAGCCAATCAGGTACATGTCAAGTCCTGCTAGAAGCAAGGAAGGAAGGATGTCAGCATGTCAGAAAATAGGGATGAGTTCAAACAGCCTCCCCCAACTTGGTGCTCTCTGCCTGCTTAGAGCTGTCTGGGGCTGATGCCAAAACTGCCAGGGGGCTCCAGGTTGAGAAAGGCTGAGTTGGAAGGAGGTGTTACTGCTGCAATAGTTCCCAAGGATTCTGCCTATTTCCTTTTTAAAATTCTGGAACTATTCATTATTAGACTAATGAAGGGAAGGAGAGAACGACTAGAAAAGAATGGAAGGCGAGCTGAGTGTTGCCAGGGGTTTGGGGCGGGGAGAAGAAGAGCACCGAGTCCTTCCCCCCCCCCCAGGTTCCTTGTGCTGGTTTCCAGCGAAGCATTAATTAAGAGCACCTGCCCTTGTAGTCAAGTTCTTCTTCATTAGGAATAGAGCGTGTGTCAATGTGTAATTAAAATTATGCATATTTTTTTAAAAATAGCTCTTTTGAAATAGAACCCTAGTCATCCATACCTATTAATTTAATCAGCCAATTGAGCTTAGGTGAATTCATCTCTCCTCTCTGTCCCCCCTCCCTCTCTTAATGCTAACAGGAGTGAATTGAGCAGGAGGATTTTAACTGATTAAGTTACCATAGCAATGCAGCTCATCTCTCTCCTTGTTGCATTTCAAGCTCCCCAACTCTGTTAGCCACGGAAACTGAATTCACACAACCAACCTCCAGTTTCCTTCTTCCTTGCAATTTTTCTTCTGCAAAGGAAGCCGTGCCCCATTTTCAGGCAACAGTGAGCCCTGCTCCTGAATTGCATCCCTTGAAAATCATTCTGCCGCTACCATTATCTTGGATGGGTTGCAAGTTGGCAGTTTCTGTGTATTGAAAAGTAGGAAAAGAGGAAAATTCAGTTTGGTTCACATTTTTATTTGAACCTACCTTCATTCACACTTCTTGAAACAATGTGCACATCAAAATGCAGCTTATCTTTTGAAAATCACAATTGCCAGATTTTGTACCCAAACTGCATATATTACGGGGAAGTGTGCATAAAATTTCCCAGTAGTAATGTACGGAAGTGAGAGCTGGACCATAAAGAAGGCTGATTGCCGAAGAATTGATGCTTTTGAATTATGGTGCTGGAGGAGACTCTTGAGAGTCCCATGGACTGCAAGAAGATCAAACCTATCCATTCTGAAGGAAATCAGCCCTGAGTGCTCACTGGAAGGACAGATCCTGAAGCTGAGGCTCCAAGACTTTGGCCACCTCATGAGAAGAGAAGACTCCCTGGAAAAGACCCTGATGTTGGGAAAGATGGAGGGCACAAGGAGAAGGGGACGGCAGAGGATGAGATGGTTGGACAGTGTTCTCGAAGCTACCAACATGAGTCTGACCAAACTGCGGGAGGCAGTGGAAGACAGGAGTGCCTGGCGTGCTCTGGTCCATGGGGTCACGAAGAGGCGGACACGACTCAACAACAACAAAAGTGCATAAAATGCAGATAGAGTGAAAATAAAATAGAAATAAAGCATTATATAAAAGGAAATTACTTGCAAAAATGTGTACATTGTGAAAAATTGTATACAAAAATGTGACTATTAAGAGAAATGTGAAGAAAGGGGAAGAGCCAGGAGAGCCTGCGTACACGTAACTGCCTTGCACAACCACCTTGCAAGGTAAGCCAGCCATGTCCCAAACTATTCAGTACTTGGTGCTACCTCCACCCCTCTTTGTACCTACAGCTCTTGGATGGGGCATAGGGAAAGAGAATCTGGAGTTCTTAGACTCCAATATGGCATCCAGTTTCCTGGCTGCTCCCTGGGGTGAAAGAAACCTGCTTTTTTCTACTGCAATCCCTCCTGCAGAGATTCCAGCAGCCTGTCAACCCCAATCCTATACCTCTGTGTAGCATGAACCAAGCAGCTTAGGCTCATGGGGGGGGGGGGTCGTCCACTAACCTTGCGAGTTGGCAACGATGCACACGAGACCCGCCTGTCAAATTATGTCAGGTTTATTAGGAATAAAGAAGGCAAGGGAGAGGACAAAGAGACAAAGCAGAATATGGAAAATGAAAGGAGCTCCTGCGCTCAAGTCTAGCTTATACTGAACCAATTACTTACAAGCAGGCTTCTTGCCTCTTCGTGAGCAATGCAAGGCAGATGGTCAGTTGCAGGTTTTCTGATGGTCAAGTAGGGCTGAGGGGCAAAGCACTGCATGGCCTCCATCTTTAAGGTTCTCCCACCAGTGCTGTGGGAAGTGACAGAAATTGCCACCAGGATTTTTCAAACTTCCTGCCAGACAAAACCTGTCCTGCATTTGGGAATTTGGGGAGAAGGGTATGCCTGGCTCACTCAGGCGAAAGGGTGGCAGACAAACAGGTTTTTTTGCTACAGGGAACACAAAGACATTGATGGATTTGTGTGAGGATTTTATTTTGTAATTTCTCCTCACTGGAGAAAGAGGAGCATTTGAACTATGTGGGTGAACAGGAGCAGCAGAAGACCATTATCCAGGAACAAACATTAGATAGGTCACCCTGAACCTAAACTCTTTTTGGTGCTGAACTAGTTCATCACCACAAAAACAGAGAAACAATGAATCCAGAATAGAATTTTCCAGAAACAATCTTCATTGTTCAGCAGCTCCCATTTTGGGGGTGCTCTTGTCTGGCCAGGCACCCCACCACAGATTCCCCCCATGGGATCATGGAATGGCAGAGTTGGAAGGGGCTCTGGATTGGTCATGCCATAGATTCCAGGGCTTTTTATCAGCGGGGGTGGGGCGGAGAATCTTGGTGGGATGAATGGGAAATAGTTGGCTCCAGGGTCATGTAGATCAACACAAGTGTCCACACCTACGTCCTGTCCTATGGAAGCAGCAACAAATAATAATAATATTATTTATTATTTATACCCAACCCATCTGGCTGGGTTTCCCCAGCCACTCTGGGTGGCTAGAACAGCTAAGAGTGGCTGTGGTCCTTGAGGGACCCCGTTGCTGAAGCTCACTATTTCCACTATTCCGATAGAGTGCACTTGCTTGAAGCTGCGGGATTAAAAACCTACTGGCAGCTGCTGGCGGCATCCAACATCCGTCAGCATCTTTTTCCTCCAGTGGTTGAAGAGACTCCCTGGAAGCCAGCCAGAGGAAGAGGCTGAGGAAGACTCACAGAATGGTAATATAAAAGCAAATGGTCCCATAACGTTTGTCAGACATGCTGGTATTTGTCCTCTTTCTTTGAGAGCATGTGGCATCTCTGGAAAATGCTCAGCCATGGGAACTTTTACAAATGGCCGAAATTAAACATCATTTAATATTATATGGCATAAATCCTCCTTGTCAGGTTTAGCCCATATAAAAATGGTTGGTGGGTGCTGTGGTCTTTTCACTGAGACCAAATGGCACTGCTTGGGCCATCAAGGGTTGCCTCCTTGGCAGCACAAACAAGAACTGCTCCTGCTGAACTGGGCCTGGCGGCACAGGCAAGACTTGGGGAGGAGGGTTGCAGCAGCTGTGATTGGAAGGGAACAGGATCTTGGTCGCCTTGTGAGTTCCCAGTCCCAAGAAGCAGAGAGGGAACCCTTTTGCTGCATCAAACAATTATTTTAAAAATGCTGGAAGCAAACTCCCAGGTTGCACAGAATGCTTCTTTAGCCCAAAGCATGCTGATCATGTGGGATGTATTACTAGAGCAGTCGAGTACAACCTTTCCCTGCTGCCCAGAATGGACACCCAGGGGAATGGGGCTCCAGACAGGGAGGCCTTCCCGCCATAGCTGCTCTGGCGCTTCCTCCCCCTGTGTGTGACATGGCCCTAGCTGACCAGATCCAAGGGCTGGCCACGCAACCATCTCTCTCTTGCTCTCCTGGCTCTTAGCCAGCGCATGGCTGAACCTTCGCATAGGATGGAGCCCACAAGCAGAAAGTCGGAGATGGAGCCCAGGCTTCTTTTCACTGGAGCCACAAGGTAAAGCCTGCCTTCAGAATTACTGCTGTGAACTGAATGTGAGTAAAACTTTATTCTTACTTTTAAAGAAGACTGTGTTGTGTTATTATTATTTTAAGAGGGAAACTTACTAGGAACAGGCCAGACTGGATTGCTTAATTAAAGGATTCTAACGAATCATCAGCTTGCTTCCAATAAGTTGCAAAGGGAATGTGCTCTGCTGTTTACTCACTGGCATGAGTGAGGAGGGATCATATCAAAAAGATATCCTCTCCTACCTTCCTTAACACTCTTGGATTGTTTCCCTTTTACCAGGGAGCTGCTGGGCAGCATCACTGCCTACGATAATCTTTTTTGTTAGTAAGGAGAAAAGAACAACAGCAAAATGCAGAATTGGCCCCTCCTGGAGAGCCAGTGTGGTGTAGTGGTTAAGAGCGGTAGACTCGTAATCTGGGGAACCGGGTTCGCGTCTCCGCTCCTCCACATGCAGCTGCTGGGTGACCTTGGGCTAGTCACACTTCTCTGAAGTCTCTCAGCCCCACTCACTTCACAGGGAGGAAGGGAAAGGAGAATGTGAGCCGCTTTGAGACTCCTTCGGGTAGTGATAAAGCGGGATATCAAATCTAAACTCTTCTTCTTCTTCTTCTTCTTCTTCTTCTTCTTCTTCTTCCTGGAAAGAGCAGCAGACACTGCTCCTCGTGAGGCTTCTGCCAGCGGCACACCCTTTCCAGCCAGCCTGTCAGGCTTCCCTGGGCAACTGAATGCCATTGAGATCCATACCAGGGGGAAATGCCAGGTAATACAGAGAACAAGAAAGAAGCTCTCTCCAATTTGCTGTGTCTAAGCCGTCCCCCACAAGACAGGCCTGCACCCACAATCCACAAGCAAATGATCCCTAGATGCAAACCAATTTGATACAAAGGTTCCCTCCTTGACTCCAAAGTTGCTACCCTGTGCACAGTTACGCCTGGGCGGGTCCCACTGAAATGAGCAGGGGATTGTCTGTGGCTGCCTGCATGGAAGAGTGTAGGGAATTTGATGGGAGTAGAAAGGTGGGCAGAGGCAGGGCAGAGCAGAGGTGGATGGCAAGAAAGATGAGGAAGTGGGCTTTGAGAGTATTCATAATCTAAGCAAGCATGAAATGAACCCTACCTGGTGGAGGAGAAGGGGGGGGAGGGGCGTGCCCAGCAGAGGCTCCTGCAAGACTGGAGCAGGAAGGGCAGGCTGCCTCCGCCTGTCCCTGCAGCTCATTAGGAATGCGTGGCACATTTCCCTCCAGTGGCGCATTCTGCTGCAAGAAACCCAGAAAAAGACAAGAAAAATGAAGGCAGGTGCAATCTCATTTTCTGAGGGCTGCAAGTCAGCCAGGAAACGGCTATTATTCCATCGACTCTGTCGGCATTAAGTTATTTCCTTCACTAAATACGGGAGTGTTCATGAATATCTATTGAGTTCCAGGTAGTGGCGTCTGGCTGCACGGCGCCTCACTGATTGTAGCTTTATATTCCTCCGACAACACACCTCAATCTCACACTGAAGTGAAAGACAATAGTATTTTAAATTGGTTAATAAATCTCTAGATGGATGTTCCTGAGAGGCCGGGCGACTTCATCTCTATTACATGAATAAAAGTGATAAGGCCTCAGCCATGGAGGGGTGTTTCTGAATTGGGGAGGTTCCTTCCAGAACGCCCCCCACATGCCCTTCAAGGCAAGCTGCCTCCTTCACCCACTCAGCTCTGGGAAGGTCTTTGGGTGGAGCAGCCAAAACAAGCTGCCTTCACAGGGGAAGGGAAGGGCTTGGCCAGGAAGGTCCACTGTTCCCAGAGTCACCCCAAGAAGACAGTCTTTCCCTTGGAATATTCCTGAGCAGAACAGTAAGGGAGGAACTAAACAGAAATAAGGTCGCACAACATTAAGAGAATCATAGAATTGTAGAGTTGGAAGCAGCACAAGGGTCATCTAGTCCAACCCCATGGAATGCAGGAAACTTTTGCCCAACGTGGGGTTCGAACCCACAACCCTAAGATTAAGAGTCTCATGCTCTACCAGCTGAGCTATCCCATCTATTTCTTTAGGCTTTCTTCGTTGCTCCAATTCCTCATTCATTTCTACTCATGATGCCTTCTTTGAGGCAGGGCAATTTCACATTTCTCCTGTGTCAAGGATTCCCCCCACACTCATGCATCTCCACAGGAAAAATATCCTGTGCACAAGTTCTCTGTGGCTCCCCTTCCTGACGAAGAAGAATCTACGGTAATTGGGTTTGCAGCTGTGACAATCAGATCCTCCACTTGAGAGGATCCCCACTCTTCAGGGCACCTTGTCCAGGTTGCCACTTATGCACTGACTTGTAATGAGTTTCCTTGGCCTGCCTTTGGGCATTGTCCAAAACGCTTTGCGAACAGCACTTCTTATTTTGGTAGAGTGGCCGTCCTCCCCAGGCAGCCAGCGTCATCTGCAAAGCGGCTGACCTCTCCCTCCGTACACTCAGGAGCAGGCCTAAGAATGTCATGTCGGCCCACAAAACAGACAGCCAAGATGGCAGCTACTTTTCGCGTGCAGCACAGAGGTTGGTGTGAGGGGGCGCCATGGGTTACAAGGCCACATATTGATTACTGTTAGTGTGATGCCTGACAAGGCTCTTGACAGGCAAGCATTCCTGACTCAGCACATGGCCCAGCTCTTCCAGCCCACACCGTGACTTCCCCCTGAGACACAACCGAATAAAGATGCCCCCCCATTGGCTTTGCTGCAACTCTGGGGTGGGGCTCCTCTGGAGTTTGGATGTGGAGTGAAACCTTTTCCAGAATGGAAGGAGCTTATAAGAGGGAGATAGGAAGAAACTGAGAGAGATTGGGGGCTCCTTGTAGCAAAAGGGGGGGGCAATTCTGGAGATAAGTGTGGGGAGGGTTTCTCCAGGTATTGCCCCACTCCCCCCCCCATTGTGCACAATGAGAACCCCACACCTCCCCACATAATTTCCCGTGAGATAGCCACAAATGACACAGCTTGATGGGGGGGGGGGGGGAGAGAGAGAGAGAGAGAGAGAGAGAGAGAGAGAGAGAGAAGCACCATGATGATGGGAGGCTGGCAACTTACAATTTTTTGAAAATCTGACATTTTCAAGGTTAAAAAATAAGAGCTGGTGCCAGAAGTTGCCTTCATAAACAAAGTTGTTCCAGAGCAAATTAAGAGGGAGCTGTGGAAGAACATTACCAACCATTCCCCTGATCTCTCTCTCTCGTTGCTCCTCCTCTCCGTTGCACCTTCTGGGTTTGAGGAGAAGCACTGGATTTAGTCTGAACTTAGTGGGCATCTCTAGGGCCAGTGGAGCTGCCATGATGGACTCTTCTCTTAGGAACACAGGAAGCTGCATTTTACAGAGTCCCTCCATTGATTCTTTAGCTCAGCATTGTCCACAGCAGGGGCTGCCCAGAGTTTCCGGCAGGGGTCTCTCCCAGCCCCACCTGGAGACCGAAGTGTTGGGAAAGGTTCAGAAGAGGGGGTGGAGGGGCTCCCCTATGAAGAAAGGTTGCCACGTTTGGGACTTTTTAGTTTAGAGAAAAGGCAAGTAAGAGACAACATGAGAAAAGTTTATAAAATGCCAGGCACAAGCATGGAGAAAATGGATGCAAAGGTTTTCCCCCTTTCTCATAACACCAGAACCCATGGATAGCAATGAAGAGTCAGGACACATCAAAGAAGGTACTTCTTCCTGCAGCACAAACTTTGGAACTCCCTCCCGAAGGAGGCAAGTGCTGGTTGCCAACTTGAATGGCTTTAAAAGATGAGGCAGATTCATGGAGTAAAGGGCTCTCAGTGGCCACGAACCACAAGCTCCATGTTCTGCCACCAGGGCAGAGGCACTACTGAACAAAGGGATTTTATAGATAGGGATGAGCAGATCTGATAATATCACTTTCTCTTGGGTCCTCATTCTTCCAATCTGAAATTCAGTTCTCCACATTTCCACATCAGTTTGCATTTTGATGCAATATTCTCTTTATAGGCACATGTGTCTATGTAATTTCTATGCAGTGAACTCCTCATTTGACAAAGACTTAAGGATCACCTTAGAATCATAAAATCATGGACATGCTCCAGCTTGTCAGTATCCTTCTTGAACTGTGGAGCCCAGAACTGGACACAGTATTCCAGGTGAGGTCTGACCAGAGCGGAATACAGTGGTACTATTACTTCCCTTGATCTAGATGCTATACTCCTATTGATGCAGCCCAGAATTGCATTGGCTTTTTTAGCTGCTGCATCACACTGTTGACTCATGTCAAGTTTGTGGTCTACCAAGACTCCTAGATCCTTTTCACTTGTACTGCTCTCAAGCCAGGTGTCGCCCATCCTGTATTTGTGCCTTTCATTTTTTTTGCCCAAGTGTAGTACTTTACATTTCTCCCTGTTAAAATTCATCTTGTTTGCTTTGGCCCAATTCTCTAACCTGTTAAGGTGCAGCGAATCCTTGGTGCAGCGAGGAGGTTGGTACACCAAAAGGAATCCTGTAGTGCCCCTATTGCCCAACTTCCAGAACATGCACTCAGAAAACTGGGTCTTCCCAATAGGACGCCTGGTGTAAACTAATGACTTCCTAAAAATCCCTGCAACCCCCCTCCCCGCCCACAAGGCCTGGGTTGCTGTGCATAAGAGAAACCTGGTGGACAAGCAGCGGCAAGGACAGGCCCATCTGCTTCATCCAACCAATTCTCTGTTACACATGCCAGGTCAAGTCCTCCATCCACGATCAAGTCATGGATGGCAGTGGTCTTGTGGATCATTGACCTGGCATTGCACAGCAGCACCTTCAGGTCATGTGGCAGTGACCTGAAGTGACCCTTGCTGATTCCAGTATCCGTCCAGGAAGCAGGGATAGTCCTCAAACAACGACTAAACCTGCCTCCTTGGTAATGACATGGTCTGGTCTTAGCGTAACTCCTCCTCCTACCCGTGATCACTGAGATCGGTTGTCCCAGTGCATCCCCCCCCCCCCCCGTGGAACCTGCTGCAGCCATTTTGTTGGCTGGGACCCACTCCCAGGCAGCCCTGACCCCTCCCCTTAAAATCAAATTAAAACCTATACAATAAAACAATAAAAACCAAAAACAGTAAAAATTACAAACATACCAAAATATGCATTGAGATCCATGCCATATTTAATAACAAAGTTTTGTGTACATTTTTTAAATGAACCAATTCCCCCCCCCAGCCCCCCAGGTCAATGCAGAAATGGAATGGGACATAGCTTTGTTCTATCCCACTTCTGCATTAGGATAACAATACTATCTAAATACTTTTATCCAGTATCATACACAAACTATATACTTATATAATAATCAATTGAAATGTAACTGAGAATACTTGATAAGATAAGATAAGATAACTTATTTATTGTCATTGCACAAGTACAAGCACAACGCTATACAAGTGCAACAAAATTGGGCTGACTAACAGTCTATGACCTTTTATTTGTGTTTGTGGAAGGGGGGCTATTTTTGTTTTTTGTTTTGTTTTAATATTTAATGTTATTAAATATTTAATATTTAATAATATATTATATTATATTATATTATATTATATTATATTATATTATATTATATTATATTATATTATATTATATTATATTATATTATATTATATTATTTGATATTATTTGATATTAATTATTTGATTTCTAAGTTTCCCAGTTAATTTAGTCATTTCTGCATACTCCATTAACTTAATTTGCCAGTCTTTCTTGGTGGGGACTTCTTCTTCTTTCCAGTGTTTGGCTAACAATATCTGAGCAGCCGTTGTTGCATACATGAACAAATTCTTGCATTCGTTATGTCGTGGATCGGCAAACTAAGGCCCACAGGATCTGGCCCATGGACGGTCCTGGAATTGCTGCTTGGATTGACGTGATCGTTCGGGTTGCGCCATTTTTTCTGCAATTTTTTTCGGGCGCCATTTCCCCCCCCCTCCCTCACACACCCCGTGGTGGCACCTCCTCTCTCCCTCCTCCTGGCTTCCCCCCACCCTGCAGAGGAAGGGAGCTGGGCTTTGATTGGTGCCAGCCAATCCAAAGCCTCACTGCCCGCATGCAGGCAGTATTCAAATTTAATAAATAATAATACAGCAATAATAAGATATTCCAGGGTGTCTACTTTTTAATGGCACCATTGAAGGAGTCACTGTTATGTGGTATGTAGGACAGGCAAAAATGAGCTTTTGCTGCAGTGAATTCATATGTAAGTTGGAAAAAGGTAATGCGCATCATTCACTGCAAGCCACAGTGCTTCAGATGCAAGGAGTATCTCTTTTTTGGAGGGGGGTGCCTTTTTCCTGTCCCCAACGGCCCCTGCACAGCTATTTAGTGCCTGTGAGATGATTCCTTAGCGAGTTTACAACAAGTGGAATACACCAGGGGTGGCCAACTCCCAAGAGACTGCGATCTACTCACAGAGTTAAAAACAGGCAGTGATCTACCCCATTTTTTTGGGTTCAGGTGGTTGAGCTTTTTTTTAGGGAGGAAAGCCTGTTTTTTAGGGGTTCAGGTCAAAGTTGTTGAGCTTATTTGAGGGGAGCCAGTGATCTACCAGTGATCTACCACAGACTCCAGTGATCTACCAGTAGATCACGATCTACCTGTTGGATGTGCCTGGTCTAAAGCATGGTGATTCTAAAAAAAACCAGTGATTCGGATCATGATGATTTCAAAGTTGGAGATTCGCATCGTTGCGATTTTAAAATCAGCTGTTTAAATAATGATGATTTTTAGAAGCAGTGGTTTCAATCACGGTGGGTCTGAAATCATTGATTTGAATCATGGTGATTTTTAAAAATCAGTGATTTCAAATAATGATTTCAAATAATGATTTCAAAATCACTGATCCGAATTGTGACGGTTTTTAAAAATCTGTGATCTAAATCATGATGATTTGATTTTGAAATATGATTTGGATCACGGATTTTTTTAAAATCATCATGATTTCAAAATCAATGGCTTGAATCACCGTGATTTTAAAGTCAGTGCCTGGAGGGCAGGACTGAGGAGGGAGCACAAGGGCTTGTGCTTGTTTTCTAGGGCTTCTGCCTCTTGGATTTGTGTGACTGTCCAGGCTTGTGTGTATGTGTTTGTTTCTGGCCGTGTGCTCTCCCTGAGCACATGGTCTGAGCAGGTGGGGCTTCTGGTGAGTCAGGTGAGTCAGGTGACTAGCTGTGGGTGGAGCTAATCAGTGCTTGGAGGGCAGCGGCGTGCGCAGTTTGACCCATCTTTTAGATAGAGGGGAGCTAGTCTCAAACGTTTATTGGGGGAGACCTAGGCCTCTAGGCTTCTTTTTTTTTGTCCTGACTTCAAGCTTCAAGATGGAGGGTGAGGGAACAATTGTAGTCACCTGCAATTCCTGTGCAATGTTTGTCTTCTTGCCAAAGGTTGTAGGCAGCTCCACCTGCAGCAACTGCAAGTTGGTTGCCCCACTAGAAGACAAGGTCCGGCAACTTCAGGCCCGTGTATCTACGCTCCAGAAAATTAAAGAGCTGGAGCTTTTCTTGGATGCAGCAGAGCACACTGTCTGCACCAGGCAGGAGACAGGGCACATCCCTGAGGAAGAGATCAGTTCCCCAACACAGGAGCCAGATGTATGGAGGAACGTGACTCACAGAAGTAGAAGGCCCAGGGATCGCTCTGAGTGTTTAGAACTACACAATCGATTTGAAGTGCTCTCCCTTAACATGGAAGATGAAGAACAGACTCCATTTGAAGATCTCTCCCTCATCACAGTTGATAAGGTATATGAAGACGAGCAGCAAAGTCAGTCCTCCGGGAATGTGCGGGTGACCTTGGAAGGGACAGCACATGTAAGAATCCCGACCAAGCCTATGAGGAGGCGTGTAGTGGGGATAGGGGATTCCCTACTGAGAGGTACAGAAGCAGTGATCTGTGGGCCTGACAAGATGTCTCGAGAGGTGTGCTGTCTCCCTGGGGCCAAGATCCAAGATGTAACAGAATGGCTGCAAGGAATCATAAAACCCACTGACAAAAACCCCTTCCTTTTAGTCCATGTGGGAACCAATGACACTGCAAGCCATAGCCTCCAGAACACAGGTGTCAAACACAAGGCCCGGGGGCCAAATGCGGCCCACCAGACCTCGTCATGTGGCCCGTGTAGCCTCCGCCGGCCACCAGCCTTGCTCCAACTCCTGGGCTGCAGGTTGCCACCACCGCCTCCTCCTCCTCCTGCTTTTGCGGCCTCCCCTCCTTCCCTTCCCCACGCGCTTGTTTTTAAAGTTTATTTCACAGAGCCCACTAGGGGCACTCCGCGTCCTTGCAGCCTCGCTCTCTGGCTCCCTCCCTCCCTCCCTTGCCGGAGCGAGCGAGCAACTTGCGGCGCTCTTCTTTGGCGCGGCTGAACTTTTCCTCAACTCTTTCGCCGCCTCGGCTGAAGTTCACCAGCGATCCTTCCCCGCCCCCCCTCCCTCCCTCGCCGCCACCCCGGCAGACAAACACACAAACAGCGCCGGGCATGGCCAAGCCAAGCCAGGGAGCAGAGCCGGGACTTCTCCCCTCCCCCCCACGCTCCCCGTGTCGGAGGCGAGGAAGTGGGGAGAAAAGAGAGAGGAGAGAAACCCAACGTGCCGCCGCCGCGCACCATCTCTCTCTCTTTCCAGCAAACCAGCCGCAAGGTGGATGGACATTGGGCAGCTGAGGCTCTCGGGCGCCAGTTCTGCGCCGGGGGCGGGCCGGATCTGTGGGGCCAGTGGCTGACCCCCACCCTCCCCGCCCCTCCACCCAGAGCGGAGCCCTCTCCATCCCACCCCACGGACCCACATCTTTCCCGGACGCCTAGCAGGGCAGAGAAGGGAGCGCGCAACAGAAAGAGCGATTGCACCTACTTGCGGCCAGTTTCCTCGCTCTGCCTTTGGATCGCATTGCTGCCAAATCCCACGGACGTTGCTTGGATGGTTGCTTGGGGTGGGGGGGATATCTGGGGTCGGGGTGGGGGTGGGGGTGGGGAGGGAAATCAATGGAGGGGCTTCCCCCCCTCTCTCTTTCTCTCCGTTTTCCCCCCCTTCCTGCTTCCCCCACTCTTTTCTTTCTCTCTTTCTCACTCACTCTGTTTCTCTCTCTCTCTCCCAACCCCAAAGCTTGCTATCTTCTCCAGCATTGTCAGTTTGGACACCTTCGCACATGCGCAAGGGCGGCTTCTCCCTCTCGCTCTCCTCTCGCTCGCCCTCCCCGCGTAACTCACCCCCCCCTTTCAACATCTCCCGGGCGCCGCCAAAAAAAAAAAAAGTTTGGAGCGATCTTTCACTTTTGGATTTAGGGATCTTGGGCAGAAGATCGCAGGAAAGAGGCTAAGGCGCGGGGCGGGATGGTGGAGATCTCTCTTTTGCTCGCTTGGGAAAATCTAAGCTAGGGAGAGAAAACCAATTGACATAAGCGCCCATGCAGACTTTTAAGAGAGGGAGGGAGATGCCGGATGATGAGCTGATACGACCTGCGATTTATTAATTGTGGACGGCGATTCTTCTTTGTGCACCCTTGGCCGGTGCACACCCCCCCAAACACACACACTTTTCTCATCAGTACAACCATTATTTCGCAGGGCGACCCTAGGAATGAGTAAAGCGGCGCTTATGTGCAGTGGACCAACCCGGCTCCCCCATCGCTGCGAGGTGGCCTCAAGGGCGCACCTGGAGGTCCCGGCAGGTGTGCTGCTGCTGCCTCCACCGTCTGCATGGGGAGCCTCTCTTTTTTCGCAGGTGCAGCCATCAGGGATTTTGCAAAGAGGCAGGTCACCTAGCTTTCCCATACACACACACACACACACACACACACACACACACGCTTTTCCTCTCCGCCAACCCAGAATCCTTGAGAAGGAGCTCTAGCAGGGGTGCCAAATTGAGTAAAATAGGAGGAGGGGCGGCTCAGGTAAACCCCACCCTGCATAATCACAAGATGCGGCTCGCACACACCAACCATTGATTTTAATGGCAATGCCCATCCATTTTGCAGGGGCCCAGCCCCCTCAATATTTTGTATGTTAAAAAAAAAAATACTGTCTGTTACCAAAAATCATTTTTCAATAAATTGTACAATAATTGTACATTTGAATATCTACTTGCCATTATTCTGACTATGTTTCTGCTTTCAGAGCTAGTTATTACTTACATTATTACAAAAAACAGTAATAATTGAATGCAGTGACAATAATTTATGATAATAAAGAGTGGACACATAGTCCTACAGATACAACCGGCCCTTTGAGGGTGACCAAACTGCTGATGCGGCCCCCGATGAATTTGAGTTTGACACCCCTGCTCCAGAAGATCAAACGTGATTATGAGGCTCTGGGCAGGAAGTTGAAGCAATTAAATGCACAAATTGTCATCTCATCTGTCCTCCCAGTGGAACGACGTGGCCCAGGAAGAGAGGGAAAAATAGGAGAAGTGAACAACTGGCTTCGCAAATGGTGCCGGCAGGAACAGTTTGGATTCTTAGATCACGGTCTGCAGTTTCTTGAAGATGGACTTCTGGCAAGTGATGGGCTGCACCTCACAAGGGTTGGGAGGAATGTTTTTGCCAATAATCTCAAAAACCTCATACGACGAACCTCCCACTCAAGCTTCCCGCTTGCCCCCTTTAACCGTTACTAAGTTTATTTGTTTCTGAGGTGTTCTGGGTTCGAGTCCTGTTTCTCCCCACCTCCAACCTTTGAGGTCCGTCTGTTTTGTTTGCCCCCTTTTAAGATGGACTGGGGACGACTTAGTAACTGGGGTTCCTTTTGGTCCAGCTGCCTTGACTACGGCCGATATATATATATACACAATGCTCTGGGCTCCTGGGTTTATCCTGCCTCTTAGCTTACAGTCCTGGGCCTCTGTTTCCTACAGATCCCTTACTGTCAGTTAGCTAACTGCCACAGCAACTTTGTAGCTTTATCCAGGCTGTGAATAGTGAATAGCCCCTCCCGAGGGAAACCCCGTGACACAAACTATCCCTTTTAGCAGGTAAGTTTTGCCCCTTCCTTGAGTTTATCCCCTCACAAGCATTCATACATCACTGGACAGAATAAACAACAAGCCTTTCTTGGCTCCACAAAAGCAAGCCTTTATTTTGTTAACAAAACATAACGTTTCATAATTTTCTTAGTTCTTCAGGTTATTTTCTAAACAACACATGAACTCCTTCAGTATAGCACATTGCTCTTTTTCCTAATCTAGCCTAACCTAGCCTACCCACCACTATCCTGGTCCCAACTCCCTCTTCTTCCAGTCACCACTCACTCCCGCCCTCTTCTCAACTGTCGCAACTGCCTTCCTTCCTTTTTAAACTGGGGATGGTCCCACCCCCTTTTGGCTAACCGACCATTCTAATTGAGTGAGGATTAATTCCCGATGACCCAGGAGGTAACAACTCCATCCTACTAGGGCCAATCCGTCACACCTCATCAGGAGGGCTTTAAACTGACGTGTGGGGGAGGGAGACAGTGGTCCTGATGGTAGGAGTCTATCAAGTACTGAAGATGATCATCCAAATGTCAAGGACCAAATGGAGCAAACAGCACACAGACCTAGTGGCGGGAGGAAAAAATCCTTAAATAAGAGACTAGGGGGAATGATCAAGGGTCTTCAATGTCTGTATACTAATGCACAGAGCATGGGAAATAAACAAGATGAAATTGAGCTCTTGGTACAGCAAACTAAATACGACATAATAGGCATCACTGAAACCTGGTGGGATGAGTCTCATGATTGGAATGTAGTAATAGAGGGATACAGTCTATTTCAGAGAAATAGACCAAACAGGAAAGGAGGAGGAGTGGCATTATATGTCAGGGATGTGTATACCTGTGAAGAGATCCATGATTTAGAAATTCAAAGCCAAATTGAGAGTATCTGGGTCAAAATTAAGGGAGAGAAAAATAACAGTGATCTCATTGTGGGAGTTTACTATATATCCCCAAGCCAAACTGAGGACACAGATGACGCCTTCCTGGAACAGATGACCAAACATTCAAAAGGAAGTGAGATAGTAGTAATGGGGGATTTCAACTATTCTGATATTTGTTGGATGTCAAACTCAGCCAAGAGCATAAGGTCAAACAGATTCCTCACTGGCCTTGCAGACAATTTCATTGTCCAGAAAGTGGGAGAAGCAACAAGAGGATCAGCCATTTTAGTTCTGGTCCTAACCAATAGTGATGACCTGGTTAGTGGGGTAGAAGTGGCAGGATCATTAGGTGGGAGTGATCATGCTCTTCTGGAGTTTATTATACAGCAGAAAGGAGCAACCAAGCATACTAAGACTCAAATTCTAGACTTTAAGAAAGCTGACTTCAGAAAACTTAGGGAAATGCTGGGTGTGATCCCATGGTCACTAATACTAAAAGGGAAGGGAGTTCATGATGGATGGGAGTTTGTTAAAAGGGAGATATTAAAAGCACAACTTCAAGCAGTACCAATGAGACGAAAACATGGAAGGTGCCTAAAGAAGCCAGGGTGGCTATCTAAAGAACTTTTAACTGAGTTAAGATTTAAAAGGGATATGTACAAAAATGGAAAAGGGGGGGAACCACCAGAGAGGAATTCAAACAAATAGCCAGCATATGTAGAGACAAAGTCAGAAACGCTAAAGCACAGAATGAACTCAGGCTTGCTAGAGAGGTTAAAAGCAATAAAAGGGGGTTTTATGGGTATGTCCGTAGCAAAAGGAAGATCAAGGAAACAGTGGGGTCACTTAGAGGAGAAGAAGGTGAAATGCGAACAGGGGACACAGAAAGGGCAGAACTCCTCAATACCTTCTTTGCCTCAGTCTTCTCCAAAAAAGAAAACAATGCCCGACCTGAAGAATATGGAGCAGATGATTCAGGAGGGGAAACACAGCCCAGAATAAGTAAGGAGGTAGTACAAGAATACTTGGCTAGTTTAGATGTATTCAAGTCTCCAGGGCCAGATGAACTACATCCAAGAGTATTAAAAGAACTGGCAGAGGTGATTTCAGAACCACTGGCAGTAATCTTTGAGAATTCCTGGAGAACAGGCGAAGTCCCAGCAGACTGGAGGAGGGCAAATGTTGTCCCTATTTTCAAAAAGGGGAAAAGAGAGGACCCAAACAATTACTGCCCAGTCAGCCTGACATCAATACCAGGAAAGATTCTAGAGCAGATCATTAAGCAAATGGTCTGTGAGCACCTAGAAAGGAACGCTGTGATCACTGAAAGTCAGCATGGGTTTCTGAAAAATAAGTCATGTGAGACTAAGCTGATCTCATTTTTTGACAGAATTACAAGCCTGGTAGACGAAGGGAACGCTGTGGATGTAGCCTATCTTGATTTCAGCAAGGCCTTTGAAAAGGTGCCCCATGATATTCTTGTAAAGAAGCTGGTAAAATGCGGGCTAGACAATGCTACCATTCGGTGGATTTGTAACTGGCTGACTGACCGAACCCAAAGGGTGCTCATCAATGGCTCCGCTTCATCCTGGAGAGAAGTGACTAGTGGGGTGCCACAGGGTTCTGTCTTGGGCCCAGTCTTATTCAACATCTTTATCAATGACTTGGATGATGGGCTTGAGGGCATCCTGATCAAGTTTGCAAATGACACCAAATTGGGAGGGGTGGCTAATACCCCAGAGGACAGGATCACACTTCAAAATGACCTTAGCAGATTAGAGAACTGGGCCAAGGCAAACAGGATGAATTTTAACAGGGAGAAATGTAAAGTACTACACTTGGGCAAAAAAAATGAAAGGCACAAATACAGGATGGGTGACACCTGGCTTGAGAGCAGTACAAGTGAAAAGGATCTAGGAGTCTTGGTAGACCACAAACTTGACATGAGTCAACAGTGTGATGCAGCAGCTAAAAAAGCCAATGCAATTCTGGGCTGCATCAATAGGAGTATAGCATCTAGATCAAGGGAAGTAATAGTACCACTGTATCAGACCTCACCTGGAATACTGTGTCCAGTTCTGGGCACCACAGTTCAAGAAGGATACTGACAAGCTAGAACGTGTCCAGAGGAGGGCAACCAAAATGGTCAAAGGCCTGGAAACGATGCCTTATGAGGAACGGCTTAGGGAGCTGGGTATGTTTAGCCTGGAGAAGAGAAGGTTAAGGGGTGATATGATAGCCATGTTCAAATATATAAAAGGATGTCATATAGAGGAGGGAGAAAGGTTGTTTTCTGCTGCTCCAGAGAAGCGGACACGGAGCAATGGATTCAAACTACAAGAAAGAAGATTCCACCTAAACATTAGAAAGAACTTCCTGACAGTAAGAGCTGTTCGACAGTGGAATTTGCTGCCAAGGAGTGAGGTGGAGTCTTTGGAGGTCTTTACAGTAAGCAGAGGCTTGACAGCCACCTGTCAGGAATGCTTTGATGGTGTTTCCTGCTTGACAGGGGGTTGGACTGGATGGCCCTTGTGGTCTCTTCCAACTCTATGATTCTATATCATTATGATTTTTGAAAATCAGTGCCCCTTAACACAATGCCTCCGAAATCGATGATTTAGACTAGGCACGTCCAACAGGTAGATCATGATCTACCGGTAGATTACTGGACGTCTGTGGTAGATCTCTGGTAGATCACTGGCTCCCCTCAAAGAAGCTTAACAACTTTGACCTGAACCCCTAAAAAAAGGGCTTTCCTCCCTAAAAAAAGCTCAACAACCTGAACCCCCAAAAATGGGGTAGATCACTGCCTGTTTTTAACTCTGTGAGTAGATCGCAGTCTCTTGGGAGTTGGCCACCCCTGCTTAGACCACTGATTTTAAAATATGCCTTGGTAGCAGCTCACTAGGGTTTCAGGGAGGGAATCTCTCCTAGTCATGAGCATAGCGAAGGGGATTTTTAAACCCAGCTCTACCTCTCTTTCAAATCAGAACCAGTGAAGGCGGTGAAGGTCCTGTGTGAGTGCCTGGAGGCGGTTGGAGGATGGATGGTGGCTAACAGATTGAGGTTGAATCCTGACAAGACAGAAGTACTGTTTTTGGGGGACAGGGGGGGCGGGTGTGGGGGACTCCCTGGTCCTGAATGGGGTTAGTGTGCCCCTGAAGGACCAGGTGCGCAGCCTGGGAGTCATTTTGGACTCACAGCTATCCATGGAGGCGCAGATTAATTCTGTGTCCAGGGCGGCTGTCTACCAGCTCCATCTGGTACGCAGGCTGAGACCCTACCTGCCCGCAGACTGTCTCGCAAGAGTGGTGCATGCTCTGGTTATCTCCCGCTTGGACTACTGCAATGCGCTCTACGTGGGGCTACCTTTGAAGGTGACCCGGAAACTGCAATTAATCCAGAATGCGGCAGCTAGACTGGTGACTGGGAGTGGCCGCTGGGACCACATAACACCGGTCCTGAGAGAACTATATTGGCTCCCAGTACGTTTCCGAGCACAATTCAAAGTGTTGGTGCTGACCTTTAAAGCCCTAAACGGCCTCGGTCCTGTATACCTGAAGGAGCGTCTCCACCCCCATCGTTCAGCCCAGACACTGAGATCCAGCGCCGAGGGCCTTCTGGCGGTTCCCTCATTGCGAGAAGTGAGGTTACAGGGAACCAGACAGAGGGCCTTCTCGGTAGTGGCACCCACCCTGTGGAACGCCCTTCCAGCAGATGTCAAGGAAATAAGCAGCTATCCTATTTTTAAAAGACATCTGAAGGCAGCCCTGTTTAGGGAAGTTTTTAATATTTAATGCTGTATTGTTTTAACATTTGACTGGAAGCCGCCCAGAGTGGCTGAGGAAACTCGGCCAGATGGGCGGGGTAAAAATAATAAATTATTATTATTATTATTATTATTATTATTATTATTATTATTATAAATCAGTATTTCTTTAAATCAATCATTTTTCAATAATCGTGATTTTAAAATCAGTGGTCTAAAGCAGGGGTGGCCAACTCCCAAGAGACTGCAATGTACTCACAGTTAAAAACAGGCAGTGATCTACCCCATTTCTTGGGGTTCAGGTTGTTGGGCTTCTTTTAGGGAGGAAAGTCCATTTTTAGGGGTTCAGGTCAAAGTTGTTGAGCTTATTTGAGGGGAGCCAGTGATCTACCACAGACGTCCAGTCATCTACTAGTAGATCATTATCTACCTGTTGGACGTGCCTGGAATACACAATAATCTCCTCAGATGTGGATGTTGTTCCTGTTTTCATTCCAAGGAAAGCAGCCTCTGAATTATCTATCTGGGAAGTAACATGAAAAGAAAATTATTCACAGACAGAAGAAGGAAACAGGCACGGAATTCAATTATGCAAAAAGAGAGAGAGAGCATGAGGGAAAGTGATGCGTTTTCCTTAATTCCTCCACAGGCTTCTCTGTAGTCAAAGCAGCTCCCTCCCTCCCCCCCCCCCCGGTGTGTGTGTGTGTGTGTGTGTGTGATCACCCCTCCTTGCTTTCTTTGGAAGGGGCTCTTTATCTCATCCTGCTTGCAGTTCCTGGCACCAGGCTGCCAAATATGAGGGGTGGGAAGTCCATCGAAGCCCACTGTCCCTGCTGAGAGCCAAGGTGGCTTTTCCTTCCACCTCCCTTTTTGCCCAGGAGCAACACCCCTGGCTCAATGAGAATCCAGACAGAGGTTCTGTAGTTTGGCATTCCCAGGGTTGTTGTTGTTGTTGTTGTTGTTGTTGTTGTTGTTGTATATAACCCTGTTAAATATATTAAAGTATGGCATGGGAACACCTGTGGAGATACTGAATCCTGTTGGACTCGAGGACATCAGAAGACCCCTGCCTTCATCCAATAGTCCCCAAATATAGGCCCCAAATAAACACAGCCCTTAAAGGACAGGGTTATGAGCCAGGCTATGGTGTAAATAATGGTGTCATACCTGGACAGCTGAGGAAGAACCCCTGGGTTGCTCATGAGTAAGGGGTCTGCTCATGAGTAAGCAATCCCTACTACTCCTTCCCTGCCACCAGCTGCGGTTCAGGTGTGGCTAGGCTTTCCACCTGTTCCTGGAAAAACTTGATCATCCTTTTGTAGAGAAAAGTGTCCCCTGCCCTGTTTAGCCAGGATGAGACCTGGGGCCAGCTGTCACGGCATCTTGTGGGAGTGGATTCCATGGTTTATTGATGTGCTGTGTGACAAAGACCGTCTTTTTGCCTGTCCTTCCTTTTGCACAAACAACTGGCTCTGGCATCTGCACATGCGTGGTCCAGTGCTGGAGGGTTTTGATGTTCCAAGGATCGGATAGAGAGCTCTTACCAATAATGTGCTGCTCACTTCTAGCTTGGCTCAACGCTTGCGATACAGACATCAGCTACAGGCACAGAAACTATGATGGCGACTTCAGAACTATTGTTTCTGCCCATACATACAAATTCGATTGCTTGCTTGATTAGTCCAGCTCATAGGATTAATCAGCTAAGGATTCTTTCATCATGCAATTGTCTTACTTCTAGCTTTCCGCAAGTGATTCTGGGGACAGAAGTTGCGGGAGGCTAAAGAGTTGCAAGGTGGGGAGAGAATGGTGGAAGACTCTCTAGGGATGCAAAAGGCCACTCATGTAGGAGGACCAATTGTGGTTAAAAAGCCAGGCTGTGAGCCAGGAAGCTCCCAGTTCCAATCTTGCAGTGGTTCTCCTTCCTTGGAGGTTTTTAAGCAGAGGTTAGAATCATAGAATCATAGAGTTGGAAGAGACCACAAGGGCCATCCAGTCCAACCCCCTGCCAAGCAGGAAACACCATCAAAGCATTCCTGTCAGGTGGCTGTCAAGCCTCTGCTTAAAGACCTCCAAAGAAGGAGACTCCACCACACTCCTTGGCAGCAAATTCCACTGTCGAACAGCTCTTACTGTCAGGAAGTTCTTCCTAATGTTTAGGTGGAATCTTCTTTCTTGTAGTTTGAATCCATTGCTCCGTGTCTGCTTCTCTGGAGCAGCAGAAAACAACCTTTCTCCCTCCTCTATATGACATCCTTTTATATATTTGAACATGGCTATCATATCACCCCTTAACCTTCTCTTCTCCAGGCTAAACATACCCAGCTGCCTAAGCCGTTCCTCATAAGGCATCGTTTCCAAGCCTTTGACCATTTTGGTTGCCCTCTTCTGGACAGGTTGGATGGCCATCTGTCATGGATGCTTGAGCTGAGATTCCTGCATTGCAGGAGGTTGGACTAGAAAGATGACTCTTGCGGTCGCTTCCGGCTCTACAATTCTATGATTCTCTGCTGTTTCCCCAACAATACCACAAACATTTCAGGACAAATCCTCCTCTTCATCACTGCTGCAATGCAACCTGCTACCTTGGCATTCTGTTTGTTTTGCAGTCTGTTTACCCCTGATAAATTTGTCTTCAGCACTCATGGGGGGGGGGGGAGGTCTGCATCTTCCCTGGGCTCAATGACATGATTTTGACCCAACCCATTAATTAATAGCTCATTAGGAGCCCAAATTTGTGATAGATCAGCAGTGGACTTGGCACACTGGCTTAATTTAATGATTTCTTGCATTACTTTGCTAATCATCTTTAGTCTGATTCAATTCATCTCAATGTGACTATGCTAATTTCTAATTAAGGCTGAAACGCCAATGCTGCATATGAACTGCAGGCAACCGTCTTAAGGCAATGGCCGAGGATCCTCTTTTGCCGGCCAAGTTCCTTCCTTTCGCTCCTTGCCTGCTGCTTGTCTTGAGGGGGGGGGGGTCTCAGCTGCTGAGCTTCTCAGGGAAGGCAGGAAACTTTGCGAGAAAAGTACGCCTGCTAATTCAAAACATTTATGTTAGCCGATATAAATTTATTTAGTGCCATAAATTACATAATTGAATTTTTATTTCCTTCATATATTTGAGTGAAATAACTAATATTTTGAGTCGGCTTGGCCTGCAGATGTCTTTCACAGGAACATATTTCCTGTAATATTATGCCTGTATAAAGCTGACATTTAAACGGTTTAATAAATGAGCAGTTGTTTGACTTGTTTCAGATTCAATACATTCTGGAATATTAATAAAATATATTTCATAAGGCAGCTCAATAGACCATCGCAATACAAAGACCATGATTTATTAGTGATACTTTTGCTATTAGGGAGGGACAGATACTCAAAATGTCATTAAGGTTAAAATAATAATCAATCACACTAATTAGACCCTATTTTTCATATGCAAATATAATTAAGCATACACTTCCCAATAACTTTAAAGAGAATTATTGGAGCGGCGGAAAGGGTGCTGGAGAGAGGGAAGGAGAGGGGGGGTCCCTTTTGCACTAATGGAGCAACCGTTTCCCCACTAGAACATGCAAACAAAAACACTTTGTGTTTTCCCCAGCATCAGGGAATAACGAGGCCTTCAGGGAGAAGCTGCTTTGGGGAAGCAGAGGTAAATTCTGAAGTGCAGGAGCCATAATGAGAGGCCCCCATAGCAGCCACAGAACCATGGAGAATGCAAAAATGCAGCCAGCTGTTCTGATTGTGTGTATAACACCCACACACCCTAAACAGCAGCAACGCCATAACACAACACCCAATGCCTGGGGATCAAGATCACAAGCCTACACATTGTTTCCGGGGAGGAAGCTCAACAGACCTCAGATACATTGACTTCTGACTCCAGAAGTGCAGCTTAAAGCACATTGAGCTTTAGCAAAAGATCTTCAGCCAGCTGAAATGTAACCTTTAGCTTTTAATTAGAAGTGCAAACCACCCAGCAAACATGAAAGAAGATTCCACCTAAACATTAGGAAGGAAGGAAGAAGAAAGAAGAAAGAAGATTCTACAAGAAAGAAGATTCCACCTAAACATTAGGAAGAACTTCCTGACAGTAAGAGCTGTTCGACAGTGGAATTTGCTGCCAAGGAGTGTGGTGGAGTCTCCTTCTTTGGAGGTCTTTAAGCAGAGGCTTGACAGCCATCTGTCAAGAATGCTTTGATGGTGTTTCCTGCTTGGCAGGGGGTTGGACTGGATGGCCCTTGTGGTCTCTTCCAACTCTATGATTCTATGTGTTAATCAGTAAAACTGCAAGCATGAAGTAGGAACCCCTTCAAAGAAAAGATGGGTCCGACTCCAGCCTCTATCTGGTTGTCTTCCTCATCCTCTCACTTCTTCCATGCTAATCATTCATAAACAATAGTAAAGCTTAAAAGCCTCATCAATACCTGATTCACAGAGCCAGGAGGGTCTGCCAGGCAGCATGGCACTCCAGCAGATGGCACCATTCCCCCCCCCCCCGTGCTGAAAAAAAACCCAGACCTGCTCTCCCTCTCCACACAACAACATGACAGAGGTGGCTAAAAATCAACAGGGAGAGACTGCAGAGGGGGAAGCTGCAAGTGATTTATTTTCCCTAACAAATAAATCAAACCATGCTACTGTTCTTCAGGGGCAAAATGGTTTAATCCATGGTTCAGAATAGAACTGGCATAGAAAACTGCTGGAGTTATCCTTTGAATTGAGTCTTCCATATTGCCCCCACCCCCCACCCCATTTGCAAGATTTGTAATGCAACATATCGGGTACCAGATAAAACAATCCCCAGTTCCACTTTTGATGCCTCTTCACTCTTGGTCGTACCTCCTCTTCTTCCCTGCCTCAGTTTTTTTTTTAATTTTGATTTAGGCAGAGAATTAAACAGTCATCCTCGCTGAGTGATGATTTGCAGTGAACAAGGATACTTCCACTCTCTCATTCCATTGTTGCACACCATCTCTGAGTGTGAATAGTGAGGACATGCAAAGTCACCAATGGAGCTCCAGCCCAATGATTTAGGATGGCACATGTGAGATTAAGACTGCCCTCCTAATCACATGGGCACATGATGTCATGATGGCCAAGATTGCAGAATCCCCATCCTCAGGGTTCAGAGGACATCTCAGACCAAGAGGAGGCTGTGCCTTCAGTGTTCCTCCCCCCTTCTGGTCCACCCCCATGCAATGCAGGAATCACAGCTAACCTTTTGAGCTGAGTGAATTTTAGCTTCACCTCTTTTGCAAATCTTGGAGTACCTAAACAGATGTGTGAGTTCATTTTCCACCCTGACTATTCCCCATTATAATTAAATAACTGTGCATTTCCCTACAGATCAGGGGAAGCCATTCAGAAGAAGCAGCTTAGCCATCTCAGGTTGGAACTTTCCACAAAAAATTGTCTGGGCTTTCGGATGCTGGGACTCATGCAAAAGGTTTTCTTCAGTTTTGTGGCAGAGAAGGGTTAATAAGTGATGTTTATTTATGAACTTGGAATATTACTGTTGCATAATTTGAATACAATGCCTGTTCATAGATGTGCATACTCTCCCCTTTTATTGCATGCTATAATTTCATTTTTAAAGGTTGCTGTGTACCATCCTTTAAAAATGAGATCACAAACACAAAATAAAGCTGTGCTAACTATATGTACCCAAGGGATCCACCACTCTGTCCTTGACACAACCCTCTGGGGATTTCCCCTGGAGAGGCCAGACCTCTGTTGGAGGGGGTGTCAGAATGGGGTCTTCAAGGGAAAGTGGCAGTCACTTCTATGCTGCTGTTAAGATTTCTTTTCTGGTGAAAATCAGTGACCCTGCATATTTCTGCAATTGCAGGACCAGTTCAGGCAAGACAAACTATGGAGAAGAAAAGGATTTTCCCCCCCCTCATTTTTTCATCATGGAGTTTTCTTCTAAATGGTTGCTTACACCTCCATGGGCGATTGCCAGCCCCAGGGTCCCAGCAGAGGCCACTGCACACACAGAACAGGGCTTCATATTACTTGAATTGTCACTAAGATCCTTTTCTGTGTAAAAAGAGCTATAGATTTCCTTTTTGTGTTTTCATTTTGTAGTCTTCATTTTGTATTTTGCAGTTTTTTGTATGTCGTTTTGTATATTTTGTGTTTTCATTTTGTATTTGTATGCTATAAATTGCTTTGTTTGGCATGAATGAATGTTTGGAATGGAGGGCAGTATATAAATGTAATAAATCAATCAATAAATGAATGAAGAAAGGAAAGTTCCAGGCAGCAGAAGAGCAGCTGGATCTGTCCTTGAAAGCAACAGGAATGAATGGAAATTACAAACATGAATTTAAATCATAGAATTGTAGAGTTGAGAGGAAGCCTGGGGGTCATCTAGTCCAACCCCCTGCAATGCAGGAATCTTTTTGCCCAGCGGGGGACCAAACTCATGACCCTGAGATTAAGCATCTCATGCTCTATGGACAATAATAACGAAAACTAGTGTGGTTTTAATGAATAACTAAATGAATGAGATTTTAAATAATAAAAACAAATGATTAATGACAGGTGGGGCACCTGGTACGGCTTTGTTTTAGACAGGTGACAGAAGGGCTGCTGCTTCCCTTTCAGCAGAAAGGAAAACCCCAGAGGCCTGGCTGGCTGCTTCTGAGCATATCCTGAGTGCCTTTATCCAAGCAGTGACCCTCCCCAGACATCTGCGTTCAGGAGGCCAGGCTACCAAGTCACTGCAAATCGCCTGTGAGGTGACCAGCTTGAGCCTCATCACTTCACATTTGCTGCTGTTCTCAAAGGACACCAGAGCCCAGGAAGAGCCCTGAAGCAGCTGAATTAGACCAAAGTCCCATCTACCGTAGTTTAGCATCGTGACCTCACATTTGCCAACCAGGTGTCACTCTAAAGCAGAATAATGTGTGTGCCCAGGAATTCCAAAGCATCCTGTTCACGAATCCATCTCTACTTTCTGCCCTCTCTGCCCACTGCCTTAGCAGTCTGGGCCCATCCTTCCTTTGGAAATGGCTCCCCACTTTGTAAATTTAACTTGGGCACCCCTCCTTTCCCCAACTTCTCCTTGCAAAACTGACACCAGGCATCATGATCTTCCCCATGAGAGGAGAGTGC
Organism: Darevskia nairensis; assembly: GCA_034642065.1. Taxonomy (NCBI): domain Eukaryota; kingdom Metazoa; phylum Chordata; class Lepidosauria; order Squamata; family Lacertidae; genus Darevskia; species Darevskia nairensis. The sequence goes on along the minus strand of JAWWNI010001438.1, from coordinate 96,152 downwards.
TGTCTTGGTTGGCACAGATGGCGGGAAGGAGGAGACTGCCTTCAGGCTTTCCCCAAGGGGCGCTTGGCGCGTTTTGTTGCTCACGTTGTCTTGTTAGACATACAACAGCAGCAGGTCTCAGTGTTTTGGAGATGGGTGGCATCTTAGCTGCCCTGACAAGGTGTAACATCGGGAGGCGTGGGGTGGGGTGGAACGTGAGATGCAGTGGAACAGCAGCCCCCTCAGGGAGCTGGATTAAAGTGAAGATATGGAAATGGGGATGAGGAGGTGAGGTGGGGAGAGGATACACCTGATCTTTCATGCACATCCATGCCTGAAGCCCCAGGCTGGCCCCTGTCTGGATCTGAGCTAGCATAATACTAGAGATGGGGTTGTTTTCCTGCCTTTAACCAAGAGGAAAAACACAGCAGCTTTCCAAGGTATGATGAGGTGGCTTTTGTAGAGCGAATGAGCACAGTCTCATTCAACAGTGCATCACAGGGTGAGGTTCGGGCAATCATGGGCTCCTTCCCCAGCCTGGTGCCCTCCAGGTGATTTTGGACTGCAACTCTCATCATCCCTAGCTAGCAAAGTTATGCTTTCATCAGCCCTGGCATCATGTGGCTGTGATGGTCAGGGAGTTGGAAGACAACGTTGTTTCAATGGTCTTTGGTTCCACATCCTTGGTTTAAATCAGCCTTCCACAACCTGGGGCTATCCAGATGCTGCATAGGTACAGGAAGAGGGTTCAAATCCCCACTCAGTAATATAATCATGGAATTATAGTTGGAAGGGACCCCAAGGGTCATCTAGTCCAACCCCCTGCAATGCAGGAATCTCAGCTGAAGCATCCATGGCAGATGACCATCCAACCTCTGCTTAAAAACCTCCAAGGAAGGACAGTCCACCACCTCCCAAGGGAGACCATTCTACTGTGGAGCAGCTCTTGCCATCAGAAAGTTTTCCCTGATGTTGAAAAACTCCTTCCTTGTAAATTGAAGCCATTGGTTTGAGTCCTACCCTCCAGAGCAGGAGAAAACAAGCTTGCTCCATCTTCCACGTGACAGCCCTTAAGATATTGGAAGAGGGCTATCATATCTCCTCCTTCTAGCTTATCAATATCCCTCCTAAATTGTGGTGCCCAGAACTAGACACAGTATTCCAGGTGTGGTTTGACCAAGATTTTAAAGCATTAGAATTGTTTTGCTGCTGCATCACACTGTTGACTCATGTTCATCTTGTAGCAATCCAGGTGTCCCCCATCTTATATTTGACTCTCAGCAGGCCAGCTGTAACATGGGGGGGGGGGCCTTAGGCTGTTAGCTGTGACAGCTCAGTGGGGTTCCTGTTGCTGCTGCATTTGGGCTGCAGACAGTGAGCAGGACGCAGACTCCTTCTGACACTTGAAGTGGGGGGGGGGGCGGTGTGTGGGTGTCCAGCATCACAGCCTTAACTTCCACCCATGCCATGGAGAGGCTCCAGCTTGCCGTGTTTGGGCTCCAGGGAGCCTCCATGACTAAAAGACGCTGAACCAGCCCTGCTGCAAACGAGCCTATTAACCTGACTTGCTCTGGGCCTGGGGCAAAGCCAGCGGCTCTGCAGCTCTCAGGCAAGATGAAAGGCCAGTGTGATATCCTCATCTGCAAGTAACGCCAGCCATGAAGGAATCTGATGTGATTGCGAAACAGGAGGGCCCGGCTGGCCCAGGAGAACCAGGAGGTGCTGGGGGAGCAGAAGGCACAGAGGTTGGCCTCCTCCCTCGGAGCAGAGCTGGCCCCTGTGCCCACGTGGGAGCACAGGATTTGCTTGTTAGCTTCCACTGCACAAGAGGGGGAGGGGGAAACCCCTGCAAGCCTGGGGTGGCCCTGGCCAGTCTTGTGTGCAAGGTTAATTGGAGGAGGAACCCTGGGCCAGGTGCAATTACAAGTTTACTGCCTCTGGTGTCACCTGGGGCCATGTGGATCTGCAGCACAGTAACAGGATGGGGCCCAGATCAGCCGCTGGACTCAACTAACAGCTGAAGAGGCTCCTTCAGACCTCGCTTGCCAGCTTCCTCCATTAGAAAACTCGCTACAAGAGGCTTGATGAGGTTCAGCTGCAAAGCAGGCAGAAATTCAACACATGTGGCTTTCTCCCTTGCTGCATTTCCACAACAAGCAATAGAAGGTCCTCCACATGGAGGGAGAGAGGCTCCTCTTTCTATGACTATCTTGGGGCCCAACCTTCATCAGGTGAATCAAGATAATTGGGAAATAGTTCTTCACCTGGCAAAATAGGATGGCGGGAGGAGCAAATATTGGCTGATGGTAATGGCACATTGGCATCTGATGTGAGACAGAATTTGAGAGAACATAGCAGCCCTTCAAATAAGGTCCTTTTTGGGAGTCATGGAAGGATTTGTGTGACTGCTTTTAAGGATTCCCAGAGGAATCCTGAGGCAGCCGTGTCAGTCTGCTGCAGCAAAAGCCACCCAGAGCCTTGTGGCACCTGAAAGATAAACTTTCGTTGGATTAGTCTGCCCCAGTCTCCTCCACCTGGAAAGCCAATGGCATCAAGTCTCTGCCCCCTACCCACCCCACATCGCCCTTTGGCCAAGTCTGTGGCTGCAAACATGCCAGACTTCCCCAAATCCTAGGAATTGTAGTTTGTTAAGGGTGCTGGGAATTGGAGCTCTATGAGGGGGGAACTGCAGTTCCCAGGATTCTTTAAGAGCCAGAATGAACTTTAAATGTCTGGGGTGAGCAGACATCAGGTTTAACACATCTACTCTGTTTTTGCTAGATTCTCAAGTTCCACCAACTAGAGCCAAAGGAGAAGACATGCAGTGCAAGGCCTTTTGAACATCTGGGATAGAGCTAGTGCTTTTTTTTCAGCCAGAACTCACCTGAACTCAGCTCCAGCACCTCTCAGGTGGGCGCCACTGCCATTATAAGCAGCACGTCATCAGCAGGCATGAACAATTCCGTATTGGAAAAACTACATTTTTGTGCCACTAACTGTCCACAGCCTAAGTTTGTGTGCCAGCAATACAGGCGGGTTTTCTTCTGTCCCTGTTTGCCCCCTGCCCCAGTTTCCATCCCCCTTTCTCTGTTGCCAAACATGAATTGAGTTTCAAAAACCAAGCAAATTTGGGCAGGACTCCTGGCCTCTGGTCCTTTGCAAAGCACCACACACTGTGAGGTTCCTTCCCAGAGCCACAAGGAACCAGCTAATCCTCAAGGCAACTTCTGTGTCTTGACTGCTTCCAGTGGCAAACAGGTCTGTTTTGTTACCTTTTAAAATCTGCTGGAACATAAGACAAACATACGGGATCAGGCCAATGGCCAATGTAATCCAGCATTTTGTTCACACCGTGGCCAACCAGATGTCCCAATGGGGATCCTTTAGCAGGATTTGAGCAAGAGTAACATGCAGCTTCACTGGATTACCTAAGATTCTCCCTGTCCCCTTTCTAAATGCCATGCGTAATTTATAAACCTCTATCATGTTGCCTCTGACTCCCTTTTCTCTAAACTAAAAAATCCCAGGTGTCTGCAATGTTTCCTCATGGAGAAGCTGCTCCATCCCCTCGATCATTTTGGTTGCCCTTTTTCTGAACCTTTCCCCACTCTGCACTGCAGACCTGAAGGCAAGCTCAGAGATGGGGCACCCCGTGCACAGTGACCCCCCTCCCCTGCCGGCACATCCTGCTGCCATCACAAGAAGCTCAAAGGTGTTTCCTGGCCTCTATGCGGCCCCCAAGGGAGAGTGAGGCAGGAAGTGCCACCTTTGGGTCCATTGCCAATGAGCTGAGATGCTTACAAATCATGGGCACCGATTCCCTGTCCTGCTGTGCCCCCTGACCTTTCCACCTTCCTCCTGGCAGCAAGCAGAAGGTCAGAGCCTTTGTGTGCCAAGAAGCCCAAGCAGCAAGCGCAGTGATGTGGCAGAGCAGGTGGGTGTTGTGTGTGCGTGTTCAGAGCCTGCGCAGGTGGAAGGAGCATGGAGCATCTCCCGGCTCGCTCCCAACCTGAATAATTCAGCACGGCCTGGTCTCGGGGGCCCCATCGTCTTCCGCGAAGGCAAATGAGCAGCCCGGACAGCCTGTTAAGAGGGCCCCAGCCTGCTGCCACTTTCAGTAAATCAGGATTAATGAGACGGTGGAGGAATCTCAAAGCCCAGCACAGCTCCGACTGGCAGCTTTCTCGCCACGGCAACCCGGCTCTGAAGTGGCTGCTGCTGACTGGATATCCTCAGGCAGTCTCTGAACTACCTGTCAGCAACAGGATAACTAGATATCACCGGCCTCCTCTCTGCCCCGCCCTCCCCACTGCCAGTCCAAGCTCCTCTCCAGAAGTGGCCTCAGGCAGAAGCCCCCAAACTGCCCCACTTTTAGGGGGAGATCACCGCAGCCACCTCTTAAATCCAGCCTTCCTGCCTTTCCAGATGAGCGGACTGTGGGGGGACAAGGGGGTTAAGTGGCTGGTGTTCCTACCCACTCCCCCCCCCATGATGGAAGTAGTGGCTTATATGTACTGCTTGCATTGAGCAGGCCAGGGAAAGGCTGCCTCTGAAAGGGACACCAGCCAACTCTTTGTGCGCAGGAAGTGGCAGCACTCCAGAGCCTTTTGGGTGGGAGCTGTCGGTTCAAGGAAAAAATGGGTATGTAAAAGGATAAATTCCTGGATGCCAAGATCCAGGTTTGGCTCTTTGGTAAGAAAACCACAAAATGAGGGCTATGTGCAAGAGCTACGGCGACCTTGCTATCTCTGAATTGGCAGGCAGTTGAGCATGGAAATAAAGGCTGTTAGACCTTGAAAATGTGCCCTTCGGAGTTCCAAAACTTCCCTCTTCCACTAGCATAGAGAAAGACCAAACATTTGGTATGTTTAAAATGGTTTACTTACAAACTCTTCAAAGGTCAGGTTAATGTGCTTTCCATGCAAATTTGCACAGGCAGTAAAACCTGGCTTAATTACTACACGGTGAAAGTTCATAAATTATTCCTATAGGAACTCAAAAGAGTGGCTTGTGAGAGCCATGCATTGAGCTAAACAAGTTGAGCTTCTCAGGTAGAGGAAGGGGAACAAAGGCTTGATTACCTAATCACTTCCAATATGAGGTAAACCTGGCAGGACAGCTTACTCTATGGTTTTAACCCCTTCATACATTAATTAGACTTAAGCATGTTGGTTATATGAGGCTGGTTATCCCGTGGGAGCTGGAGGCAATGATTCAATTGCAGGTATTGCTTGTTGGTAACAATAAACCTTATACACAAAGAACAATAAACTGCACATGTGGACACATCCCATTCTTAGCCACTGGTACAATGTGGCATAAATTTTGAAGATGATCCTCCACCACTTGCTGCAAGAAGAGTCCCAAAATGCAGGCAGCTGTGTTGATCTCTCTATATATACATCCATATGCACCCAAAGAGCACTAGCACACTGCATGACAATACCCAGTTTATGAGGACCAGCAGACACTCATAGAAACTGCTCTGAGGGTTTGGGGGGGTATTTTTACAACCAAGTGGCATATAAATTTCATGAAATAGATAAACAAATATAAAAGATGAAAGAGGGATATACAATTTGCAAAGCATGCTGCGTGCTAGCAAAAGCTCTTTCACCAGGTGAAATGCAGCATGTCACTTTAAATTTGAAATTCCAAACTAGCCTGGCAAAGAAGTTACCATTTGACCTGCTTGTGTGCAGTAGAAACCTCCAAAGATCCAGCCGCTCCCGGCCCCCCACCCACATTCTCAGACTTTCTCTATGTTGATTTGCAACCCATTATAGGAACATTTGAAAGCCTTGTTATCACCTCATCTTCTTGCCATCAGCTATCCTGGTGACATCATGGCTCCTACAGCTGAGCTCCCCTCCCCATTGCCTCTCCGCTGCCAGTACTGGTTTCAGCTTCCCAGCTGGGCTGTGTAAACAGACCCAGAGTCATGAGGAAATGCTAGTTTGCCGACCCATTTCGTCTCCATCAAAAATGTGTCCAGCCCGTCCTTCAGCTACTTGTTCGCTATCCGTCATCCTTCATCTCCCCATCACCTTCATCGCCAGCTCCAGGTGATTCATCTTATGGTTAATAAACAAATAAGTTTCTCTCTCACGCTGCTGCTGTTTTCAAGCAAGACAAATGGAGAGGAGACCAAGAACCTTGTGCTGAGATGCTGGCGGACTCTGCATTTGGTGTAGAAAGTGATAAGGAAAGAGATTGGAAGCAATTGTCACTGGCAGATCTACAACACAGGGACGGGGAAAGCGGAAGGGAGAATGGAGTTCACTGGAGATGCCAGGCAGAGATGGCCAAGCTGCTTCAGCTCCAGGCTGGCAGGAAGGATGGATCCCAGGGAGGCTTGGGGCACTGGTGGGCACACTCTGCTGCACCTGCGCCAGCTGTGGGGAGCCATGCCCAGCATTCTTCTTATTTATTATTTATCCAAACATGCATACCTTTCCAAACACAACGTGTTCTCAGGAAAACATTTGTTAGGCAAGTGTACACATAACGAGTCAATGGTTTCCATTGATCCCTGCGGTGAAATTTCTAATACGGTCACGACCACAGAAATGACTGGGAAACCTTGGGAAACCCAAGAAAACATTGCAAAAGGCAAACAAAGGGTGAAAAAAATGCTCTCTTATATGTCTGATCTCTTCTGCTCCCTCCTACCATGGTTTCTGGTGAAATGGCTGCCATGGACCAGCCTAACACCAAAAAGTAAGGCTTGCTTAAGGCTACTTATTTCTTTACAGTATTATACACAGGTTCAGCTGTTTGGATATCTGAATCTGCAGTGTGCATTGTGAGATTTGGGTACTAATTCCATGTGTTTGAATAAGTGAATTTTCATATTGTGAGTATTTGAATAGCGAGACCTGCATGCACAGCATAGAAATCAAAACAATTCTAAGAATTACGTAATACAATGCAGATTCTCCAGATTCTCATAAGTGCTACAGCATTAAAAGGGGGCAGCAGGGTATCTGAAATACAAAAAGACTGCATGAATCCCAGATCTTCTCTCAGTGGTAGCTCTTAATCCTGGCCGCCCACAGAAAATGACAGACCCTCCTGGCTCTTACTTGGGAGATTCCCTTTCCCCTCCCATTGTCTCACCCTGAGAGCTCCACTTCCCTGTTTCTCAATCAGGGTCCTTCCATAATCTATCTGCCACTTCCGTGGGGGTGCAGCCCTTGGCTCCAGTGGCATCCCAGAGGGGTTAATCCCCCCCTGCCTTCCCCTCAAGATGACTCACTGGCATTGGCCCACTGCTCTAGCATGGGGCCCCCTGAGGGGTTGCAGTCTTTGGGTCCAAATTCCCCACCCCCACCCCATGAGGGAGCTATTTCAAACTGCTAACTTCTGTGAAATGAGGAATGAAAATTGCCTTCTGTTGCGAACCCTGCTTTTCCCAGTGAGCCACTCCGTTACAAATAAATGATTTTTATTCAGGTGCGCCGGTTATATCTATAACCCCTCACACTCTGCCCTCTGGGGTTCGACTTTAGACCGATCTCCCTTATAACTCTGGGGATCCCTGTAACGTGAGTGCTCCTGTCCAGCTGGCGTGACCAGTTATAACTCCTGCTCCTGGCTACTGCGATGAAAAACCTCCTTTGCCTGGGTTTCTTTTACTCTGAAACCCCCACTGTATCAGCTGCCTAGCCACCGCTAGCAACTCTGTGGCGTTCAGGGTTTCCACCCTCTAGCCCCTCCTTAGTGCAACTCCAGAACACAAACTATCTCTCTCAGGTCCAGTTTTGTCCCCTCCCTGAGTTCACTATGTTGAGCTTCTATATAACACGCTGGACTTTACAGATGACGATACTTCTTGGCTTAAATGAAAACAAGACTTTATTGTATAACAAGCATAACGGTTTCAGTATTTTGTATATGTCGAACTTGGTTTCATTACAGCTTAGTTCTTAGTTAGTTTCTCTCTTTTTTTTTAAAGATTTTTATTAGATTTTTCAAAAACAAAAATAAACATAACTCAATATATCATTATCATCTTATCTTATCATAATTCCTCTAAACACATACACACACCTCTTATTTCTATTCTTCTTTCAATAACATCTTTGGGGTGGCTTCCTCCCTTCTCCTCCCCTGCGTTGCATTTGTATATCATCTTAGTAATTCCTTAACATCTTAGACTGAGTATCCTATATAATAAAGAGCCTGTGTCCGTACGTACTACTTTCCGTGTGTCACAGGAATTCGCAAGTGCGCGTGCGTTCCAGTGACACAGGGATTGGAGGACGCAGACCAATAGGAGCGGGGGCAGCGGTGCAACGCGCCACTTCCTGCAGCCTTCTGCTGTCGGCCATCTTCAGCGGACCTTTCCGCTGCCTCCGCCGATGGCTCCGGCCAGCTGGCAGCGGGGAGAACCGTTGGCGCCGAGGCCGAGGAGTGCTGCTGCTGCTGCGCGCGCCCACAGTTCAGCAGCTCGCCCTCCTCCTCCGCTGCCGCCGCCGCTGCCACCTCCATGGAGGAGCCCCGAGGAGGAGGAGGACGGCTGGGCCGGCCTGGAGGCAGCGGCGGCGAGGAGGACGAGGACGCCGCCCCGCAACCTCCTCGCCCCGGCCGCTGCCGCTGGCCGCCTCCGCACCTCGGGTCCCGCTCGCCCCCGCTAGAGCCCGTTATCAACGGGCTGAATTCCACTAGTTTTTCTATAAATCACATATCTTAATACCTTAACCTATGTCTTAATCATATTTCATCTATCCTTTAACTTTAATTATTCTCTGTTCAATCTGCAGTCTCTTAAATGATCCAACTTTTATAACATTTAGTCCTTAAATCATACAATATTTTTTAAAATAATCTTTCAATTTTTTCCAATCTTTCTCCACCGCTTCTTCCCTCTGGTCTCGGAGTCTTCCGGTCAATTCAGCTAGTTCCATATAGTCCATCATTTTCATCTGCCATTCTTCTAATGTCGGAATATTCTGTGTCTTCCAGTTCTTTGCAATCAATATTCTGGCTGCTGTTGTGGCATACATAAAAAAAGTTCTGATCATCTGTGGGGACCACCAGGTTCGACGTTCTTAGTTAGTTTCTCAAACATCAATAAACCTACCCAAAAACCTCCCTCAGACTACTCTAACTCCTCCCTCTCCAGATCCTCTCTAACTCCCTCTCAACTCTCAACCCTCAACTCCCAAACCAAAGGCCGTTCTCCCCTTTTAAACCTCCCCAAGGTTCCGCCTCCTCGGGGCGAACTGCCATTCCAAAGGTTCTGTAACTTAACCCTTCAATAGCTGGGGTAAATTCAACATTCTTTCAGCCAGAAGGGATGGTTCGTTACACCTTCCTTTATATTTGGAGGCTCTTCAACTCCACACTTCAGCGTACATTTACTTTAAAAAAAAAAAAAAAAAGCAATCAATCCCTATACTTAAAAATGCAGGATGTGAACAGAGCAATCTGGTTTTTGCAAGCCACATATCACATAGCTGTGCTCATCGAGGGAGCCAGGATCTGGGAGTGGCTCCTCGCTGAGCGTACGCTCTGTGGGAAATATAGCTTTGTTTCTGTGCAAATGGGTGGAACAGCCCCCTGTGCCTGGCAGAAGGTCGCTGCCCCTGAGGAGCAAAAGATGGAATGAAGTTTCACAGTTTCAAAATACAGCATAGTTTTGTAATTCAAAAATGTTGAATGCCACTTTAAAGTTTGAATTCAGAGGAACTTTTGACATACTCTTTCAATGTTTTGGCCAGTGCTTTTTCCCCAAGAAAAAATAGGTGCCATGAAGGTCACCATGAAGTTGTTACAGTAAGTGCCACACACTTTAAAAACAAAAAAAAGAGGTTTAGGTGGGCAGGAGTAAAAAAGAGAGCAGGGAAATGGGGGGGGGAGTGTGGAGCAGAGGGTAAGGAAGTCTAACAAAATTCTATTTATTTTTTTATGATGACTTAAAATGCTTTTTTCTTTTTCTTTTTTTGCAATACCAAATGCCAAATTCTTTTTCTTTTCTTTTCCCTTTCTTTTCTTTTCCCTTTCTTTTCTTTTCTTTTCCCTTTCTTTGCACTTAGGGCTCATCCACACTTTCGCTTGACCTGTATTTTGATTGCATCATGTCCTGATTAATTCTCTCAGGTCTAATAGCTTTCCTTTTTGCTATGCCTTGTGACAATCCCATCTTATCCACAGAATGAGATCTTATCAGATGCAAGGAAAACCCAGAGAGAGATTTTGCTTAACTGAGCTTCAGTTCAGCTAGCAAGATCAGGTTTTTGCAAGGCAGAGCTGCCGAACAACAAGAACAGCTCTTGGATCCGGGGAAACTAATCGGTACACTAGATGAGCAACATACGGATGAAGTGGAAGTGTGGATGAGCCCTTAGTCTGCCTGTTAGGTGATCCAGCCCTGGGCCTGATCCAGCAGCCAGGTTCTCCTTATGCCCAGGTGTGGCTCATGCTCTAAGCATCTCCTCCTTCCTCGGAAGTGGGGAGCATCTGCATGCAGGGGGCTCCAGCAGGACTTCACTTATGAAACGCTGACCACAACCTAAAGGTGTGCAGCAAGGCGAGCTTGGAGGGGCAATCCCCCCTAAAGGGCTGAGCTGAGCCACAGAACCCGACTGTCTCCTTGGGTGTGCAAGAGCTCCACACAGGATGTCACCTCCCCGCCTCCCCCCCCCCCCCCGCTTGCTGGGTGACGGACGCTGCAGCAGCTTGATTGGGATGCAGAGCCTCGCTTCTGCCTCGCTCCCTAATGAGACAAAATAAATTTACGCCCATGTCGTCGCCAGGCCCCCCTTCCCCAAAGCAGAGGCAGTTTTTACGCTAGTTTAGACAACCTCCGATCTCGCCCGCGCCATGCTTGCGAGCTGCCTGCATTTTTATGAGCTGACTTGTTATATGCCAGCAGAGTATGCAAAATATGTCAGGCCCAAGCGGAGATTGGAATCGAAATGACTCTAATTATGTGTAATAATTTTTGCATTCCTGCATAAAACAATGTTTGGCTTTTTATAAGAGAGAGAGAGAGAGAGAGAGAGAGAGAGAGAGAGAGAGAGAGAGAGAGAGAGAGAGAGAGAGAGAGAGAGAAATAAAGCCTGTGTAATAGTTAAAAGACAAATCATTTAGCAAAGCTCCGGTGTGGAGACTTTATTAGAGCATCTCCTTCCACAGGCAGCCCTGGCAGTCGTTTGGCCATGACTGTCAAGCACTTTTCATCCATGACTGGAGGAGGAGGGGGAGGAGGAGGAGGAAGAAGAAGAAGAAGAAGAAGAAGGAGACGACTCTGGGATAGAGAGTCTGCTCTTGTGCTCGGATCCTGCTCGTGGGTTTCCCACAACTAGCATCTGGTTGGCTGTTGTGAGAAGAGGGTGCTGGACTCAATGGGCCATGGGCATGATCCAGCAGCCTCTTCTTAGGTTCTTACAGGGCAGGGCAGCCCTAACGGTCAGAGCCTTGGTGTGCTGCTGCGCTTGCGGCATCCAGCAGGGTGCTGCTCCCTTGGGGTGAGGCCAATGGCTTGATTCATTGACTGGTTCCAAGCAGGCCAAGGCTGCGCCCAGCAGGGAAGGCAGACGTAGCATTTTAAGCCCAGTGCTCCTTTTCAGGGGGCAATCAAGGGTACGCAGTACCAGCACCTCTTTTTTGTTGTTGTTAAAAAGTGTGGCATTTACTGTTAACAACTTCATGGTGAGTTCTGGCACCTATTTTTCTAGAAAAAGAACATTGCTTAAGCCACACAACTGTGTTGTGGGGGGGGGGGAGCTGGGAGCTTGCAACAAACTTAAATTAGCAACAGAGGACACCTTCACCCTGGTGTGGCTCCCCTTTATCACATATGCAACTCAACAAGACAATGACCTATCCCCCCCCCACCAGCATATGGCTGATCTGACCCACAACACACCCAGCCTCACACATACATACATACAAACAAGCTGTACTGCAACCAATTGAATGCTTTGGACCCTCTAATCTCTCACAATGCCAATAGCAATATAAATAAATATATATATAAACAAAGGACCTACCCAAGTGATGCCGACATAAACCCCCATATCCCATAAAATCGCTATGCAATAGAATGAAGGAACATTACCCCTCCCCCCCCCCAACCACATGAGGTCTAGGACAATATTTTCTCATACCAAATGTAAACAAACCGTGGAAAAGGCTCTATGAATCAAAAATGGAGACGCTATGTGTACTTTTCCTTGTTTATTTTGCTTGTTTTGTAACATAAGAAAATCTTCCAAAAAAACCTAATTAAAAGAAATGAAATTATTATTATTAATCTATAGCTCCATCCATCCACAGAAGATGTTGCCTGCCCCATCTCTGTATGATCTGTGACTTTGGCAGCCCAGATGAGTGATTTAACTCTGAAAGACACAAATAACGCTTAACTATATACAGTGGTACATTGGTTGTCGAACGTAATCCGTTCCAGAAGACCGTTTGATTTCCGAAACGTTCGACAACCGAGGCGCAAAGTCAATGAAAATTGAAAAAAACACAGTGGAAGCCATTCGACTCCCAAGGGGTGTTTGAAAATGGAAGCATTCACTTCCAGATTTTCAGCGTTCAAAAACCAAAATGTTCAGCTTCCAAGACGCTCGAAAACCGATGTACCACTGTACATTCAAAATTAAACCGCAGCTTGGTATTCTTTTTAAAAAATAAAGCAGTCTCAACAAACGAAACTGATCTGCAAAAATGTTACATGGAAAAAATATGAGAGAGACATTGCACATACCTTTGTAAATCAAGAAAATCTTCAATAAATAAATAAACCTTTAAAAAAATAAAAAAATAAAGCAGTCAAACACACCCAATGTAGTTTGGATCCATAGACTAGAGCAGTGTTTCCCAACCTAATCTAGGCAACGGCACACTTGTTTCATTAAAAAAATCTCGCGGCACACTGCTCCTCCCCCACCCGGCTGTGCCGGGTCTCCTGACCCAGAGTTACCTCTGGGATCAGCTGTAGCGCGGCGTCCTTTCTCCCGCCCATCAGCTGGGGCACCAGGTCGGAATTCTCCCGCAAGGCTTCTGTTGCTGCTGCTGCTGCAGCAGCCAAGGGAGCAGCGCCGCCCTGGCTTCCGCTTCGCCGCCGGGCTCCAGCATTGCCGCCGCCACGGTCCTGTGCAGCGCGGGGCTGCAGGGCACCCTGGGCTCTGATTCTCGCGCGAGGCTTCCGGTCGGGATTCTCGCACGAGGCTTCCGGTCGGGATTCTCGCACGAGGCTTCCGGTCGGGATTCTCGCGCGAGGCTGCTGTTGTTGTTGCTGCTGCTGCAGCAGCCAAGGGAGCAGCGCCGCCCTGGCTTCAGCTTCGCCGCTGGGCTCCAGCAGCGCCGCCGCCACGGTCCTGTGCAGCCCTGGGCTGCAGGTCCCTTTTTCCGCGGCACATCAGCCGGTGTCTCGCGGCACACCAGTGTGCCGCGGCACACTGGTTGGGAAACGCTGGACTAGAGAATCCCAAAATCTTCAAATTCTCATCCTTTTCTTATACTGTAGTAGATCAGCAAGATCTTTCAATGATCTGGGCAGGGAGAGGACTTGGAGACGAGGCAGACGCCCCAATGGGTGCCCTGCCGCATGAAACGCTGATAACTCACAACTAAGTGGCCCCAAACCAAACCTCAACCGGTAAGCAGGCCCTCTCATGTTGTCATTGCCATGGAGATGGCTCAGTCACTGGAGCATGAGACTCTTAATGTGAGGGTCGTGGGTTCGAGTCTCACCTTGGGCAAAAGATTCCTGCATTGCAGGGGGTTAGACTACTTGACCCTCATTATATGATTCTATGATCAATGCCTTCCCTTGAGAGTAAGACTTGCTGAATACAGTGGAGCATCTCAGCTGATGGGCGGCGGGCAGGGGGTAGAGAGACAAAGAACGTGCACTGGAAAGAATCACAGATACGTCATATTTACATAAAATATTAATTTGAAAGCCCAGGTCTGTTTCCTTGGCATCTTTTTGCTAATCCACTATTTACAGTAATGGCTAAGATGCTTGAATTGTTTCAATAGCTAGAGAACACTTTGGCAATTTTTAAAACAAGAGACGCGGCACATTTATGGCACAATATCTCTGTCGCTGTGCATAATGCATGCTCACAATACGCACTGAATTGTGTTTAGATTACGACGCAGGTGAAATATTGCTGAACAAGATGAGCATTATAGCATTATGATGCACATTTGATTAGAGGAATTTGCACTTCAGTGGGATCCAAGGCTGCCTCTTGATGTTTCCCAGGCTAACAAGGTGCTCCTCCAGTGAGCGGCTGCCGTCTCAAGTATGGGAGCAGCGCAGGCCCCGAGGCAGACTGGCTGCCTGCCTGCCTGCCCGTTGCCCTCCAAACTGCCAGCCCCAGCAAGAAGGCAACCCTCTGCTGCCTACCAGATGCCTCTTCGCAAACCCAGCTCAGCTCCACACAGGCTGCTTCCAGGGCTCCAGCATCAGGCAGAACACAGTTAAGTCTCCCTCATTCTCGTTCTTGCTCTCTTTTAATGAACATGAGTCTGGTTCTGCTGCTAACGAATGCTAGGAATTTGTGCAGCTAAAACAGCCATTATTTGCTGCAAATTTCTTTTACAAAAAGACGAAGAATTGATAACTAATTGCCCTGGAACAGCAAAGAGCGTAATAAAATTATTCTCTCTCAAAATGAGTTTATGGAATGGGAGTTAAATATCTGGTGAAAGGGGGTTAATTGCCTCCCACTATAATGCATAGCAGAAGCTTGTCCATTGGGGTCAACTAGCCAGTCCTGTGACCAATCCCACAAGCTTTTACCTGCAGAGCCTTTTTGAGTGGCCAAAGCGCTTTCTGAACATTATCTCCTTGCAATCCAGGGGTGGGAGCCAGAGGTGGCTGGGCTCCCACCATCTGACCACCGGGGTTGGCAGGAGTTGAGCATCCAAGAACCAACATCAAGTTGGCTGCTGTAGTCTCCATCTGGTCATTGCCAAGAAGGGTGGACTATAAGTGATTGATAAATGAATGAATGAATGAGAATGAGAGTATTATCACACCCATATTTCAGAGGGAAAGACAGAAGTGGAGAGTGAGTGAGCGGGCCGGACTTTTGAGAGACATTCCATGAAATGAGAGCCAGTGTGGTGTAGTGGTTAAGAGCGGTAGACTCGTAATCTGGGGAACCAGGTTCGCGTCTCCGCTCCTCCACATGCAGCTGCTGGGTGACCTTGGGCTAGTCCCACTTCTCTGAAGTCTCTCAGCCCCACTCACCTCACAGAGTGTTTGTTGTGGGGGAGGAAGGGAAAGGGGAATGTTAGCCGCTTTGAGACTCCTTTGGGTACTGATAAAGCGGAATATCAAATCCAAACTCTTCTTTCCTGACCCAAACTCTTCTTTCCTGACCCAAACTCTTCTTTCCTGACCATGGCTTATGGTTTGTGACTGTGAGCTGGTCAGATGAACGGGCTTGGCTGGCCCTCCAGGCTGGCCTAGCTGCCCTCGGCCAGTGGGTGGGGCTGGGACCTTCCTTGACAGGGGTTAACAGCCCAGCTCCTCTGTCTCCGGAGAAAGAGAGGGCTTCCCCTGCCCCAGCGCACGGTGTGTGAAAGGACAAGCAGCTCCAGACGTGAGGCGCAGTGGGGAGCAGTGGGGAGGGGAGGCAGCACAACTCCAGCGCAGGTGAAGGGGGACCCCGTGTGGAGAGTCACTGCTTCTGAGCCAGCAGAGAAAGGGGGGGCAGCCAGCAAGCTTTGCTGGAAGAAGGGGCTCCGTGCACAGGAATGTTTCCTCTCCCGACCTTTGCTGGGCTGGTGGCTGGAACTTTCCTATCTAGACAGAGCTTATGGCTTGACTTTTGCTTCCTCTTGGAATTGTTATTGAAATGTTGGCATTAGGTCATTCAATGCCTCGTGACTGAAATGCTCGCCAGGTCCTTGTTTTTAATGTCTGGTGTTCTTGTTGTTCTTGTTGCCCCAAAGAAACACAAGTTCTTCTGTGGAAAGGTGCGATTTCCAGGGCGGGGTGGGGCAGTATTAATTTATTGACTGCACTAACTCGGTGCTTTGGGGGCAAAGAAAAGATGAGGTGCCATTACTGACATGGATAAAAGTGCCACAGGTCCCCATACAAAATGACTGTTATGGGGGTGCTGCTACCTTGGACCATCACCCCCCAACATCCCTACATTTACTCCACATTTCCCTTCACCACAGAAAATCTGATGAGTAAAAATAATGGGCAGTGCCAAACAAAAGGCTGAAGGCACCCCTGAAATATATAGCTATAGGTTGATATAGCTAATTATCACTCTGGGGCAAGAACTCAGTATCAAATATCAAATGGAAATGCCCCCCTCCTCCTCTCAATAGCACACAATACGCCCCCCCCCCTTATGCTTATTGTGAAATGCAAGAACCAAGGGCTGCTAACATTTGCTCTTGTGCACTTCTGGCAAGAAAACCTCTGGGTGTTTTTTAAAAAGATTTTTTAAAATAAAGGTGGTGCACACAAAAAAGTGCAGAAATGCCAGTTTGGAAGCCTGGAATGGAAAAGGTGGTGGAGGGCAAGAGAGGAAGAATGATGGAGGGGCAGCCTAGAAAAATGTCCCTCATTCTCCACTCACTGAGGAAGCCAACAAACAACTGAACAAGCTGAAAGAACAAACCACGAATGTGCAGACATTACTGTGCAGATTGCACGCCCCAAAATATTGGTTCCAAAAGGTCTGTTTGTGACATGAAGCTCTAGCTGCTAGCTCCTTAAGCCTTATTTTTAATTTAAGTATTCTTTCTAATTATAATTTTAAACAATTAATTCCCAAACTGTGTGTTATTGGAACACTACATTCCAGGGCTGGGAAAGAACAGCTAATCTTATGAAGAAATGAACTAAATGATTAAAGGGCCCCTGTGACCATGGGCATAGCCAGGATTTATGTTGTGGGGCAGGCCTTTTGTTAGGGGGGTATTTTTACTGATTCTTATTGATTGGGGGGCAACTGCTCCTCCCTGCCCCCCTTGGCTACACCCATGCCCGTGACCCTGGGCACACACACCCCTCCACTCCAACAAAGGCAGCAGATCCAGAAGGGAAGAAATCCATCCCAATGGATCCATTCCCTTCCAGGGCTGTTTTCAACCACAGCATTTGTCCCAGCAGAGTTTAGAGATGCTGTAACAGGCCCTACATGCAATTACACATCAATAGACTTGAGTGATGTTCAGTTAATTCCAATGTACTTTCACACACAGAATGGAGGTGGCCGTGGGGGAGGGGGTTGTCAGCAGCTGTATCTGGGTCCCTTTTGGCCCATTGCATTCCCATTCCCACATTCATCTTTGATTTTAAAAAGCCCACGTGGAAGTCCACTTTTAAATACACATGTAAATATATTTTTAGACTTGTTTTCTCACAAAAGTCACAATTTGATATATCAGGAACTGCATCGAAACATTTGGGAAACGGCCAGAGCCTTTGGACAACGAAGTTCTGACCCACATGTTAGTCCAGGCGCAGCGGATCAAGTCCATTGGTATCACAAAGATCAAATTCCACAGACATCCCTAGAAATGAGTTAAAGGAAGTGCTTCTTCCTTCCTCTGCAGTGTGTCTGTGTGTGTGGACAGATGGAGAGTGAGTTTCACTGATTCAGCATGTACTTTGCAGCATGAAATGCAGATAACTTTTGTGATGGATTGGTATACAGTATAAATATTGAAAATAAGTCAAGGGATAGATGTTCTTAGGGTTGACTCAAAGCAGGGATGGGGAACCTCTGGCCTGGTAAGGGTGTATGCAAGACACAGAGGTGGCTGAAAAATGCAGCCCCCCAGGCCTGTCTGGCTGCATCCAGGACCCCCACCCATCTCTTGGCCTTGATGTGGGGCTGCTGTCAGAAATGGGTCCTGGAGCTGCGGCAATGCCCCTTGCATTGCTGGATGGAGGGCTCTGCGTGTGTGCCTGGCTTTTGTGAACTGTGCAAAGGTAAGTGTCACACCCACCTGCCCTCTACCAGCCCACAGGGCCCAGAGACTTCTCAGGAGTGAATGTGGCCATCAGGCTGAAAAACATCAGGCTGAAAAACATGCCTCACCCCAACTTAGAGTTCTGTTAGTATTAGCCACTAATCTGCTACCACAAGCGCTAGTGGCCCCTGGCTGTGACTGTTGTCCCTCGCTGCCATTCAGCTCCCACCTGACCCTTTTCTCCTGCATATTCCTGCCAGCTACGATTTTGCTTGCTGCATTCAAGGTTGCCCTTGTCTGCTTGAGCCCAGAGAGCTTATTAGGTCATCCTCGGTTGAGTTACGGTGCTACAAGACTCTTTGTTCTTCATGGTAACGTTTATGCTGTTTTGGGGAGTCAAAGCAGCCTAAAAGAAACTTTTAAAAACTGCTGCAATATGCTTTGTGGTGGATGTGCCTCCTTCGTCCTTGCACACTGAGCCACAATGAGCTTTCTACAGACTTTGATTCTTTGGAGGATTTGCAAACAACAGAATTGAGGTGGAGGGAGAAGCCGTGTGGACAAGGCAGTGCCCGTCCCCCTTGGGGCTGGAAGCTTTGCCAGGGGCTCCGACCAGCCCGGCGGGGGAAGATATTTCCTGCTCCTCAAGCTCCCTGCCAATACCACAATCCACTTAATTGCTGTATTCATGCAGACTTCTTCTTTATACCTAACAATAATGAGCATATTAGATACGTAATTATTACTGTAATAAATGTTCAAGTGACGAAACAATAGTAATTGAAATGAAGCCTCCAGAGATGATTCACTGCTGGTGTTAATCCTGCTCCCTTCACTTGCGAAGCGGATACATCGTGCTTTAAAACAAACGATGACATTGCACCAGGGGTAATAATACTGAGATGTAATAATAATTGCTGCATGCAATAATTAAAAACTCTGGGATGAGTGTAGGCCACCCTTAAAAAAACAGCCGCTGTCAATGTGATGCTGCTCTACATACATTGGGGAGCTCAGTGAAGTTTTGTGCGGCAAGTGGAAAAGGAAAGTGGGTCTGGGACTGAGCTAACCTCGGAAAGTTTATAAACTCTCCTGGCAAATCAAGAGGTGGGGTCAAAGGCAGCCCATCAAACTGGTTTGGGCAAAGACCATTTCAGGTACAGGTGATTTGGAAAAACAAAACAAAAAACTGAGTAGAGTTCTGAGTCTGCGCTGTCCCACCAACAGGACTCCTGCCCCATGTGTGATCACAGGACAGGCAGAAATCCAACAGGTGAAGCCCACCCCATTGCTGGAGGAGGATGTTCCCAATGGCTTCTACTAGCCTTGCTGGTGATGTTCTGCCTTCGCTGTCATAGGCAGTATGCCTGGGGAGCAGGAGTGGGGAGGAGGCTCGCATGTTTCCCTCTGGGGTTTCTGGCTGGACCCTGCTAGAACACAAGGCTTGACCAGATAAGCCCCCTTTGGCCTGATCCTGCTACGCTATTGCAGGGCTGAATCTCCATTCACGAGCATTCTCAGCCTGCTTGCTCCATTCCCCACCCCCAGCCGCAAAAGCCCAGAGGCAACCCCCCCCCCCACTGCCTCCTTTGTTCTTAAGGACCTTCAAGCTCAGCTAAAAACAGCTTGCCTCTCTTTGTGGCTTCACGAAGCAGAAGAGGCTTCTCCAGTGCCCACCTGGTCCACAGGACAAAGCAGGTTGGGGAAGGTGGTTGCACAACAAGGAGACTCTTCTTAATGATCCAAGATGGCTCCCAGAGGACCAAGATGGGCTCACTGTTTCTCCTCAAGTTGCCTTGGGCAAGAGTGTGGCCATCTTTGAAAAGTATTAACCCATTTACATAGGAAAGTGGGAGCTTCTTAGAGCAGCCTGTTGTGTGCAAAGAAGAAGACGGGGATATTCATTCGTTCCCCTTGAAATAAAGTTGTCGTTTGGCTCAGGACATCTTCGAATGCTCTGTTATGTTAACATTTGTTTGCCACAGCACCCGGGGGGGGGGGGGCAGGCAGAGAGGATCATTCTCTTCTTGCAGTCAGAAAGCAGAAGGTTGAGGCTTTTCCAGCTGCAGTGGCTTTGGGGACCCACTCAAGGCTTCTATCCACATGGTGCCTTAAAAGGCAAGGCAAGGATGGTTTTCCTTAACCAGGTGGAGAACATGTCACAGGCGTGAAGTCTTAGCTGCCCCCCCCTGCAGTTTTGCTGCGTGTTACTGCTACCAGCTTCCACACACGCACGCAATGACTGTGCCCCCTGCATTGGGAGGGGCAGCACCACTTTCTCAGCAGATCAGGTGATCTGCCCTCACATTTGTTTGGTTCCAAGTTAATTTTCCCACGATACAAAATTTCAGCCCGTCACTCACTGATGAACTATCGGTTGGAAAGTGCTTGATTCAACTCGGCCCAATTACAAACTGTAATCTCTGTGTAGATAATGGCGAACAAAGTTCCCCTGTAGAATAGTGCAAGATGATTATTAGCACCTCTTTAATTGCTGTCAATTAATCTTTGCAAACAGCAGGAACCTGGGAAGGTATGAGGATGGGATTAGTTCAGCAGGCTTTGATGCGGGGGGGGGGCAGGGAATCCAGCCCATCCATCCCCAGGAGCAGAAGAAATTCCTTTAAAGGTTCTGTTTTATTTGTGTAATTTAGTTATTTGTATGATTTCTAGGCCACCCATCAACCAAAGTCCCTCCAGGAGATCTACAAAAGTAAGTTCAAGATACAAAGATACATTCTAGGACTCAAGGTTGCAGAAACCACGTGCCTAAGTCCCAGACAGGAGGCTTTATGCTAGAATTACTCAGTAATGGGGGAAATCTAGTCTGCACACGGTCAGAGGCCCTCTCAGTTTACCCTCAGCTGGCAGAAGAACAGAAATGGGTGGACATGACACCGTTCCATTCTCAACAAAAAAATGTGGGTCCTTGGCAAGTGGGTGAGGCTAAGACTATGTCAGTGGGGAGAACGAAGAGCAGGTTTTGACACATCAATAGGTAGAGCCCAGTTGAACGGGAGGGGGAAATAAACTCCTGGTCTGATTCTACCAAATAACTGACAGCAAGCCTGAGGCAAAAGACCCAAGTGGGTCATTCAAAGCTCCCCCTGGCACAGAGCAGCTGGAGGGGTTGGCAAGCTGGGGTGGGGGGGGTGCCTGGCAGCCAAGCAGATTTGCAGGCCTGGTGGGATGGTCCTCTCTCTATCCATCAGCCACTAAACAGTTCTCTGCTGTAAAGAGAATTACCTTTGCTGGCATTAAAGGTCAGCCATAATGGAGGCATTATTACCAGCGGGAGCCGTAGAAGGAAAGGCAGGGTCAGCCTAGCGACTCCACTTAGTTCTCATTTATGCAAAGGTTGCAGTGTGCCTGGCCCTCGTGAACGGGGACCATGGGGCCATCAGGGCCCCTTGGGGCCAGTCTTTGCCGATCTCACTATCTCCAGAATGGTGGCAGCAGAGGCAACCCCCAGAGGCTCTCCTCAGAAGGCTTCCAGGCAGTGGTGCAGCCACAGGGGTGGTTATCCCGGGTGCAAAATTGTTAGGGGTGCAAAATTTCAGCCCCTGGTGCTGCCTCAATACAGCTGCATGTTTCCGTCACTGAGCTCTGTTGAAAACGACTTCTCCATGTGAACCAGGAAGCGACCTCTCTAGACAATGGAATGACTCTTCTTTTCTCTGCGGCTGTGATCTCCTGGGTGATGTGGATGCCATTAGACTGTTGAATGTGCATGTGTACTCCATCCGTTTCCCTCCCTTCCACCCCCACCTCTGCACGGCCCCAGGCACTGGCAACCCACTCTATGCCACTGCTTCCAGGCAGCAGGACTGGGACACCTCTGGTCCCAAGCAGCCCTCCAGGGCTTCACACAGGCCACACCCTCCAACAGACCTGTTTTGCAGCCTCAAGTGCTCTTGCCCACCTGGAATAGGCCCTTGTAATATCTTATGCTCACCTGGATGGAGAGAAAGACATTTGGGTGTGTGGGAACCTTTGTTCCACCAACTCTTGCCTCTCGCCCCACCCACCACTGGCTTGTGGACCCTGCAAGGTTACCCAGGTGGCCAGCAGGTTGGAAGAGGTCCCCCCACCCACATCCAACAGGAAAAGGGGGAGAGACATCCTGCAAGATGTGCCCACACTTGAAATTGCTCTTGTGAGGAGATGCCAGGGAAGAGGAGGTGGGGTAGTACAGCCAATTAGTGAGTTTAGCTGAGTCTTGTCTATGCTTGAATCACAGCCACTGTCCAGCCCAGAGACAGCAGGGCTTGAACCCAGAACCCTCTGCATGTTAGGCAGGCTCTCTATTTTTTACCAATTATTTTTATTGATTTTCCAAATTTTAACCCAATTATGCAAATTATACTAATTATTTACATATTAATGCAATTTTGTTAAAGTGGTTTCCCATGCGTCGTTTTGATGTGCCTTTATAATCCACTATTGCTGTTTTTCATATTCTTATTTACTTCTGGTTCCATCCATTTTACAAAAGTGAAACTTAATCCACAGCTGCACTCTTAATGATTTCTATTCGTGTTATTATATTATTTAACTTTCCATATAACATCAAGTGAGGAGCAATATTTGTTTTCTTCTCAGTCTGCGTGTAATCCAATAAATCCAATCATTGATATTCATTGGCCTTGTATGTTTGCAACTGAAGTTTTTAAACTGCATTCTTCATTGGCTAGTCACAATATTATGGTTCCGTTGTGATTTGGGGCGGATCTGAAGTCCCACTGTTAGCTTCAATCCTCCTCAGTTCTGCTCCTGTCCCTTCCATCTCATAATAGTCCTTTCTGTTTGTCAACTAGATCAACAAATTCCAGGAAATCTCCGTTTTCTCTTCCGCCTGAGGGGAACCTCCTTCCCTCTTCAATCAGAAGCATCAGCACCTCTTCTTTGCAAAATTCCTCTCACCTCCACTTTTAAACATAAGTTGTATATTAACCTTTCTTTAAGCCAGAGTCTCATTCTAAGTGGAGGGGGATAAGCTCTAGTCTCCAGCAACATCCCTAAGGACAACAGGGCTCTCCCCTCCTTCGTTCCTTCCCATCCACACAACCCTTTAAGTCTCCTTTTATGCAAGTCTTCTTTTAAATATCCAAGTTACATAGTAAATCAAGCCATCCTCACTTGTATCTCTTTATATATTGTATTTGGAGAGGGCTGCCAAATCATGAACTTAGGGACTTCCATAATATAAAATATAGCAGAGACCCCCCCCCCTCTTCTCCATCCACCACCAACACAGAATAAAATCTTCTTTCCATTTCAAACTTCAGTTCCATGCAGCTGGGTTGTTTGCAGGGCAAGTGTCCGCATCTCTTCCAGTGTGCACCTTTACTTTATTCCAATTGTGACCCAATTATTAGGAGAACCTCTGCTTTCAATGGCAGTTCAGGGGGAGGTGTGCATCATGCGAAGGTGCTTAGCACCCAGCACCTCTGCCCCCCCCCCTTGCTGATCTGCGTGGGAGCGAGCCATTGAGGCGACCATGAGTCAGCCTGCTCTCCCGTACCTCGGGAGATTTCCAGGGAATGATTTCACCCCTTTTGTTCCCTTCCCCCCCTCTGATGTTGACGGAGCCACTGCCACGGACAGGAACCGGAAGCCTAGGCTGGCCCTCTAACACTGAGATATGCTACACAAAGTACCGGTAAGGAGTCTTGTCTACTTTAAGGATGGAGGGAAAGTTTGTCTGAGTTCACATGGAAAGGCAGTCAGCTATTCCACACTTTCGCAAACAAGAAGCAGAACAAAATGCAGACACCCCCTCAGAATCTGCCCTTCTCCGAATTTTGCAGTGTGGTACTTCAGCCTGGAATGCATACGAGAATGCGAGCGCTGGCGGGAAAGGGGTTGCATAAATGCATGTATTTGTGAAAGTAACCTACAAAAATGATTGCCAAAAAATCTGCATATTAGTCAAACTGCATACAGGTACAACCCTGCATTTCTGTGGAGAAATTCGCACTAAAATGTCATGAATTTTCATGAGAATTGTTTTATTTAAAAATCACAGTGGGGAACAGAATTTTAAAATGAGAAACTGAGACAACCAGAATCAACACATTCCCCATCTCTAGCCTACTGTTTTAATCTGCTGCACTCTGGAGAGTCTCTTTGGAAGAGGAGAAAGAAATGCTCAGGTGCTGGAGGCAAAGGCCATAGGAATGCTACTTCTGAAGGGAGCTGAAAGTGGTTTTGCTACACGTGATAGACACTCAGAGATTTTGACCCACTGATCTTTCTGATCAAGTAGATTTTTGAAATTAAACCTGTACAATCTGTTCAGCAAGAGGACCCAAAGCGGAAGGCGTGTGTGTGAGTGCAGATGGCTTGCTTCAGCTCTTGAGTGGGGGCTGCAGGAGAATTTCCCTCCACCTCCCAGGGTGGAGCTCCTCACAGCTGTCTCTTGATGAATTCAGAGCCCAAACTAAGTACACAGATATACTCCACCATCATCCTGAACAGCTGCCTGTCTTCCTCAGTGCAGCACGTGGAGGGATTCAATTGGAGTCAATTTAAATTTCAATTGTCTGTGAAATCAAAATCAATAGGCTATAGTTCAACGGTGCTTTAATAAAATAAGGCATAACTGAGGAATGGCCGGGGGATTGCATAGGGTAAGAGACCGCAGAAAGCGGTGGCGGGGGTAATTGCGGTGGGGCCATTAGAGAATTATGCTGAACATTAACAACTACAAAGCCTTTACTCTTCTGGATGTGCAATGGGCCCCAGGAAGGACCAGCCCTCCACCTTGGGGTGGAGAAGCAAAGCCGAGGGAAGTGGCAGCCAGTGACTTTTTCTGCTTGTTTTAAATATCAGAGTATCTTATTCCTGCCTTGTAGGGGGTTGGACTAGATGACCCTCAGGACTCAAATGTGAGCACAGCTTCCTACTTTACAATTCCATGATTTTATGATCTGTTCTGATGCTTATGTAGCCAGAACAGCAGCACCCACTCCAGACAGGAGGGCGGGAGCAGCAAGGTAGGCAAGTGGCAAGGTTTGTGGGGTAGGGTGGAATGGAGTGCTCTGTAGAAGGGCATGGCTGATCCGCTGTGCATTCAACATAACAGGATTATGCTAGAGCTGAAATCAAAATGGAAAATTGGATCCCTTAAAAAACAAACAAATCACAATTCTTCTCAGTTCTTTGTTTCAACTTCATTTTTGGGATGCTTTTGAGAGCTCTGATTCTTTCAAGTCTTGCTGATAGAAATAGCAAGACTGCTGCATGAGAATGTGTATTCTTGAAGTTCCTCACCTGACACATGGGACACATGCAGAAGCCTATTTGACTCAGGCTGTGTACACACATTTTATTCCAGAAACAATGGAAATCTACTTGTTTTTTTCTATGTAGCCCCCACACAATCTAAAGCGGGGTAGGCAACCTAAGGCCCAGGGGCCGAATCTGGCCCAATCACCTTCTCAATCCGGCCCACAGACGGTCCGGGAATCAGCGTGTTTTTACATGAGTAGAATGTGTCCTTTTATTTAAAATGCATCTCTGGGTTATTTGTGGGGCATAGGAATTTGTTCATTCCCCCCCCCCCCAATATATATAATGGCCCCAAAGGCCATTGCAAGACTTGGGGCCTGTGAGCTTTGGCAGGTGCCTCCCAGCCCTGCTGGATGGAGCCAAAAGACCATCTCATTCAGCACCCTCCACCCCAGAGTGGCCTGTCAGACACCCCTCCAGGACACCCCCAAGCAAGACAGAAGCACAGTCACATTATTCTTCCCCAGCAACTGGTATGCAGAGCAATGCCACACCTTTTATCCTGGAGGAAATTCATAGCCATCGTGGCAAATGGTTGTGCGCTGCTTTCTTGTCCTCTGTGAATTTGTGAATTTGTCCAATCCTCTTTTAAAGCAGTCCAGGTGGGCAGCCATCATGGCCTCTTGTGGGAGCCAATGCTATAGTTTAACTCTGCACTGTGAAGAAGTCCTTCCCTTCACCTGTCCTCCTGAATCTCCCAGCCTTCAGCTTCTCCCCACCATGACTGGCCTCGGTGTCAGACATTAAACAGTCACCCAAACCCACTCACCCAAACCCAGGTTCAACTTTAGGGTTCAGAAAGGATTTTCCCCCCATGCAGAATCCTAATCAAAGTTATGCAAGCTCCCATCACACCCAGGTTGCAGAATTATTTTAATCCCTCATCTGGGGTATAGCAAACAGCCCCCCCACACACAGCCCCCCCCCCCGCAAGAGAACCCATATCCACACAAGGTGGTTGTTTCTCTTGATGGCTGCTGATACGCTGCAGCCCTGTGGGGATAGGGGACCCCTTGCAGGCCGGCTGGCAGGACCAGGCCTTAAGAGACGCTTAACTACTCTCACCATGATATATTATCTGGAGTTCACATCTCTCCTCCTAATTTATAGCTTTTCTGTCATTTTCAGCAGCTCCCAAACAGCATTATTTAACTTTTATTTGCATTTAATAATAATTCACTTTTCCTCAGCGCGTAGCAAATTATCATAATCAGACTGGAGCTGAGATTGAATTTCATCAACAGTTGGAGGGCTTTCGTTCCCCACTCCTCTCTTAGATTAGAGAGTCATCTACATAGAAATGGCTCTTGCACGATGACAGAAGAGACCGCGGCTTATTAACTGGGGAGGGAAGAGGCAGCGTTGTGGACAGAGCAAAGGACGGCTTTTGCACAGAGGATCCAAGAATGCAAAGAGAAGGAATCTGACTGTTGTCTCTGAGGAAATTGGCTGTGGAGTGAAGGGAGCTGCAAGGGTGCAAGGATGGATGGATCTGTCTCTTCCAGGTTTGGAGAGCCCAATTTCTGCAGCTCCAAGGAACCCTCATGCAACCTATGTAGCAGGGCTGTGCACCATGGAGACTGGGGGCAGACCCCAATTCTGCACTTCAGAAAACAGCCCAATGCAGTAATGCAGATGTCCGGAGGGTGGCAACACAAGAACGAGCCTTTTCTGTGGTGGCTCCCCATTTGTGGAATGCGCTCCCCAGGGAGGCTCACCTGGAGCCTTCCATTACATATCTTTAGGCGCCAGGTGAAAATGTTCCTCTTCAATCAGGTCTTTGGCTGATTAACATCCTATGGGCTTTAAAATGGGGGGATGGGAGGGTGGAGGCATTATTGGATAGTTTGTGGTATTTTTACGTTAAAAAAAAAATCATTTTCTGCATTGGCCCTTTTGCCTGGAAATTCATTGCTGGGATCAAAGCTGAGGGCGGAAATCCTTTTCCCCACTGGAAAAATAAAAATGCCAGCATGGTTGTTTTGCTTCTTCCCCTTTTAGCCAAACAGGCTCCAGAGTCTACTAGAGTCAAATGAAACTTTTAAAAGTCTTGTTCTTACGAACGGCCAGGGATCCTCCAGAGCAGAAGGAGAAATACGGCCGGCCCCATGCTCAGACCTAATGAGAAAAAGAACAAGGCAAGACGGAAGCTTAACAAGAAATACTGGACAAGTCCCCCAAGAAAAACTACACACTGCGATGCAGGGAGGGAGGGAGTCTGCCAGCAGCCCCTGCCTGGCCGTATTGATCTGGTCCCAAGAAATAAGAGGAGAGGCCTCCAGGCGAGAGATAAATGGCAAGAGATAGCAAGCACCAGGCCTGATGAAAACCCCTGGGCGGAGAAGGGTGGTGGAGATGCAGTTTAAATCAAGGGGCAAATCCACCCAAGGCAATGCGATAAAAGGATTTGTGCTTATGGTTAAAAAAGAGGAGGGGCCAGGAAGGGATGGAGGAGGGAGCCTGGGGTTCATTGCAGGGGAGAAGGCAAATGTGGCAGAATGCAGCAGTGGTGGGCTTGTGCAGAAGGCAAAAAGAGTGACAGTAATGTGCAGTGGTTAGATGACTGTGCCTTCTGAGACCGGGGTTCAAATCCCCTCTTAGGCCTGAAGCTTGCTGGACAGCTGTGGGCCAGTCAGCCTTACCTACCTCACAGGGTTGCTGTAAGGATAGGTGAGAGAACCATAGGCCGTGGAGAAGCCAAGGCAACCATCACACACACGGGGTGTGGGGGTGTGGGGAAGAGAGAGGGGGGAGGGAGACTGGTTTCATTTTAACTTTATAACTTTAACTTCATTTTAACATTTTAACTTAGCTATCCGTTTGAGCACAAGCCTGAGTTTCAGAGCACGTGCAGAGTTCCTTTCAGAAGAGAGGATCCCAGAGAAAGCACCTTTGGTCAATTGGCTGAGTAGTTCCAAAACGCAAAGCACAGAGGCAATGCTTCACCTACTTATGAGAATCTTAGAACAGGAAAAGCCAAACTCTGAACGGGGACAGATAGTTCTTTTGGCCAGCTGTGGGAAACATCCCATGTCTGTGTCAAAGCTCCAGGTGGCCAAACAGCCATTCATCTTCTAGAGCACAGGTGTCAAACACAAGGCCCGGGGGCCAAATGCGGCCCGCCAGACCTCGTCATGTGGCCCGTGTAGCCTCCGCCGGCCACCAGCCTTGCTCCAACTCCTGGGCTGCAGGTTGCCACCACCGCCTCCTCCTCCTCCTGCTTTTGCGGCCTCCCCTCCTTCCCTTCCCCACGTGCTAGTTTTTAAAGTTTATTTCACAGAGCCCACTAGGGGCGCTCCGCATCCTTGCAGCCTCGCTCTCTGGCTCCCTCCCTCCCTCCCTCCCTCGCTGGAGCGAGCGAGCAACTTGCGGCGCTCTTCTTCGGCGTGGCTGAACTTTTCCTCAACTCTTTCGCCGCCTCGGCTGAAGTTCACCAGCGATCCTTCCCCGCCCCCCCTCCCTCCCTCTCTCTCTCGCCGCCACCCCGGCAGACAAACACACAAACAGCGCCGGGCACAGCCAAGCCAAGCCAGGGAGCAGAGCCGGGACTTCTCCCCTCCCCCCCACGCTCCCCGTGTCGGAGGCGAGGAAGTGGGGAGAAAAGAGAGAGGAGAGAAACCCAACGTGCCGCCCGCCGCCGCGCACCATCTCTCTCTCTTTCCAGCAAACCAGCCGCGAGGTGGATGGACGTTGGGCAGCTGAGGCTCTCGGGCGCCAGTTCTGCGCCGGGGGCGGGCCAGATCTGTGGGGCCAGTGGCTGACCCCCACCCTCCCCGCCCCTCCACCCAGAGCGGAGCCCTCTCCATCCCACCCCACGGACCCACATCTTTCCTGGACGCCTAGCAGGGCAGAGAAGGGAGCGCGCAACAGAAAGAGCGATTGCACCTACTTGCGGCCAGTTTCCTCGCTCTGCCTTTGGATCGCATTGCTGCCAAATCCCACGGACGTTGCTTGGATGGTTGCTTGGGGTGGGGGGGATATCTGGGGTGGGGGTGGGGGTGGGGAGGGAAATCAATGGAGGGGCTTTCCCCCCCTCTCTCTTTCTCTCCGTTTTTCCCACCCTTCCTGCTTCCCCCACTCTTTTCTTTCTCTCTTTCTCACTCACTCTGTTTCTCTCTCTCTCTCCCAACCCCAAAGCTTGCTATCTTCTCCAGCATTGTCAGTTTGGACACCTTCGCACATGCGCAAGGGCGGCTTCTCCCTCTCGCTCTCCTCTCGCTCGCCCTCCCCGCGCAACTCACCCCCCCCCCTTTCAACATCTCCCGGGCGCCGCAAAAAAAGAAGAAGTTTGGAGCGATCTTTCACTTTTGGATTTAGGGATCTTGGGCAGAAGATCACAGGAAAGAGGCTAAGGCGCGGGGCGGCTTGGGAAAATCTAAGCTAGGGAGAGAAAACCAATTGACATAAGCGCCCATGCAGACTTTTAAGAGAGGGAGATGCCAGATGATGAGCTGATACGACCTGCGATTTATTAATTGTGGACGGCGATTCTTCTTTGTGCACCCTTGGCCGGTGCACTCCCCCCCAAACACACACACTTTTCTCATCAGCACAACCATTATTTCGCAGGGCGACCCTAGGAATTAGTAAAGCGGCGCTTATGTGCAGTGGACCAACCCGGCTCCCCCATCGCTGCGAGGTGGCCTCAAGGGCGCACCTGGAGGTCCCGGCAGGTGTGCTGCTGCTGCCTCCGCCGTCTGCATGGGGAGCCTCTCTTTTTTCGCAGGTGCAGCCATCGGGGATTTTGCAAAGAGGCAGGTCACCTAGCTTTCCCCCATACACACACACACACACACACACACACACACACACTTTTCCTCTCCGCCAACCCAGAATCCTTGAGAAGGAGCTCTAGCAGGGGTGCCAAATTGAGTAAAATAGGAGGGGGGGCGGCTCAGGTAAACCCCACCCTGCATAATCACAAGATGCGGCTCGCACACACCAACCATTGATTTTAATGGCAATGCCCATCCATTTTGCAGGGGCCCAGCCCCCGCAATATTTTGTATGTTAAAAAAAAAAATTACTGTCTGTTACCAAAAATCATTTTTCAATAAATTGTACAATAATTGTACATTTGAATATCTACTTGCCATTATTCTGACTATGTTTCTGCTTTCAGAGCTAGTTATTACTTACATTATTACAAAAAACAGTAATAATTGAATGCAGTGACAATAATTTATGATAATAAAGAGTGGACACATAGTCCTACAGATACAAACGGCCCTTTGAGGGTGACCAAACAGCTGATGCGGCCCCCGATGAATTTGAGTTTGACACCCCTGTTCTAGAGGCTGAGTCCACTGCCTTAAAGGCTCTGCCGCTGCATCCATTCAGGCCAGCTGGGGGGAGGGTAAGGGATTAAAGTCCGGGATGTGTGCATGTTCAGGGCTCACAACAACATGGGTGGAAGATCTTAGACACTCAAAGGACCCCTGTGGGGCTGTTCCAAAGATAAGAGTTCACCACAGGTGGAATATAGTCCACCTTTTCTTCCAAGGGAGTCAGGGACATCCTGTTGAATTTCAGGACCCTGTTCAAGACCACAGATGCACAAGATATCCCTGTGCACAGGAATCTTCACACAGAGGCCACACTAACTGGAGCAGGGCCCAGAACACCCACAGCCCATTCTGCCCCCACCCCACTGGGACTCCCCTCCCCACGTCCTCTGGCCTTCTCTTCTGGCGCATCCTGGTTCCACTTTGCAATGGGAGCTGAGCACCAGCTGGGCTCCTGTTCCCCGGTGCCACCTCCCACCAGAGGATCAGGTCTGAGGATGGCAGGAGGCTGTGTGGGTAGTGGTGGAAGCAGCCTCAGGAGCGGGGGCCTGATAGGGTAGTGTGTGGCAGGTGTGCTGGGGGGGCATCCGTGGCATGGGGTGGATATGGCCTTTGTGTTAGGCTCTGGTGTGCTTGAGGGACATGGGGATCAGACAAGGAGAGGCAAGTTTTAAAAGGTTAGTGAACACTGGGATAAGTGATCCATCAGTCTTTAACAACAACAAGAAGTACCAGTATCTGCAAAACTCTTGCAAAAAACAACTGCTTGGATCTTGTTTTGAACACAAGGAGGCAGCTTTCTCAAAGGGTGCCCATTTGTGTGTTTTCTCTCTCCCTCCCTCTCTCTCTCTCTCTCTCTCTCTCTTTCTCACCCATACTCACACACCATCCTTTCAGGTCCTTGTGCCATAAAACAGAGTGCAAAATCACTGAATCTGTGGCTCCCTGGCCCTAAATCGTTCCCATCTGGAAGATGCAGCCAGGAATTATGAGCTGCTCTTCCGCTTCCTGCCAGAAGCAGCCTGTGGCAGCACAGAAGAGGGGGCTGGGGTGACTCCAAAGGGCCTGGGTGTGCGGCAGGCAGCATCTTGGATGCTGGGGGTGGCGACAGGGCAGGCTGGCCCCACCATGAGAGGGAGTGTGGCAGGTGCGGAGGGGCAGGAAATGGGCAGAGGTGGGTGTGCCACATGGCCTGCCCTGGCCCATTGGCAGTGTCAAAGCAAAAGTGGCATTTTCCAGGTACGTTTTAAAATCCTAACGCACATGCACAAGAGAAAATACCTGTCAGGTGGGAGATGGGGAGACTTGGTCTCTGCTGGGGTGGGGCTGGGGCCTTGACGGACCGCAGTTACAAGGGCAGCGACTGCAGGAGACTGCCTTGCTGGGAGTCCTGCCATCCCTGCGCCATGCTTGTTCGCCTGACCTGGGACAGGGAGGTGCCTGGCAGACTCCAGCTGCAGCTCAGGGGAACATTGCTTACTGGGGTTCTTGCTGTGGCAAGATGTATCTTTGTGATTAGAAGTTGCTTGAAACTGTTTTGAATACTGTGTTTCAATTGTTGTAATCTGCCCTGGGACTTTAGGGTGAAGGGTGGGATAAATTCTAATACTAATACAGTTTTGGAGAGTCCTTATTTTTTGCTATTAATCTGGATTATGTTCTTGCATTTTTTATCATCAGACCTTATTATAATTTATGAGGATTAATTTTATTGTGTGTTAATATGAAATGTTTTCGTTGCTTATATGACTATTTAAATTTTGTTATGTCTTGCAATGGTTAGAGGATTTTGACAACCGTCTGACCGACAAGGACTTGATCTCTCCTCTGTTGTCTGTGGTCCATTTGGAAACAGCCAAACAGAGCAGTCTGCAAAGCAGAAGCTTAAGCTGAAGCTCATTAGAAGGGTTTGATTAAACACTTGCAACTAACAAAACAAACTAACAAAATAAATGTAGAAATAGAAAGATGATGTTAGAGTGATAAGACAAGAGTAATAATTATTTTAAAGAATAAGAAATAACCAATAAGCAGGGTGAGATAAAATGCCAAAAAAAAAAACTAGAAAAGGTAGTGGAGGGAAGTCATGGGGGGATTTATTTTCTATTTTGATTTCTTTTGTGTGAAATGTGATGATAAAATTGAAAAACTTACGGTAATAAAAATCATTTTTTTTAAAGTTGAAGCTCATTATGAAAGGTATATTCTTACGGTAATAGCAGCTGGTGTTGGGTGAGGAGGACCCAGCCTTGGCAAATCAGGATCCGTGGAGCTGGATGACTCTCTTGCAGTTGGGAGGTGGATCAAGTGCCCCTCACCTCAGCCTCTGGTCTCCTGACTGCCACAGAGCATCCCTGGGCATTGAGAAGCGAGGAGGCTGGAAATAAATGGGAAAAGAGGCCCTCTGGGGATGCATTTCTTTATTTACTGAAAGATTACTAGACTGCCAGGCAGGGGGTACAACTTTCTTCACAAGGTGACATACAAAGTTCCTAAAAACAAACAAACCCATAATATATAAAACCATCAAATTTAAACGACATTACCCTCTTAAAATAAACAGTAACAACTGAGCCCTACAACAGCCATTAATAAAATGCTTATTGAAATAAAAACACATTGAGATTTCTCTACAAAACTCCCAGTGACAGAAGCATGTGTATTTCACCAATATGGGGCCACCACTGAAAAGTCCTGGTCCCTGGTAACTGTCCGTCTCAAGCCTTGCATACTGATAGGCCAGATGGCAGCCTCAGCTGCTGGCTCTTTCAGGGGCAGATGCTCCTTCAGATAATCTGGCCCCAAACCATTGAAGGTTTTGAAGTCCAAAACCAGCACTTGGAAGTGGGCCTGGAAACAGACAGGCAGCCAACAAGATGATTCCCCCAAGACTGTTTGCAGTCATAAAAACATGAAGGCATCCCCTCTGCACGACTGTTTGCTCTGAAAGGTGTGAGTATGGACTGCCTCTTGTCACGTAAAACTTCCTGCAGACTGTCTCAGACATCCTGACGAAAGAAAGACAACAACCTGGGCTAGCATTACATTGATGAAGGCTGCTTCCCATGCATCTCCATTTGGAAATAATATCTATTAAAGACAATACATCTCACTCTAGTGGGGGTTTTTCCCTCCTCCTCTTCCTCTCCTTGCTGATAGTCCTTTACCTTGGACCAGCCAGCCCTCCCAACAGGATTGCCCTCTGGCAACTCTTCAGACAGAGGGCCATCCTAAGCCTGATACTTCCCCACCACCACCGCTCCCCAATAGCAGCTGCCCTTATATCCTTGGCCCATCTAGCTCAGAATGGTCAACACTGACTGGCAGCAGCAGCTCTCCAAGATCTCAGACCAAGAATCGCTCCCAGCCCTTCTTGGAGATGCTGTTGAGGATTGAACCCAGGATTGTGCAAAGGCCTCCTGGTAAAAGGATGCCTTATGGGTAGACTTTAAAAGCTGCCACCTTTATTATCCCCCTTGCGTCCTGGAGTTTCATTATTTCCTCACAAGTCACCCAGTACTTATCAGCTGAAACTGCCAAAACCGAGAGTATGTAGAACATGCTAAAAATATTCATCTCCAAATGAAAATGACTGTAATTGGATTCCACCTTTGGGGGTCGGGTCACCACCATTGCTTTCTCAATCAGGCTTGTCCAGTCAGCAGGGCGTCCCACAAAGCCTTTTCAAATTGAAATGGCGATTGGCTGGCTGAGGTTAATAGGAGTGTTGGAAAATAAATAGGTTATTGATTGATAATAACAATACGCTGACTGCAGACTTACCTTGCTGACCTTCCCTCACCCGATATTACAGAAAATCCAGTTAGCATCTCATTACAGATGGCTGGTTGGCTTGGCAGCGTTGGGGATTAATGAGCAGATGCAGGTGGGATGGAGGAGGAGGAGGAGGAGAAATTGGGTGCTGCCCACAAGGCACAGTCTTGGAGGGCCAGAGGGCAGCAGGCTCAGACAAGGCTCCACTCAGACAGGGCTTTCAGCCTTTGCAATGAGAGCTTTGCACCAGCTTGTCCAGGGAAAGGAGGCTGGAGGATCCCTGGTCCCTGCAGAGTCACTATGAAGACAAAAGCAGTTCGCTTTGTTTAAATTTGCATCCCAACTTTCTACCACAGCAGCTGAAAACAGCAAAATACAAAGTAAATACAACAGTGAACGCATAAAAGCAGCTGCACAAAATATCAATACGATCAATAAAACTGATTAAAAATAGCTGCCGGATGGCCCAACGTTTACATTTGCAGTGCTGTCCCCACGAGGGTCTGAGGCCAAAGGGAGGCGGCAGCAGGAGGAGGCAAGGGCTCAGCCATGGAGCACACCTGCCCCTCCGCCTACCCTCCCTCATAGGGATAATCCCCTCACCCCAGCAGTCCAACTGTAGTGGGCTATGCTGAGCCCCAATGCAGGATGGTACTGTGGGATGTAAACACTAGAGCAGTCAAGTACAACAATGCTAGAAGGGGTTTCAGTCCTCCAGCCACAACTTCCTGGTCACCTGGACTGAGACAACTTCCTCTTGCAGCTAGATGTGGGAGTGGCTTTACCTGGGCAGGTTGGAACAAAAAGCACAGGTCATGTAGCCATTCTCTCTCTTCTCTCTCTTGCCTCTCGCCTGGATTATCAGGAAGGATGCTCAATTGGCTTCCAGCCAACTGGGGCCTAATGGAGTTCTGTCCCACATGGAGAGATTCCAATTGTATATATCTTTACTATGCATAAGCCTGCCTTCTTTTGGGAATCTTACTGTCTCTGCAGATGAATGTACGTGAGTAAACCTTTTATATCAGACGTGTGCTGTGTCTTATTTGAAGAGGGACAAAGGGGAAATATATAGTGACAAACCAGGAAACTAGATTAAGTTGATTCTAGCGAATCAAAGCAACTTCCGCTGTGTGTATTTTAAAAGGGAATGTTACTCTGCTAATTGAACTTGCAAGCGCAAGTTAGGATGAGATATATTAAATTATAAATCATCATCCACGTTCCCAAACATTCCCACAGGTACAGACAGAGCAAGCAGGGCTGGGCCATGGCTCTTGTGCTTGGCTCCTGCTTGCTGAACAAGATGGGCCACTGCCATGGCCTTCTTATGTTCTTATGAAGACTTGGGTTCAAATCTCACAGCAGACATATCCAGCCCACTGTTCTCCTGACACAGATAGAGGCTAAATAAATAGGAGAGAAATTAAATAAATGGAGGGATGCACATTCAGAAATGGGTCGCCCACTACGCAGGTGGTACTTTGCACTGGGCTTGCAAAGGGCACCTCTTCTGAGTCACTCCCATTTCTGGGGGGTCATCCAGATTTCCTTTTGTGTCGTGTTTCTAGGCAAAGGTCTGCCCTTTAAAGCACATTGAGTGCTTTTTTCTTTTTCTTTTGCCTTTACGCTTTCTCTGCAAAAACCCACTCTGTTGAAAACCTGAATTCAGTGTTAAAGAGTGGGTTTTCCTGGAGCTCTCTGGATCTCACACTGCTCATCTTCGGAGGAACCAAACAATCCTCTGCTTTTCTCTCGGTCCTCCTCCTCCTGGCCTCTCCTGTGCAAAGCATCTGCTGCCAGCAAATCCACATCCAGAAATTTGCACAGCCCCTGCCTGCCTGCCTGCCTGGTCTGTGCCAGAGAGAACAGAAATGAAACTCAAGTGCAGAAGGTGCCTAAGCAGTTTCCTTGTACAAGAGCACCATCTACTGCTTGACCGGTCTTTTTGAAATTTTGTTTTAGACCAGTATAAAGCTGTCTGATCATAGTTACTGACATATAGGAATGGAAGCATCATCCAAAGTCTATTATTATTATTATTATTATTATTATTATTATTTAAAATAATTTTATTGAACAACAAAAACAGACAACACACACAAAGAAAAAAACAAGCAATAAAAAATTCTCCCTTCCCAACCTGTGAATCCAGGGGCAAAAACTGTAACTGTAAAACTTGGGTGTATATGACTGGTGCCATTCCCCTCTGGACTCGCTGCAGAACAAGATATTTAAAAGCTGTCACCTTTTAAGCATTGTGTCCAGCTCAAGCAAAGTCATAGCACTGCTCTGTTCTGCCTTGCTCAAACCCCAGCTGGAGTCCTGTGTCGAGTTCTGGTCACCACAATTTAAGAAGGGTGTTGACAAGCTGGAAGGTATGTGGAGGAGGACAACCAAGATGATCAAGGGGTGTGGAAACCAAGCCTTACAAGGAGTGCTGGAAGGAGCTGGGTATGTTTAGCCTGGAAAAGAGGAGACTGAGAGCCAGCTTCAAATATCTCAAGGGCTGTCATATGGAAGAGGGAACAAGTTTGTTTTGTCCTGCTCTGGAGGCTAGGACCGAAACCAATTGTTTCAAGTTACAAGAAAGGAGATTCCAACTAAACATCAGGAATACCTTTCTGATGTTAAGAGCTGTTCAGCAGTGACATTTTCAAGCACAATTGAAAGTGTTGATGCTAACCTTTAAAGCGCTAAACAGCCTTGGCCCCCTACACCTGAAGGAGCATCTCCACCTCCACCGTTCAGCATGGACACTGAGGTCCAGCTCCAAGGGCCTTCTGACGGTTCCCTCGCTGCGTGAAGCCAAGTTACAGGGAACCAGGCAGAGGGCCTTCTCGGTAGTGGCACCCACCCTGTGGAACACCCTCCCTTCAGATGCCAAGGAGCTAAAGACCTACACAACTTTTAGAAGACACCTGAAGACATTCCTGTATCAGGAAGGTTTTTAATTTGTAATGTTTTATTATGTTTCTAAATATATTGGCAGCTGTTCAGAGTGACTGGGGCAACCCAGTCAGATGGGTGGGGTACAAATATTAAAAGTGTTGTTGTTGTTCCTTGGAAGGTGGGGGACTCTCCTTCATTAAAGGTAAAGATTAGTTAGTCAAGGCCTCAAATGGGCGCAAGATTTTGGGAAAAACATGATGTTTGAACAATGGGAGAGGCTATGGCAAAAAGACATGAAATTCTCCCCGTGCTATATTTTAAAGGAAAACTTCCTCAAGATGCAGCACAGTTGGTATTTAACACCAGAAAGGATTGCCAGAATGAATAAAGGATGCAGTGATGTATGTTGGTGATGTCATTCTGCAACAGGTTCTCTGATCCATATTTGGTGGGACTGTCCAAGTATTAAGCAATTTTGGGAAGTTATAATGATTCATTATTCATATATAATGAAATGAAAAAAATATTTAAATACTCGTTTAAGAAAACACCGGAGGGATTTTTATCCTATATAATAAAGAGCCTGTGTCCGTACGTACCACTTTCCGTGTGTCACAGGAATTCGCAAGTGCGCGTGCGTTCCAGTGACACACGGATTGGGTAGTATGGACCAATCCCGCCAACCGTTGTGGCGAAGGTGGCGCGTAGCGCCGCCGCCCGCAGCCCTCTGTCCGATACTCCTGCTGCCGGCTGCAGCACAGACCACTCCTGCTTGCTTCCCGAATAAGATCTTCGGGGACAAGGGGTTGCTCCGCCGCCGCCGCCGCCCGCCCCGCGGGCACACAATGCACAAAGAGAGCCGTCCGGGGGGCTCCGAGGCCTAGCGGCCTGGGACAGCCCATCCAGCGGAGCGCCGGTGCTCCGGAGGCCAAGGAGGGCCGCCCCATCCCCGCCGCTGCAGCCACCCCCGGAAAAAAAAAATTAAGAAGGGGGAGGGAGCCCCTCTCCACCCCCCAGCGGCCTGAATCGACCCGCCTCGCGGAGCGCCGGTGCTCTGGAGGCCGAAGAGGGTCGCCGCACACCCGCCTCCGCCGCCACGTCACTCACACACTTGCGCGCGCACACACACACACACAAGCCCCCCCCACACAAAAACAAGCCCCCACCCCCCGCCCTCGCTTCCCCCCCTCTCCCTACCTTCGCCGCCGGGCCGGGGAGGGGGGCAGCGGCCGGGTCTCGGCTAGAAGCTGCCCAACGGCCGCGGCCGAGCGAGGAAGGGAAGGCGGCCAGGAGGCCGCTCGGCTGCACTCTCCCTCGGAGGAGGAAGGGGAAGCTACAGGCGGGCGGGCAGCCGAGCGCGCGCGCAAAGCTTTCCCAGCGCCGGCGGCTCCTGCTGCCTTGCTGCTGCGGCTCCTGAGAGAGCTTTCTAGCGCCTGTTTTTGTTAGCAGGCTTAATTTACTAGTTAGGAATAATACCAGAAAGCCTAAAAGAAGTAGATAACGTATTATACCTATATATAAAGGTGGCTGTGAGGCTCCTGGCAGCAAAGAATTGGAAGAGTGTCCTGATACCAACGAAAGTGGAATGGCTAGCCAAATTAATAGAATATTACAACATGGTGAAATTGATGGGAAATATTGGAAGGATTTCAAAAGAAAAAATGGAGAAAGAATGGAAGGCATTTAATGAATATCTAAAAAAATTATATCGAGAAGCCAGAATTCTTATCAGATTAAGGCAAGTTCAGTGAACAACATAAGGAGAAAATGGAAGATGAAATATGGAAGTATATTTAGTTTCTATAATTTGTATAGTAATGAAATCTGGAGAGAGAATAAATATATGCAAGGAAATATTGCATAACAATATGCAAGGAAAATTAACAGAG
The DNA here is from genome assembly GCA_034642065.1 of Darevskia nairensis. NCBI lineage: Eukaryota > Metazoa > Chordata > Lepidosauria > Squamata > Lacertidae > Darevskia > Darevskia nairensis. The sequence continues at coordinate 57,121 of JAWWNI010001438.1, read as the reverse complement.
ATAAAATATTATTACAACTTACATGATTAGAAGTCTATCACAAGGGGTGTAGGGTGGAGGGAGGTGGTGGGTTGATTCAGTATGCAAGTTTAAAATATGTATAATATGACATTTATCAATTTGGTGTGTACAGTGGTACCTCAGGTTACATACGCTTCAGGTTAAGAACTCCGCTAACCCAGAAATAATGCTTCAGGTTAAGAACTTTGCTTCAGGATAAGAACAGAAATTGTGCTCTGGCGGCGCAGCAGCAGCAGGAGGTCCCATTAGCTAAAGTGGTGCTTCAGGTTAAGAACGGACCTCCGGAACGAATTAAGTACTTAACCAGAGGTACCACTGTAATTTATGTGCATGTTAATGAGTATATATGTTGTATTGTTAAAAATTTTCTAATAACAATTATTTTTTTAAAAAAGCAAGGCAGAGCGATTTGCAGAAGTCACCGAGTGGCACAGCAGCCGCGTGGCAAGGAGCAGTAGACCTGCTTGCAGAAGCAAAGCCTCCGTCAGAGTTTCTCAGGTGCCCCAGGGGCAGGGGGGGTGCCACCTGAGTGTCACCCCCTTCCTGTGGTTTCCAGCAACTGGTATTAAGAAGCTTTACTGAAGAGCTTTCCAAACTGTGTATCACGTGAACACTCCCTGTGCTCCTCCAGGGGCTGGAAAGGGGTTAATTTGCTAGTAAAACTGAATTACTATGTCACAAAATGATGCACTCTTTAAAAAGTGTGCCACCAACATGAAAAGTTTGGAAAGCTCTGCTTTACTGCAACTACAGAAGCAGAGCATAGTTGGAGGAAGCAATGCTTTTCAATGCCAGTTTCTGGGAATCACAGGAGGGGAGAATGTTCTTGTGTTTGCATCCTGCTTGCAGGTTTCCCACAGTGGGCATCTAGTTGGCCACTGAGACAACAGGATGCTGGACTAGATGGGCCATTGGCCTGATCCAGCAGGCTCTTCTTATCTTCTTATGACAGCCAGTAAGAATATCCAAAGAGCCAGACTGCTGAATCTGACTAAAGGCCCATCTAGGCCTGCATCCAGATCCCTTGAGGCTGTCTTCTTATTCCAAAGGTCTAGTGCCTGTCTCCTGCTACACGGCCATCCTCATGGAGGTGGACCAAAGAAGTGGCTCTTCATCAGAAGAGCACATCTGAGTGCAGGTGCTCCAGAGGGTCCTCAGAGGGGCTAAGGCCCCAGAAATATCAGCTTCTCTCCAGAGTCCATCCCAGCGGCACAGACTGAGTTTGTATTGCAGCAAAGTCCAGAATCCACAGCATATCATATCCATATAAGCCATATATGGTCCAGAAACACTCATGACAGCGTAGCCCCCCAGGTACAAGACCACCAGGAGGCATAATGAAGGCCAGGGGCAAGCCAACAGGGAGGCAGAGATGGTGTTGTCTCTTGCAAGAAGGAGACCAGATATACCAGCGTTTTTCAACCGGTGTGCCGCGGCACACAAGTGTGCCGTGAGACGCCGGCTGCTGTGCCGCGAGAAAACCGTGGTTCGGGACCCCACTGCAGCCGCAGAAGCGCAGAAACCCACCGCCGACCTACCGTGCATGCGCCAGCTTGGAGCTCCCCGACGATTCCGATTGGTTGCCAGGGACCAATAGGAAGACAGAGGAAGGAGACGCAAGGGCTGCCGGTAGCCGCCGCCATTTTTCTGTTGGGCACACCAGGAGAAGCCGCCTCCGCTCGCCCATGAGCACCGCGGCTCTGGAGCGCCGCTGCTCTGGCAGGGGGCAGCCAGCTGCAGGAGCGCACCCGGCGGAGGCGGCAGCATGTGGACCCCGGCGGAGGATGAAAAATACGGCATGGGTAGGTGCCGCTGGGGCACTTCTGCTTCGGCCCCCGATCCTCCTCTTCCTTACTACCCCCCCCATGAGCCGCCGCCATTTTGTGGGTGCTGTGCCGCGAGATTTTTTTCATGCAGACAGGTGTTCCGTTGCCCAGAAAAGGTTGAGAAACACTGTGTTAGTCATCTTGAATTCTGATTCTGTCTTCTGAGGCATTAGCTACCCCTCCCAGTTTGGTGTCATCTACAAATTTGATGAGCATCCCCTCAATTCCTTTGTCCAAGTTGTTTATAAAGACATTGAACAACAACAAGCCCAGGACAGAACCCCAGGGCCCCCCACTGGTCTCTTCTTTCCAGGATGACGAGGACCTATTAGTGAGCAGCCTTCGGGTTCAGTCAACCAGCTATAAATCCACCTCAGTTTCCTCATCCAGTGCACGTTTTACCAGCTTCCTCACAAGAATATCATGGGAGACCTTGTCAAAAACCTTACTGAAACCAAGACACACTATGTCCACACAATTCCCCAATCCACCAAGCTCATATGTATGTATGTATGTATGTATGTATGTATGTATGTATGTATAAATAATTATTATTATTATTATTATTATTAAAAATGATTCATCTGGCATAATTTGCTTTTGAGAAATCCATGCTGGGTCTTAGTAGTCACAGCATCCTTTTCCAATTGCTCAGTCTGACTGTTGAATTATCTGTTGTAGGACCTATCCTGGTATCAATGTCAAATTCACCTGTTGGTAGTTACCTGGGTCTCCCCCCCCCTTTTTTTTTTTTGGAAGATGGGGACATTTGCTCACCTCCAGTCTGCAGAGATCTTACCTGTTCTCCAAGAATTACATCATCAAACTCTTTAGTACCCTTGGGTGCAGCTCATCAGGCCCTGAAGATCTGAATTCATTTAAAGTAGCTAAGTGTTCCCTTGCCACCTATTTTCCTGTCTTGGGATGCAGCTCCTTCCTGGCATCATTAATTCTGTTATCAGCAGGTTGGGCACTGCTTTCCTTTGGGGTGAAGACAGGCAAAGTAGGGACTGGGTTCTTCAACAACTCTGAGGTGGATGCCAGTTTCTATTTTGTCTACAAGGCCCAGAACTTCATTTCTCGTCATCATGTGGCTCAGTTCCTCAGACTTCATTCCAGCAAAAGTTAGTTCAGGCACAGGGATCTGTCCTAGAGCTTCCATTGTAAAGACGGGTTCAAAGGCAGCCTTCCCCTTCTCTGCAGTCTCCTCACTCTTCTTTAGCACACCTTTGTGTCCAGGGTCATCCCAAAGCCCAGCTGCCTCCCTAGACCATCTCCTGAAACTAATATATTCCCATTGGTGGTCTTAAATGTTTTTTAGCACAGTGTTCCTCAAATTGTTGGTTTTTTTAAAGCACCCCGTACTGTCTTGCTTTTACTTCTTTTGCCAGTTTGTGTGCCTTTTTGTTCTCTTCACTTGGACATGACTTTTATTTTTGAATGATGCCTTCTTTGCCTCTAAGAGTGCTTTTGACTCTGATTGCTAACCATACCAATGTCCTCTTGGGCTCTGTAGTACATTTCCTGATCTGCGGTATATTTTCTCACTGAGCTTCTAATCCTGTGTTTTTAAACAACTCTCAAGCATCTTGAAGAGATTTGACCCTCTTGACTTTGCCTTTCAACTTCCCTTTTTAAGCAATACTCTCATATTGGGTAAGTTTCCTTCTTTCAAGTTAAGTGGTCAACTCTGTTGATTTTCCTGGCAATCATCCATTTACATATAGATTAAATCTGGTAACACGATGGTCACCACTCCCAATTGGTTCAACCACATGTCTCACAGCAGGTCCTGGCCACAAAGTGCAGTGCCGATGCCACCTAGTCAGCTCCATGGCCAACTGTTCTAGGCCATGGTCATTTAGGGTAGCTAGAACTTTTACTTCTTTGTCGAGTGCAACACACGCATAGCCAGTCTAGGTGAGGGCAACCAACGTCAGCCATTACTGTCATTTGCTCCCCTCAATTCTTCTCAACTCCTCCTCACAACCAGCTCTGGAGATCCTGGCCCCATTTAATGCCAAGGCCTTGAAAACTGCTAGAAGCATTAGGAGATGTAAGCCAGGAGCCATCTGTGTGGGGTAAGAAACTCCTGTGTTTGGTTGGCCTTTAAGAGAGACAGAAAGCACCATTTGTATAACTGATTTCTGTGTCCATTTCATTTCTCATTGCCTCAGAAAATGAAGCTAGTAATTAAGATACAATTTTGATCATGCTTAATAAACTTTGGTGTCTTTTATTACATTTCACATGTGTGAGAGACTATTAAAGACACCCCTAGGTAACTCAGACAGCTAATTTTGTTACTAAAAAAATATATGTTTTACATTCTTTGCAATAAAATGTAATTGCATTTTCTTTTGCCTGTGCCTAGAATATGTCTCCTACACAGACATCAGCAGAGGAAGCTGCTTTCTGGATAAAATTACTTCCAGCCCACTAGCCCAGCATTTTACAGGAATTGCTACTTTAAAATATAGGTTCAAAAATATCACGTTCCCACAGAAACAGTGAGAGCAAGTCAAGGGCTTCTGAATGAGCAAGGAACCAGGGAACGACTCCAGCAGCAACTTTGTGACAGGGCAAGACATAGATAAGCCCTTTGAAAACCCACCAGGCAACTGGGGGCAGGTGTTTGAATGTGAGGGAATTTCCCTAGGAGCTTGGGGGCTGGAAGGTGTCTGATCTTACAGTATTAATAGATGTTTGCCAGGTGTTAAGTATTTCTCTCCTTCCCAGTCATGCATTACCTAGGTATAGCAATGATATGGCAGCTTCCCATAAGACCTGAATATCCCATGTGATTCTGTCTTTCAAATGTGGTAAACCTGTGGACCTGTTGCAGCCCTCCTCCCATGATTTTGTATGATTTTGTATAATGTATTTTTTGTCTGTTGGAAGCCGCCCAGAGTGGCTGGGGAGACCCAGCCAGATGGGCGGGGTACAAATAAAAAAATATTATTATTATTATTATTACTAGTAAATTAAGCCCATTGAAATAACGGGCGCTAGATGATATGTGTTGAAACATGTTAACACGCGGTCAAACCCCCACCCACCCACCCACCCCCACTTCCCACACCTCCACAAACAGTTCGCCTCCCTCCCCCTCCCCCTCCCCCTCCCACACACACCTCCCCCCTCCACACACAGCTCGCCTCTCTCTCCCTCCCCCCCACACCTCTCTCTCTCACACAAACACACACACCTCCCCCCCACACCCACCTCCCCCCACCTCCACAAATAGCTCGCCTCTCTCTCTCTCTCCCTCCCTCCCACACACACACACACCTCCACCCACCCACCACCCACTTCCCACACCTCCACAAACAGTTCGCCTCCCTCTCCTTCCCCCACACACAGCCATCCCACCTCCACACACAGTTCGCCTCTCCCTCCCTCCCCCTTCCCCCCACACACCTCCTCCCCACCTCCCACACCTCCACACACAGCTCGCCTCTCTCTCTCTCTCACACACACACACACACACACGTGCGCGAGGTGAGTGGTTTGGCACTCAGCGGCGCCCCGGGATGGGATTGGCAGCTGCTACGGCGGTGACTCTTGTTTGCCTCGTGGGAGGGCTGAAGGGGGGGGAGGGCTCGGGAGAAGGTGAGGGGGCAGCCCAGCAGTCCACCTCCCCGGGCGGAGACAGCAGAGCACCCCTCCCCCTGCCTCCTTGGCCTTCGCCAGCCCCACTGCATCAGGCGCCGGTACAGCCGTGGATCCCGCTCCTCCTCCCTTCTCCTGCATCTTGGGGGCCACGGAAGTGACCCGAGCCGAGCAGGAAGGGAGGCTGGATCGCAGCGGCGGCAGCGCCCGGGCGGGGGAGCGGCGGCCTGCTTGGGCTGGGATCCACCCGGCCGCTCCTCCGCCATCCCTCCGGCCGGGCGAGAGAGATTCGGCTCCGGGGGGGCTGGCGGCGGTGGCGCTTGCTCGCCTGGCTCAGGGAAGCGGGCGGAGGAGAGTAGCGGAGGCGGGGAGGTCCAGCCAGCGTGTGGTTGTCCTGCTCCAGCTGCCGGAGAAACCATTGGGGCTGGCGAGGCCTCAGGCTGGGCGAAGGAGGAGGCGGCCTGAACGGGAAAGGCGCCGAGGGAGCGCCTCAGCCCCGGGGGAGCCCTTTCCTCGGGGCGAAGTTTTATTTTCAGGAGGCTTTGGGGGGGGAGAGGGAGGGAGGGCCAGCATTTGGGCGCTCCTCTTGCGCTCCAGCGAGCGACTGGCAACAGCGCTGGAGGAGCCGCCAACCCTGGAAAGGCACAGCCCCGCCCTCGTCCGCTCCCGGCCAATCCGAGGCCCGAAGTCTCTGCGTCGGCCAATCCCTGCGTCCCTGTCGTGCATGCGCACTTGGCAATTCCACTGACACACGGACGGTGGACGCAGGGACATAGGGAGATTATTATATAGGATTATCTTGTCCCCAACAGCAGCTGGGGCTGTCGAGGGAGCAGCTAGCCCAAGGATGGAGAGCCTTCAGTCCACCAGGCTGCTTTTGCCAAACCATGGCCACCTGCCCCACATCTGACACCACGTGTGGGACAGGCACGGCTGTAGTTCCAACCATCCGGAGCTTGAAGTGAGCTCTCCACAGTTCCTTTGCAAGTGGGATTCATTGACAGACAGACAAGCGCTTGTGAAGGCAGACTTCCAATGCCAACCCATCCATTGCTTTTGTTCATTTGCAGGCACCATTTGGTGAGCAAGCATCATCATCACCCCCACCCCCACCCCCTCCTGGCACTCCAAGTGCCTTTGCGTGTCCCAGCAGGCAGCTGCCAGTTCCCCCTGGGGCTGCAACACAATTTCCAGCAGAAAGCACCCCCTGGAAGGAGGAGCTGGGAGAAAGTCTGAGTGGGAGTGGGAGCAAGCTGCTGGGCTAATGCCCTCCTCCCAAGAGGGGGCCCGACATCTGCCTGGCATCCTTTTCAAGGGGGACATCAACCCCTCTTGCATCCGAGACAAGGAAGCCCATGCTGAGTCAGAGGGAGGGGATAAAGGAAGGGGTGGGCCCCACAGAGTCGATGTGCAGGACAGCCGTGGCTGCCACTCCCCACTTCCAGCTCAGCAGCCAAAGCTCCCCCACCCCCCTTTGCACGCTGCTGGGGAAGCCAAGAGCCAGGACTGGTGGCCTGACGGCCAGTTATGTCAGACAAGGAACACAGGAGCTGAGAGATCTCATGCTTTAATAGACACAAAGGAAATCACAAAGGAGGCGGCCAAATGCCTTAGGAATTGCAATAAAAATATGAAATTCTTTTTACATGGTAAACTTCGTAATATAAAAAGTTTAATGCTGTCTGGAAACTGGAGTTTTAATTTACAAAAAAAGTCCATATAGGCCAAACATGGCAAACGCTGCATAAAGATCAGAGAGTGCAGAGGACCAGCCAGCTTTGGACAGGCGGGGAGGCAGCATGTGTCTGTCTGTGTGTGTGTGTGTGTGTGTGTGTGTGTGTGTGTGTGTGTGTGTGTGTGTGTGTGTGCCAGGATCCTCCCCACATTCCTGGGAACAAGAGCCCCACCTCACAAGATCACGTGACCCAGGGGCAGAGCAGATGGACCACAAGGCTCCCAATGGACACAAGCAGGTGGGGGAGGGGGCTTTGGAAACCATCCCCCCCCCCCCGGACCTTTCAGTTCTCCAGCATGACCCTAGATTGGGCGAGGGCCTTGGCACAGGAGGGGAGTGGGCAGCATGCACTGGCCAGCTCTGGGCCCCACGAGACCAAAGCCCAGGTGGCTCAGGGACCTCTGCAGCCTGGAGTCAAATGGAAGGGCCCTCTCTTGGCGGTGTGTGTGTGTGTGAGAGAGAGGGGGGGGGTACTTGTACGTGGCATCACACCGAACGCTTATTGCTCACTGTGAGAAGCAGTGTTGTCACTCAGACATGCACAAACACAACAAGGAGGACGATGAACAAGGAGGGGCTCCACAGGGGACAGATTCCTGGGGTGCAGAGATATGATGCTTCCTGAATTTCCCCAAATAAGCGACAAACCTGGTTGATTCCTCCTCATGGGGAGCAGAGGAGTGAGGTGACAGCCAGTGGGGGGGGGCAGAGGGGTGAGGTTTTGCTGAACATGGAACTTGAGGCAAAAGGGGCCCTGCAGGGAGCCCCGTCTTCCCCCCTCAAGGGCAGAACCGGCACTCTGGGAAGGCTGGAGGCCGCAGCGCCTGGCACCACCAGGAGGGGGCGGAGGAGGGCGGCGGCCCATGAAAGCACCATTGCTTAGACTTCTGCCTAAGAAGCAAGGAAGGAAGGAAGGAAGCACAGAAGCTCTGCAGGCTGCAGGGGGGGTGGGACTTCAAGCCCTCCCCAGATTTTGCAGGAAACCTCCTGCAGCTGCCTGCAGAGTGGCTTTGCATAGGGTAGACGAAGACCAATGGGTGCTCCCGAGAGCTCGCACCCGCAAGGGAAGAGGCTGGGCCTGGGGGGCCAATAGGCAGGACTCCCAAGGGCCACTTCCTTCCAAGGCTGGGTTCCCACTGATGGGATCTGCCCTGTCTTCCGCCTGCGTCTCCTGGCCTGGGCGAAGGCTCCCCCCTCCCCTCGCAGCTGCATAGCTTGGAAATGCGAAGAAAGAGAACAAAAGGAACCCCAACACTTGCCCCCCCCCCCCCGTGCCAGCAAGCTGGGCAACTCTGGCAACCCCCGCATCACGGCACTTCTGCCTTCAGAAACCCAAAGCCCCCGACACAGTAATAGGGATGTGGGGGGAGGAGCAGGGGGGCCTCTTCTTTGTGCTTGGGATGCGGAGCCTGGTGTTTGACCCAAATCAGGTGAGCGATGAAAAGCCCCCAGGCTTTTGTGCCAGATGGGGGGCCCTGCGCTGCTTCCCCACCCGGACCCTCAGTCGCATCATCGTTTGCAAAGGACAGAGCCTGCTGTGGTTTGACTCTGTGCCAGCTCCAGCACCCAAGGGATCCTCCTGCCTGTCCCAGCCAGACAAGGACTCTAGGCGGGGTCTGCTCACCCCTTCTCCTCCTGCCCACAAGACCACACTTGCATCTCCCAGAAAAGGGCAGGGCCAACCCACTTCCAGCAACCCACCTCCCCAGAAGCTTCAAAAGAGAGGCTTGTACCTCTTCACCACAGAAAGTTGTGTGTGAATCTTGCCTGCTAAAACACCCTCCTCCCACTCCAGTCGTTGGTGACTCGGGGGGGGGGGGGGCGCTGAGGAGGCAAGCTGCCAGCTGGCACTGATCCACAGCTCTGGCCTCTGCCCAGGCAGCTCACCTCTGCCCACCCCTCCCAGCTTGTTGCCCCAGGTCCTGCCTCATCCAAGGAAATGGGCGAGGACCAGGCCCTGGGCTCCTGGCCAGCAGAGCAGGTGGCCAGGGGGCTTCAGCACTTGGAGGAGGGGAAGAACCGTCCTGGCGACAAGAACTTGTAGCCATTCCCAGAGGGCAGCCGTGCGGGGCACCCAGGGCCTGGGGTGCTGGTGGGGCGTGGGGCCTGTGCCGGGGGGGCCAGGGGACCAGTGTGTCCATTGGGGGCGCCCCTCTGAGGGGAAGAAAGTGGCCGAGGGGCAGATAAGTCCTTCAGCTCCAGTTTGTCGGCCCCTTCCTCCTTGCCGTGCCGCGGAGACAAGTTCAGCAAGCTGAGGACGTCCCTCCTCCCCGAGGAGCTCCGAAAGATCTTGAGGGGGCCCGTGGGGTGCTGAGGGGAGTTTTGCCAGAACATCTTTAGGTTGTGGATGGCCTGCACCTTCTCGTCGATGGTGGCCATCTTGAGCTTGTCGAGGGAGGGGGCGTCGGCGGGGCTGGAGCGGGCAGAGCTGGCGGACGAGTAGGAGAGAGCGGGTGAGGGGGTGCTGCCTGCCGGGGAGTGGTGCCCTGAGCTGGGGGAGGCGTTCCTGGGCGACTTGGAAATGTGGGTGCTGTAGGGGGAGCTGGGGTATTTGAGCCGGAAGGGTGAGGACGGCAGAGGCTGCTGCTCCCCGGGCAGGAACACCCCCTGAGGCTCGGAGCTGGGGGATGGCTGGCTGCTGTGGGGGCCAGCCCCTTCCTCTCGGTTGGATGCCTCGGAGGTTGTGGGGCTGCTATAGCCAGAGCTGACTTTCTGCAGGGAGGAGCTCCTGGCGGGGGGCTTTGGCCGGAGGGGGGCAGGGGAGGCCTGGCCCTTGTGGCCGGAGCACTGAGGCCTGCTGAAGGCGCTGGTCTCTGAGGAGCGGAAGGAGGAGGCGCGCCCAGTGGGCAGCAGGGGGGCTCTGGGGAGGGGGTCCAGGCTGCTGCTGCTGCTGCTCTGTGCCAGCTGGCTGCTGCGCTGCAGCTGCTCCACGGCCAGGAGGTGGCTCTGCGTCTCCTCCAGGATCTTCTGGGCCAGCTCGCGAGGGTCCAGCGGTGCCGCGTTCTCCTCCTGGGACTTGACCGTGCTGTCTGTCTCAGTGCTGGACTGGTCCGACTCGCCAGTGTCCGAACTGGCCAGTTTCCCAACTTTTTGGAAAGGAGAGTTGGGGCTGGGAATAAGAGCCATTTTCACAGGGGAGTTGGGAGAGCTGACACTCCCCTTGGAACTGACCGAGACCACCACGCCTCTGCCTTTACGAGTCCGGGAGGGATTGTGGTCAGGGGAAAAGCGCCCCCGCCTGCTGTCCTGGTAGGTCGCCAGAGGCTCATTGCTGATGATGGAGAAACCTTCATACTCCTCCTCGTCTTCCTCCTCCTTGCTGGAGACAGCACTGTCTGGAGGGGAGAGCTGTCCGTGGGGCAGGGTAGCCCTTTGGGGATAGGCGTTCTTGGGTCTCTCAGGGTCCAGGCGACCCCTGGAGCCGCCCCCTTCCACCACGCCACACTCGGGCTTGGAAGCAAAGCTGATGGAAGATGTGATGGAGTTGAGGCTGTAGACCGAGATGGCGTCGGAGCCCAGGCTGTCAGGGCATGTCGGGGAGAAGGGCGGGTTCTGGTAGCCCAGTGGCCCAGGGTTGGAGATGGACTGAGCAGAGGCCAGCGACTCGAGGGAGGAGGAGCTGTCCAGGCTGAGTCGTTTGGGGAGCTCTGTGGAGTCTAGAGAAAGCAGAGAGGGGCCATGAAAGCCAAGGAGGCAGCAGGACTTGCTCCCGGGGCCCCAGAGAGGAACAGCCTCAAGCGCTCTTACTGGGGTTGACCCACTGGAGCCAAGCTGTGAGTCCCCTCTGCTCACCACTCAGGAACCCCCTGAGGGCCACATGCTGCTGGCTAGCACCCCCCACCCCACCCCTCCTTTGAGGATTTGGTGCCAGTATCTCCAGCTGCTGCCGCTTCTCCTGCCGGCCCCCCAGGCATGGTTGCCATTTGCCAAAAAGACCAGTCTCAGTTCCAGAGCAACAGCTGAGCCAAGGAGCGGTGGCACCCAGCCCTCCTTTCCCAGCCCCTTGGTGCCCCCCTCCCAATCGCTTGGGGAGGTGCTAGAGGATATTCCCCATGCAGGAGGCCACGAGGCGCCCCTTTCCCAGGCCTCACCAAAAAGCGAGAGAAGAGTCTGCAGAGCAAAGTGCATCGTCCGGCGGCTGGCCTGCTTGCCTGTCTTCAGGATCACCTCCTCCTGGCCAACTTCACACAGGTCGAAGCCTGCAAGCAAGACGCGACTTAAGGCCGGGAAGGCAGCCCCTGGAGCAGGAGGACCTGCCCTGCCCTCCCTCTCGGGTGGCACCCCAAAGACACACCCCCTGCCTTACCTAGAGCTGCCAGGAACTCGTGGCAGCCTGGCAGTCGCCAAAGCTGGACGCTGATGGAGACCTGGATGGGGGCCAAGGAGAAATCTTGCTCCTTCTCTCCCACCTGGAGCTGCACCAGGACTTGATGGAGCTGGAGCGCAGGAGGGGGGGGGGAGGAGAAGCGGTTAGAGGCAGGCCAACCCAGCTTGACACTTCTCCCCCTCCCCTGCCCCCTTCCTCTCTGGAGGCCAGCCAAGGGAGGAGCAGGAGGAAGGAAAGAGCAAGGAAAGGGCTGCTCCAGGGGACACGGGGGAAAGCAAGGCTGCTGCTGCTGCTGCAAAGGACACAAAGGAGGGAAGCAGGAGGCTGCCCCCCCCCCGCCCCAGAACTCAGGTGCAGGATGGGAAAGAGGGCTGGCTGAAGGGAGGGTTCTGATACTCACCATTCCTACCATATTTTTAACAGCCTTTTGGAAGCAGAAAGGAGAAGGGGGAGAGAGAGAGAGAAAGAAAGAAAGAAAGAAAGAAAGAGAGAAAGGTGTTTAGAGCCAGGAGAGGGTGAGCTCAGGCAGCAGCACGGTGGGCGTCAGGCAGCACTCCTTGTCTGGCCCCAGTGATCACCGCCAGAGGGGCCTCCCGGGGGGGGGGGGGACTCACGCCACTCACCCGGCTGATGAGCTGCTCTCCCGTCTCAGAGGCGGTGATGAGCTTGCAGAGGGCTTGGAGGGCAGCATTGGGCAAACCTGCCATGGAGAGAGGCAGAGAGGCCCATCATCCTGGGGGAAAGCCTCGCCCTCACCCCCACCCCAGGGTGCCCCAGAGGCTGCCCTGCCCAGCCTCTGCCCAAGCCTCACCCAGCAGGGATTGGAGTGTGGTGCTGCACTGCTGGAGACGGTCTCCGGGGTCTGCGGTGGGAAAGAAGACAGCTGCGGGGAGCCCGCTGGCCGGGGGGTCCAGCCGGAAGCCCACCGCGGTCAGCAGAGCCTGCCAGCCTGGGATCCCGCCCACTTTGTTCTCCACACTCTGCTGGGAGGTGTACATGGAGTTGTGCTGCCCGCTGTGGATCCGTTGCAGGGACTTCTCAACCTATGCACAAAGCAGAGCGTGTGAGCTCCCTCCCTGCCCCATCCCAAGCTAGAGGGAGGCTGCTGAGGGGCTCCACATGCCCCACATCCGGCGAGAGCCCCCAGAGAAGCTCAAGGCTTGAGGTGAGCACAGCCGGCCCATTCCTTGCCACGTGTCTCGCCACCCACATGCTCAGCTCCTCTGAGGCAGCGGCTGCACCCTCACCAGGTGGAGTAGGACCCGCAGGGCATCGCGCGCCCGCTCTGGGTGCTGCAGGATGTCGGTCAGGGCTTGGCCAACCAGAGAGGAAGGACTGTTCAGTTTCACGTCGCTCCCAATCAGCATGAAGCCTGCAGAGGGGACAAGACTCACTCTCAGGGCCTGCCCAAGGCAAACCACAAAACGCTGCCCCCTCCTGCCAGGGAACAAAGGGGGGTGAAGGGGATCTGCTTTGGGAACAAGGTGAGGGCTATGAAATCACTTGAAGTGGGAATCAGAGGGCAAAAGCGGCCCACTTTGACTCACGCCAGGCCGGTGCTTAGACTTAGAGACCCCAAAAGGCAGCCCCTGCCATTTCTTCCCAAGGGGTGCAAGGAGACCAGCAGCCCCTCCTGTTAGAGGCGGCATGGGTGCTGCTGCTGAGGAGGTGGCAGATCCAACCTCCAAGGAATGTGCCATCGTTGCCATTCCTTGGAGGTGAGATCTGCCATACCCGTGGTTCCTGCCACCTGAGGCAGTCTCCTCACCTTGCCTCTCTGAGGGCAGGGGGAGCCCCCAGCCCCCCAAGCTGTGCCAGCGCCACCTTCTGCTCGTGTCATTCACAGCCGCAGTGACCTCCTGGTCTGGGGTGGGCGCCATGTTCAGGAGCCTTCCTCACCTGCCCAGTTGGAGGGGTGGGCAAACTGCTTGCTGCTCTGCACCATCTTCATGGCCTCCCCCAGTGCCGCGCTGGCCTTGAGGCCGCCAAGCAGCGCCGTGTAGAAGCTGTGGACAAACAGCTTGGAGGCGGCCATGGGCACCGGCCAGAGGGAGACCAGGACGCAGTGGGCGCCAGCCGCCAGGAAGGCTCTCGTCAGCCCAATCACACCGTCGGCCGTGACCTTGCCGTTGGACTCCTGGTAGGAGCCCAGCACCACGAGCTTGAGAGGCAAGCGCAGGTCCAGCACGTCGGCTGCCGTGAGCAGAAACTCCTGGAGGGGCGGGCAGTCCGAGATGCTCTCTGCGTCGCTGGTGTCGTCCTGCATGCGCAGAGACTCCGGGATGGTGTAGGAGTTACCGAAGGCACCTTTGCTGCCGGCCGCCAGGCTCTCAGCGTTGGGCGTCAGGACCAGGGCGGCCAGCTTCCACGAGACGTGGGTGGCGAAGTGGGCGCACTCGGCCTGGGCCAGGGCGCTCATCACCCGCTCCTTGGTGGCCATGCTGCCCACCAGGGGCTGGCAGCCCAGCAGCTCCGCGACTGCATAGGCCTCCTCCTCGGCAGAGGGCATGGGCCCCCACAGCCAGCGGTCCATCACCGAGGGGGGCAGTTTGGGGTTGCCGATGACGGCGGCCATGGCAGGGGAGCTGCCGTACGCCGAGGGGCTCTTCTTGGCCTGGCTCTGGAAGGGCAGAAGGAGAGGCTGTGTCACCTTCCCCAGGGTTGGACTACTCACACCAGCCAGCCCCGCACAGGGAATGCCCGACCACGGGGCCACCTCCCTCGCCCCCTCACTGCCTTCCAGCTGGGAACTTGCACCCTCTACGTGCTGCTGTGGCCTGGCAGGTCCTTGGTTGGCACTGTTGGCTGGCCTGCTCTTTCTTCCTGGGTAGGGGGCGTGGGCAGTTGCACACAGGCATGCCATGCCATGGCAAAGCGGGCCAGGGAGCTGTGGGTTGGAAGGAGGAAGGACGGGGGCAGACCCAGGGCTTTACCTTCCTGCCACTGGAACAAAAGTGGCTTGGGGGGGTCTTGGAGGGTCACAAGAGGGAGGCAGGGATGGGGGGGTAGGACTCCCTGCCGCTATGGGACAGCAACGGGGGTGGGCTCTGCCCCACCAGCTTCCCAGGGCCCAGCGGAGAAGTGGGGGCCGAGGCAGCCTACCTTGGCGCTGGGGTTCAGGGCGCGGAGGGAGGGCACTGCAATGAGGCTGAAGCGCTCGTACAGGTACTCGTTGGAGGAGCTGCCCTTGAGGAGAGCAAAAGGGATGAGGTACAACTCCCCTTCCAGCACCAGGACCAGCTGCCGGTGGCGGCCGACTGGCCCACTGGAGTGCATCAGGCCCTGGGAGGGAGGGAGAGAAGAGGAGATCTTTTGGAACACACACACACACAGAGAGAGGAACACACCTGCCCTTCCTCCCAAAGGTGCCTGGGGTGGCACAAAACAAGCAAAGCCATTCAGAATTATTAAAACCAACAAGAACAATTAAAACAGCACCCTCACAGCCAGGTTCCATTTTCCCCCCGCCACTGCCACCCAGAAAGCCCAGCTGCCCACAACAGAGCAAGGCCAAGGGGAGAGGGGACGCAGATCAGTGGCTAACAAAAGACCCCCAAGTCCCGGGAGAAGAAGGTCTGGGGAAAGAGGCAGAGCCACCCGCTTCTCCTGCCTGCCCGCCTAGCAAGCGGCCGAACCAGGACTCTCCCTGACAAGACGCCGCCACCACAGCAGGTGCCCAGGAGGAGGAAGGCAGGAAAGACTTCAGCTCCGTGCTTCTCCTTTCTGGAGCGGGACAAAACTGGTGACCAACTAGGTTTCATTTACCCTCACATCAGGCCAAAGAGGAGGAATCCCAGAAAGGGAAGCCACCCCACCAGGACCCTCTTGCAACCCCCCCAACCCCCTACTCCTGTTTCCCAGCAGTGTCCAGAGAGTCCTTGCTATCCCAAGCACTGTCCAGGACTTACCCCTTCCATGGGCCCAATCAGCAGGTCGTAGAGGGAGCGCAGGGGGGGCTTGCTGAAGGAGCTGAGCTGGCGGGGCAAGGAGGAAGAGGCTTCCTTGGCTGGGGACGCTGGGCCTCCTCCGCTGAAGAGGCTGTTCATGCTCTGGCAGCTCCTGGGGAGAGCGGGGAGAGGGAGAGTTGCAGGTCTAGAACCCCAACCCCCCCCCCCGAGTCTGGCACACACACCCCAAAAGCCCCGCAGAAGTGGAGGGCTCTGCAGCCCCTCCTGAGGTGCCCATTGGCACTGGCTGGAATGCAACAGGAGGCAGGGGCTGGGGGGCAGGTCAGCCCAGTGCCAGGACCTCCATGGCACCATGCCCCATTGCCCCATGGCATTGGCACAGTCTCCATTTTGCAACTGAGCAGCCAGCCGCCAGCTTTGCCTAGGGGAGAATGGATTGGGTCCACTTCAACCGCAACTGAAGCCCCAGTTGGCGGGAACCTGCAAGATGGAGGCAGATGCCTTCGGTCTGCCCCACAAGCTAAGCGACCTTGCTGGCAGGGGGCAGGGAGGAGGTCCATCTCCTAAGCCCTGGCTGGAAAGGGGGCACCGGGCACTGCCCAGTGAGGCTCCCTCTCCCTCTGCTGCTCTCCCTGCATCTCCTTTCCCAAAGGATCCAGACTTCATGGCTGCTCACCACACAGAGCTGAGTTTGAGATGCAAGAGGAGGAAGCCGCATAGGCTCTGAACAGCCAGCAGGGGGCAGCAGCTCTCCACCCTCCTGCCTTGTTTGTGAGACCAAGAATTTATCCCAGGGACAGGTGGGGGGGCACAGCTTAATGAAGAGCAAGGGAGGCCTGGCAGGGTGCAAGACAAGCACCCTCTTCCAGGCCCTGCAAGGTGCTGCTTCCCTCCCCACCCACTGTTTTGGTGCTGCCTTGGGACTCTCCCCAGCCTGCCCCCTTTGGTTCTGGTTGTATCCAGCAACTAAGCCACAGTACAAAGGTAACCCCCCCCCCCCACATTGCTCTACCTCTGCTCCCCTCCCAGAAGAGAATGTGGCCCTCAGGCTGAAGAGGCTCCTCATGGCCCCCCAACCCCTAGTGCAACAGAACCTCTCCCTCCAGGAAAGCGGCAGGTCCAGCTCAGGACCCCACGGAACTTTTGCCACCAGGAAGACACACGCAGAATGGAGACCTGGACATGCCGCTGGTAAAACGACTGCATTTGTTTTGCCATTTTTTGTTTTTTGGGGTTTTTCCTGTTGTGAACTGCCCTGGGATTTGCAGGTGAAGGGCAGTATGTAAATTTAATAAATAACAACAACAACAACAACAACAACAACATTGTTGTAAGAATGTTTATTTTTTGCGTTTTTAATCTTTAAACATTTACTTCATTTT
Organism: Darevskia nairensis; assembly: GCA_034642065.1. Lineage (NCBI taxonomy): Eukaryota > Metazoa > Chordata > Lepidosauria > Squamata > Lacertidae > Darevskia > Darevskia nairensis. Next base: position 40,310 of record JAWWNI010001438.1, on the reverse strand, counting down.
TGTAGGGTAACACTGTGAGTCTACAAACTATTTCTAAACCAGATAAAAAACCTTCTTCCATTTTACTGCAATACTGATGGTTTCTGTTCCCCTTATTCTCTCAACCTCAAAACCTTGGAGCTCTGCCGAAGTTCCTTCAGACGCAGCTGCTCTGTCTCAAACACTTGGATATATTGTTAATTACCATTTGAACAAAATGAAGCCTTTTATGGGTAGATCACATCTTTCACTGATTTAACTTTTTGGACCCTGGAGGCTGAGAGGGAGGGTGGGTCAGAAGGAAAATGAATTGATACGGATTTATATATATTAGTAACTTTGCATTAGGGTAACATTTCTCTACATAGTGGTGTATTTTGTAATATTATTTTGTTTAAGTTGTCTGTTGTTGCTTCAGTTTTCTGCACACCAGTCAGAGATATTTTTAATATATTAAGAAATTAAATAACCAATCAATCAACTTTCACGATCATAGCTTTACACGGATTGTCAAAAAATAAATAAATTCTTAGTGGGGGGGGGGCACAGCTGGCAATCCCAGCAGCCATTGCAAGAGAGTTGTGGTGTGGTTGGAGAGTAGGAGGAGCGTGGTAGAGCTTACAGAGAGTTGCAGACTGCAGAAGGGCCCCAAAATGCAAGACATCACCATTAACCACTGCTGGGAGAGGGCCTTCTTGGTGGTGGCTGCTCCTAGACTTTGGAACTCCCTCCCTAGAGAAGCTAGACTGGCTCCTTCCCTGCTGTCCTTGCACCGGCCAGTAAAGAATGGAATGGCTGGAATGAGTCCAGCTTAAGTGCCATCGAGGTGCGTGAGAAGCAGGTCTGAGGGGCCGTGGCAACAAGCACACCCAGACAGGATGGGGCAAGGCTTTGATGAAGACAGAAGGCTCTGAACTTGTGGCTGGAAGACACGAGCCAAAAATGTGCTCCTGTGGATGGCAGTGCCTTGTGGCAAAAGGCTCTCAGCCTCCATGAGCCCTTCCAACCTTCCACCACAGATGCAGACTGGCCTGCCAAGGACTTTGAAGGCTGGTTGGCTCAACAGCTTTAAGCATCGCTTGAGCCTAAAAAATGTCTGCACGACTGGGGTAGCTGCATCTTCAGACAAAGAGGCTGTGAAAGCATACCCTGAGCAGCTAAAGGGCGTATCTTCCAGAGCAAGTCTTCAATGCAGACAAGACAAGCCTCTTCTGGAAGAAAAATAATCTCCTTCTTGTGCTTTGGCAATCCAACAAAAAAGCCTGGCTGACTTCTTCATCCTATCTGGCCTGGCTCCACAAGTGCTTCATTCCAGAAGTGCGGCCTTGCCTCGAGGAGGAGGAGGAGGAGGAGGACCTGGAGGTCAACCAGCCACTGCTTGAGGATGATGCTCCTGGGCACCACAAGGCACTCCGCTGAGCACACAGGGAGGTTGAGGTTGTCTCTCTCCTCCCTCATCCAGCATCTGGATCAAGATGGGATTTGCTGCTTCAAGTCTGCTTACACAAAGCTCACCTTCTGCTGGATGATCAACACAACTGATGCTGATCCAGATCTTGATCTCATGGCACACTGGAAGTCCTTCAACATTGCCCATTGCATTACTTACATCAAAGAGGCCATGGATGCAGTCATGCCTGAAACAGTGAGCGCACACTGGACGGACTTGTGAAAGGAATGCACACACATTGCAAGGGATTTCCAGGTGGAGGACACCGTGCAGATGGCCAGCTGATGGCTTTCTTGGCTTCATCCAGGAAGAAGTGGGAGGGCTAACTGAGCACCAACAGGCATCGACTGTTGAAGAGCAAGAGGAGCTGGTCAGATCAGGTTCAGAATGCGAGGATGAGGTTGAGGATGGTGAGCAGGATGAGCCAGCATGTGGGAACCTGCAGAGATTTTCTCACGCAAATGATCTGACTTGCAGTGTTTGACCCCCTCCATGGAATGCAGCCTGAAGATAATCCATGGGGTTGCATACTAGGAAATGTTTGACAAACTCAAGAGACAACAGTGGCAGTTGCCAATCACCACGTTCCTGGTCAAGAACCCAGCAGCACCAACACCAAATGAGCCCATGCGACCCACCTCTGGATCTGAACCACAGCCAAGCACTTTTTCTGGCTATCGGTCAACCCCACTTGCCTTTCTATCCCCCCTGAAGGAGAGGAGGAGGAGGAAGACTAGGAGCCCCATTCACTGATCAGTGCAGCTATTTCTTTTCTTTTTTACTGTTTTCTAGGCTTTATGTGATTTTGCATATACACACAATAGCCAGTAACATTACCCTCGTGTAAGAGGTGATTTATGGTATATCTTTAAGTTTCATACATATACTAAATGGTTCAGTTTTCAGGGATACCTTTCATGGTCTTAGACCTTAGACTTAGGGAAGCCAGCTTAGCTTTGTTTTTAAGCAAAGATTGCACTGTATTTGTTCAATAACTGTCTAAATGGGCTGGAATGAGGGGGGAAGCACAGTCCCCACCCAGGTGGCTGCTTCTGCCCCCCCCCCCCCGGACAGAGAATCAGCGGCAACACCCAGTGGGGGTCTCAGCAGGTGGAAACCGAGAGGCTAGAGAAAAGGAGGGTGGCTGGAGGAGGACAGGGCAGTGGCCCCCAGGGCTCTCCTCTTCCCTTCACCCTACCTGTTGAAGAGGTTGTTCCTGCTAACCATCCTCAGGAAGCCAGTGGGGTCCGAGGTGGAGTCCAGCTTGTGGCTCATCTCCTCAAACTGCTGGTCCATGATGTCTCCTGCCTCACTCTCGGTTTCACTGCTGGCCGAGGCTCTGGCGGAGGAACAAGAGGCAGGAATGTCAGCAGGAACTGAGAGAACACTGGGGGGGGGGGGGCATCTGTGGTCCCAGCAGCAAGCAGGGCCCAGAGAAATAGCTGGGCAAACAACACAAAAGGAACAGCTGTGGTGAGTTTTTGCTGTTCAAATTCCAGCTTGTTCCCTGCTCTCTCCCCCCCCCCCAAAAAAGCATGATGCTTTCAATCAGCCACAATTCAAAACCTCCCCTTCAGCGCATTTAGGGTAATTTCAACTGCAGCTGCCCTTCTCAGAATGCAGCTGGCTTGACTGCCTTCATTGGGCCAGTACAGATCTATTAACAGAGCCCATCTGCATGCTACTCTCCTCCCAACACAGATTTCAGGGCAGCCAACACTCCTGGGGGGCAGGGGGGGCTCAGAGGTCTGGCCTGGCCCTCCCCAGCCCCACTGGCATGACTGGGGAGCAGCAGAGCCACGAGAACTAGGAGGCACATTGCAGGAGGGGGTGGAGGAATCTTCCTGCTGCCGCCAGAAAGCTCACCAAGCCTTTGACTGGTAGGAAAGAACAGGGTGGGGACTGAATGAGGGCGAGTGGCTTCTACCTCTGCTGCAAAAGGGAGGCGGATCTGTACCTCCCTCCTTCCCCTCTTTGGCTGGCCATGGAGAGCCCTAAGCCCCCGATGAAGGGGACGGGGTGGGGAATGCAGCTGGCCCAAAGGCCTACGCATGCCAAGGCAGCAGCTCAGGATGGAGCAAGATCCAAAGAGATTTTCCTGCTCTTCACAGGACAGGGAGGCTCTGCAAGGACCAGGCTGCAGCCTCTGCACTCCAGGCAGGCTCTGACAGCAGCTGTGAGGGAAGGAATCCCATTCACACTCTGCTCGCAAATCTCCACAATTGCCGGGAATCCTCCAAAGCAGCCTGCGTGTTCCTGGGCTCCCTTGGCTCAAATCCTCACACCCCCTGGCAGCCCCAGGACCTCTTGATGCACCTGCTGGAGAACTGCCGCAGCCAGGAACAATCCCCTCTGAGCCCGCAAGAGGAAGGGGCACTCTCCTGGGCGGCGGCTGCCAGGAGAAAGCTGCTCCCTCTTCTTCTCTGTGGCTCCTCTGCCCCCCCCCCACTTACCGCAAGTAGTAAGAGTCCACGCCCAGCGCTTCCCGCACACTGGAGCTGAGGTGCTCCAGAGCCGAGCTGGTGACTGCCTGGAGGCTGGCGGTGTTCTCCTGGAAGTCTCCGGAGCCCTCGGCCGGGCCCTCACCCAGGTAGCATTCGTGGAACTTCAAGATCCCTGAAAAGCACAGAGGAGTCCCCACATCAGGAGAGCCACGAGGGGCCAGAGCCGCCTCCTCCGTCTCTGCTGCAACTGGGCATGCAGAGGGAGAATGGCCTCTGCTCATCAGCCTGCAAGTGGGAAAAGGCAGGAAGATTTAAAGCAAAAACACCACCTGGGTATTGAATACCTCTGTTATTCCCAACAATGAACAGGCAGTCAGACCCCCCCCACCCCACCCCGCAAGAAGGTCATGCTGGGAAACGGCCACCTTCCCTCTTCCGCATCTCCTGCATCTGCCATTGACATGGAAAGAGGGTTCTCCAGGGTGCAGCCAGGACCCCCACCTCCCCTCACTCCTTGCTTTGCAAAAGAGAGCCTTCCATGAGGAAGCTGAACAAGTACTGCTACGAGATGAGCCTCACATAAGCCAGGCGCCTTCTGCCGGAGCCATCTGTGTCTTCAAGCAGCCCATAAAGAAGGTTTCTCAGAACCAAAATACAGGGTGGTTCTATCAAAGGCTCTTCTGCCTGGCAAATGTTCCTGGTCCTGCTTCACCAGGCAAAACCGCACAGAGAAAAAGAGCCAGCCTGGGGGGGGGGGGACTGAGGCCAGGAGGTGGTGGCTCAGCAGGTGAAAACAACCCTCCTTCAGGGCGTGGCAGGGACCTTCACCTGCTCCACCTCCTCTCCATGGACTTTGAGCTACCTGCAAAGGTGAACCACAGGAAGGCAGGTGAGCAGAGGAGAGCCAGCTTGTAAGTGGGGAGAGCAGAGCCTCTCAGGAATACTGAGAGGGGGGTCTCTCATCCCATGAGGTGGGTGGAGAAGGCAGCAGAAGACCCAGAACCACACGGGCAGCTTAGAGGGGCAGAGGTCAGAAATCAGAGAAGAATGTCAGGTGAAGTTTATGCACTATGCTGAAATGCCTAAAAGGACCGGAAGAGAGAAATCAGGAAGACCAAAATTTTAATAATGGGGAAAATTTGTAACTTATCCTAAAGACCATTGTAAACAGTTAAAATCGTTAGTAGGGTTGGAATAGCACTTGTAGTTTAAGGTTGATTCTGGACATAATGGAAGAAGTAAAGGGTGTGGATTATCATAAAGATGTGGGAGGAACTGATTAATAATAGGACCCACAGAGGGGAGGGTGGAAGTCCAGGAGATTCCCTCAAATCTTGTTTTTATGATTTATGTTTGATAGATCTCTGTAAAATGTTAAGTTGAAAAATAAAATAAATAAATAAAACATCAGCAGAAGGACCTGGAGGGGCAGCTAGCTGGCAGGAGCCAGAGACAGCGGCAGGTGAGAAGAAGGTGAGGGCAGATGGAAGCAGAGGAAGACCAGCCTGCAAGCTATGGCTGGTCCCAGACCAGGAATCACCTTGCTGTGGTGACTCCTGGCTAGACTGTCACCATGCGCTGTCTGTGGGACGGTCCTCAAAGTTAATCTGCTGACTCCAGCAAGTGCAGGATGCGACTGTGAGGCAGCTAAGTGGTTACGCCTGGTAGGTCCACACGTTGCCAATTGGGAAGGTGCTGCACTGGCAGCCAAGATCCAGCCTGGCCAAATCCAGGGTGCCAGTCATGACCTACAAAGCCCTCCGTGGCTTGGGAAGAGCCCCTCTCCATTCTCCACTGGCCCATGTGCGAAGGCCTGCTTGGATGGGTGAAGAGGGCGTCTCGCTGCCAGGAGGGATCCGTTCTGTGTGTGTGAGGGAGACCCCCTTGATGGAAGGCCCTTCCCCTCTGAGAAATGCTAGGCACCTTCAACACCAACTGAAAACGTGCCTCTTGGCTCAGGCATTTGCGCTTGTTTTTTGTTGCGTTAGGTTATTGTGCTGGTCAGTGATATGTTTTAAGAGAGTTGTTGTACGCTGTGCTGGGATTGCTTGTGATAAAGGGTAGGCTAAGCATATTTTTATAAGGAAAACAAAAGGCCTGGTGGTTGGGCTGGCTGCTGAAGTGGAGAATCGGTTCTGTACCGAGCCTATTATTTCTTACTCCTCATCAGACAACTACTTGCTGTTTTACAGAATAAATTCCTGCATGCATCCTGGTCCGAGGCATTCTCAGATAACCTCTCTCACCCCAAGAGCAGGCTTTGATTTAAACCATGCAGCTGATAAAAGGAGATCCCGGGTGTTCTCCCACGGTGACTCAGCGGGTGATAGCAGCGGCAATTTATATTTGACAAAGATTCATTAAGAGGAGCCTGGGCTCAGGGGCCAGTTGTGTAGCTAGCCCACGGCCTCAAGGCCACCCCTTCCCCTGCACCAGGCAGTCAGGGCCACCTGCCCCCCCTCTCTCCACCCACGTCTCTCTTTCCAGATGTGCTCTGCAGGCTGACGGGCGGCAACTATTAAATGATGCCCTGAAAGAGCCTCTGTGGTTACAGGCCCCGCTTTATTAGATAGTGAAGAGCAGCTGTTGGGGGGCGGGGAATCCCTTCCCAGAGCGGGTGGGGGTCCCCTCCCCACTAATCCCACCACTGCTCCCAGCTGATACCACTGAGCCCTCTTCGCTGGCTTGCAATTGGGTGGATAAAGTGCAGAAGGGGAGGAGGGGCTGCCCCTCCCTGCTCTGCCAAACGCACTTCAGAGAGGTGTCATGAAGCTCTTGCTGCTCAGCTGCTGGGCCCAGACTCTCCCTAGCAGTCAGCCTGGGCAAGGGGGGGCAGCAGGGGGAGCAGCCAGACCCTTCAGCCAGGAGCAGAGCAAGGCACCCCTCGGCTCTGCTCCTGGGTCTGAGCAGCCAAGGGCTCCTGCAGGCTCCCTCTCTCTGGACTCCCCTCACAAATTTGCCCCCTGACACAGCAACCAGGGGCTCCCCTGGCCCTACTTCCCTCCTCTGCCCGCCAGTGGGGCAGGTCAGCAGCAAGGAGGAGGCAGTCACAATTCACCACACAGAGAACCCCTGCGTCTGCCCCTCGCTGGGTGAGCCCAGGACACCATTTGAGGAGGAACCTGAGCACACGGTGCCTACACGGGAGGAGAAAGGGGGGCCTTGAGTCAGCAAAGGTGTGGGAGGGTGGAATTCTCCTGGGAACAGGCAGCTGCCCCATGGTGTGCTTCCCTCACCTCTGTGACGTCACGGAGGGGAGAAGCAACCCTCCTTGGCTGCTGTTCCCACCCAAGATGGCTGCCCCCAGCCTCAAAGAGCACCCCCAGGAACCTCCTTCCATCCAGCCCTGCCGAAAGTAAGCTGAGCTCCTCTGAGCGAAGACCCAGGAGGCCCTAGGACTGGGTGAGATATCGATATATCGTCCAAAACCGACTCAAAGTCCAAATCGTTATATCCGTTTCATAATTTTAAACCTGGCAATATATCACAAATCTTGATGTGTGTTTGTGTGCGCTATGCAAAAATCCCAATGCGAGGTAAACCATGAAGCCAGCCAATAGCTCCATCCTTATTTCAGATATCGTGATATATTGGTATAGTGTGATGTTTAGCTGGTGGCATCTTCTTCTTCTTCAGTGATACTCATAGCTGAGTAAGATTGTCTTCCGTGAACATGGTCTTAACAGTGAGTCCGTAAGTGACTGTGGAGGCCAATTCTGGAGCCACACGTCCTTCCACAGTGGGACCATTGGTTTCCAGGCGGGAGTTGATCATGGTGAAGGTTTGCCAAGCGTGCCTTCCTCTTTCATCCTGAGTTCGAGCGTCTTCAAAGTCCATGACTTCTCCAACTAGAGCACTCACAGACCAGTGTTTCCCAGTTGTCTCTGTGTTTATACATTTTTTTAGATTTCCCTCGAGAGTCTTTAAACCTCTTTTTTTTTTACCACCAGCATTACACTATCCATTTTTAAGTTCGGAAAAGAGTAGTTGCTTTGGAAGACGATAATCAGGCCTCTGCACAACATGATCAGTCCAATGAAGTTGATGTTGAAGAATCATTTCTTCGACACAGGTGAGCTTTGCTTCTTCTAGTACACCAAAGTGCTGCACCAACAAACACAAAACAATCCCCTCTGCAGCGCCACAAATCCAACTCAATGGTGCAATGTTGGAAAGTGTCAATCACTTCTTCTACCTGGGCAGTTATCTTTCCACAAGGGCTGACATTGATGCCAAAATCCAGCATCGCCTGAGCTCTGCGAGTGCAGCTTTCTCCCAACTGAAGCGCAGTGTGTTTGAACTGGTGATATATCACAATGTTGAAAAGCAGATATATCGCCCAGCCCTACCTGGCACTCCCCCCCCCCAGCCCTGTGACTTACCTGCCCCAGGAGCCAGGAGCCAGCTGTAAAGGTGCCCTGCAGCCAAGGAATAGTACAGAACCAGCCCCCGCTGCCCGTTCACCACTTCCAGGACCTGATCGACCGTCACGGGGGAATAGGGGTCTGACTCCTGCTGGCCTGTCTGGCGCTCCACCAGCAGGTCAGCGAAGGCTCTTGTGCGGCCTCTCTCCGCCACGGCCAGAGCCTCGTCGTGGTGCCCTGTGGGGAGGAAGGATGCGGAGCCACACGTGAGGCTCATGCTGCCAGGCGGAGGGGTATCCCGGAGCAATGCACCTGCCTGACACGCTTGTGGCAGAGATGCTTAAGGAAACGAGAGGGTAAGGAGAAATCTGCCCTCCCCACCCATAGCACTGCTAAATCTGCAGCACTCTTCCCCCCAGGCCCAGGGCAGGAAGATCTGTCCCAAATGCCCCCCTCCCCCCCTCTTACCTAGACTCACCAGCACCCGCTGCAGGGCCTGGTAGGAGGACGTCTGGAGGTCGAAGAGGGAGAGCTTGTAGTCTGTGCTGAGCTGCACCTCATGCCGGATGGTCTCAAAGAGAGCGGAAGCCCGGTAGAGCTGTGGGCCAAGGGGGAGGGGGCAGCCCGTCAAGCGGGGGCAGAATCCTGAAGCTCAGCTGAGCTGCCCAAACCAGGGCTGCCCAGAGCAGATGGGGCACCACAGAGCATGGCCCAGGGATCATCTGGGATCATCTGCAGGGCTGAAGGTCCTCCTCCCCCACTCCCTGGTGCTCACCTGGTGCTGAGCCTCCTCCAGATTCCCACTAGCCCAGAGCGAAAGGCCCAGGCCATGCCGGATCCTGGCTTCATCCTCCCTGCGGCCCAGCTGCTCCGCCAGCCTCAGCCCTGCAGAAGAAAGGGAAAGGCAAGGTGAGCCTCACCCCCCTGCTGCAGAAGCCCCAGAAGCTGTGGGGCTCTGCTCTCTGACTCATGCAGATTCTTCAACCAGCCAGATCCGGAAGCCACCCTCCTTACTTGGCCCCTCCAGCCCCCTTGGCCCAATTGGCCTCTCAGTAACTGGGAACCTGCCCCTCCCTCTTGCCAGGCCACAAGAGCCAGAGGAGGAGGGGGAGACAATCTCTCCCACAGTATGCAAGAGGTGCCCACAAATCCTAGGCCCCAGCTCCAGGCACGGGGCAGAAAAATGCTCCTGCCCCTCTGGACACCCAGGAGCCAGGCAAGTGGTCCTTGGAGAACAAGACACCCCCCCCCCCGCACTTCCACACCGCCTCCTGGGCAGGGAATCGACTCAGGAGTCCCGCAGGGCTGCATGTCCAGGGAGCAGGGAGAGAGAGAAAGCAACATCAGCTAACTTGCCAATAGTCATTTTATTAAGGAATCAGAATAGAAACCACATGGAGGCTCCAGAGATATACTCCTCTATAGCACCTTCCCCTTCCCTCCCTTCCCTCTGTCTACAGTGAGCCCCAAGGGACCCTCTGGAGCAAACACTGGATCTGGGAGTGCGAGGAGGTGGCAGGTTGTCAGAAGAAACCCTGTCAGGGGGTCTCTGTGGTGAAGCTGCTAAGTCTGTGCTGGGGCACCTGCTTGCTTCCTCCTTTTCCTTGTCTTCCAAGCTCCCAGCCTCCAGTAGCTCCCAGCTCTTCCCCTCCTCTGGGGTGTGTCCGGTTGTCCACCACCAGGAGCCCAGATCCAAACCCTCTTCCTCTGCGCTTTCCTTGCATCCTGCCCCAAATTTGGCTCTGGGGAGGTCAGGACACACACACACACACCCACACCCACACACACACACACACACCAGCATGCAAGCTGAAATGCTGGTCCTGATGGAACAGCTGCCACAGTACGGTGATGAGCTCCTCCTCCCCACTGTTGACGCCTCTGCATCCAGCCAGGGTTTCTCAAAGGAGCTCCCTTGGACACATGCAGGCTATGGAGGGACTGCCCACAAGATCTTGGTTCTCCCGAATATTTCCAGATTTTGAATGCAGAGTTTGCCTTAAGGCAGCCTGGCCTGGCCTGGCAGCGTTGCCCCCCCCCCCAAGCTTGCTCACCTTCCTGCAGGTACATCACGGCTTGGGAGTAGTTCTGGAGGGCGTGGTGGGTCCTGCCCAGGCTGCTGTAGGAGGCAGTTTTAGCCACCAGGTCATTCATCTGGGCCGCGATGCTCAGATGCTGCTCCTGGTAGACCACTGCTCTCTCGTAGGTACCAAGGGACTCGTAGGTCAGGCCCAGGTTGCCATAGGCCCGGCCCTGGCAGGCTGCGTTGTGGGTCTCCTCGGCGATCTGGAGGTCCAGCTGGTGGTACTGCAGGGCCGTGTCATATTCGGCCATCTGTTGGTAGATGCTGCCCAAGCCGCAGGCGGCGCTCCCCTCCAGGGCCTGATCCTTCATCTCCCGCGCGATGCCCAGCTGGCGCTCCAGGCAGGAGATGGCCTGCTCCGAGTTGCCCAGCTGGCTGTGCAGGGCGCCCAGCTCCCCGTAGGCCTGGGCCTTGTCAAACGCCTCTCCGAGCTCGTGAGCTACCACCAGCCTCTTCTCAAAGCACACCAGGGCCTGCTGCAAGCTCCCCATTGCCCTGGAAGGGGGGGGGGGACACAGCCAGCATTACTCTCACTAAGGCTTTGGGAAGGACCTGCCTTTGAGCCCTGAAATCCACCCCTTGGGCTCCACGGCAACGGAGGAAGGCAGCTCCTTTCTTTCTGTGGGACTGGGCAGGGACCACAGATCTGCTGGGCCCTCCGCTCCATCCCGTTCCGTGCCCCCCTCCGGAAAGGCCACATCATCGTCGTCTTGTGCTCCCTCCCTCCCTCTCTCTTTCTCTCTCTAACACACACGCATATGCCCAGAGCCTTTCCCCCTCCCCTGACCCCTAACAGGGGAGCTTCTCATGCATCCCTTGGGACTCCCCTCCCCGGGCCCCGCCTTACCTGTGCCCATTGCCCAGGCCCCGGTAGGCCTTGACCTGGTCCTGCACACGGTTCAGGCTCTGTGCCACAGACAGGTACTGCTCGTAGTACTTGACGGCCTCCTCGAAGTCGCCCAGGGCCTCGTAGCAGTCGCCCAGGCTCCCAAAGGCCCTTCCCCGGTCCAGCACGGCCTCCGTGCCACTCAGTTGCTGCAGGGTGGCCAACTGCTGCTCGAAGTAGCCGATGGCCTCCTCCATGGCGCCCATGTTCATCTTGGTGATGCCCATGTTGCCGTAGACCTGGGCCTCAATGCCAGGGTCCTTCAGCTTCTGCCCCAGCTCCAGCTGCTCCTCGTAGCACTTGAAGGCCATGGTGAACTTGCCCAGGGCCATGTAGACAGCGGCCAGGTGCCCGTGTGCGCGGCACTCGCCCAGGGCCTCGCCCAGCTCCTGGTACACCTCCAGCTCCTGCGTGTGGTAGCCCAGGGCCTTGTCGTGCTTCTGCAGCAGGCGGTAGGCCGAGCCCAGGGCTGCATAGGCACTGGCCTCCAGTCTCCGGTCCGTGGCCTGGTGCGCCAGACTCAGCTGCTGCTCGTAGAACTTGACAGCACCGCCCACGTCCTTCTTGCAGACGGAGAGGTCGCCCAGGTTGCCCAGCGCCCGGAACTTGGCCTGGGCATTGCTGAGCGACTGGGCCAGGGACAGGAGGTACTTCTGGCACTCCTCAGCCTTGCCGAAGCATGCCAGGGCCTTGAAGGCCAGGCCCAGGTTGCAGTAGGCTTTGGCCTGGCTCAGCTTGTCATGCAGGTCCTTGGCGAGGGCCAGGTCTTGCTCGTAGTACTTGACGGCCTCCTCGTAGTTGCCCAGGCAGTAGTGGGCGTAGCCCAGGTTGTGGCACACCTTTCCCTCACCCTCCATGTCCTGCAGCTCCGGGGACAGCTGCAGGTACTGCTCATAGTAGGGGGCTGCCTGGGCAAACTCCCCCCGGGAGCAGTGGAAGTTCCCCAGGTTGCCCAGGGCCCGGGCTTCGCTCTGGATGTCCCGCAGCTCCCGGGCAATGTTGAGGTGATTCTGGTAGTGCTGCAGGGCCCGGTCGTGGGCGCCCAGGGCCTGGTAGGCCACCGCCAGGTTGCCGTGGGTGGAGGCCTGGGAGGCTCGGTCGTTCACCTCCATGGAGATCTGCAGCTCCTGCCGGTGGTACTTGACCGCCTGGTCAAAGAGGCCCAAGGCGTTGTAGGCATTGCCCATATTCCCGTAGGCCCGGCCCTGCGCCGCGTAGTCGTTCAGCTCCTGCGCAATGGAAAGGTGGACCTTGTGCAGCTTCAGGGCCGCCTCATAGTCGCCCTTCATCTGATGGATGATCCCTGCCAAGAAGGAGCAGCTGTTTTTGTAGGCCAGCGCAGCAGCTAGAGGACTCTGGGCACCAAAATGGAAAACCCCAGAAATCCCAACCAAGGAGGAAGCTCAAGCTACTCTAGCTACTGGAGTGCTCAGTCTATAGAAGAAGACAATACTGCCACATAAAATTTCAAGCAGGTTTTGACTTATGAGCAATGGAAAGAAAACAGAAAAGATTGTAATGTAGGATTTCGGTAAATAGACAGGCAGGAGGGAATCAAAGAGAGAATTAGACCATCACGGAATAAAGGATGGAAAGTCACCAAGGTAAATTAATACCGGTAAATTTTGATGTAAATTGTATGTCATTTGATCTAATCAATGTAAAATAATAAACATATTTCCCTCAAAAAGAGAAGAGCGTGCAGGTGGGCTCACGGGCTGGGAGCCTCCCTGAGCAGCAAGAGAGGTGCTGGGCCTTCCTTCCTTGGAGACTTTTAAGCAGAGGTTGGATGGCCATCTGTCGGGGATGCTTTAGGTGAGATTCCTGCATTGCAGGGGGTTGGACTAGATGACCCTTGGGGTCCCCTTCCAACTCCATGAATCTATGATTCTAGGTCTGTTTTTAAATTCCAGGGAACCTCAAACACCCCAAACTAGGTGCTCGTCTGCCAGCAAATCTGGAAAATTCTGCACACATCCAGAACCTGGTGCTGAGCAGCAGAGGGGGCTGGGAGGGGGCTGAAAAGGTCTGATGTGTTCCATGGCTGCCCCACGCCCAACCCACGGCTGGTGCTGCTGTCTGGAGAAGGGAAGGCGCAGCAGAGGGTCTCTCTTGTTCCAGTTGTGAGGGTGAGGGGCCACCTCCCTTCTAATTCCCCAGCTGACACATACATACAAATAAGCACATGCAAATTTTATGCAAATGGAGCCCCCACATCGCAGACCAAGCCCCCCGTGGTGCCTCCTGGACAGCCCCACATTGCCCGCCTCCTTCTTTTCTGAGGGAGCATCGCACCCTCCTGCCACCGCCCCCTGCTCCACATGGCCCCCTCCTCCTCACTGGCGGAAGCGGCTCACCCAGGTTGGAGGAGGCGCGCCCCTGGGCGGCTCGATCCTGCAGGCTCTCGGCAATGCCGAGCTGCTCCCCGTGGTACTGCTTGGCCCGCTCCAGGTCCTGCATGCAGCGGGCGGCATGGCCCAGGCCGGCGTAGGCACGCATCTCAATGGCCTTCTCCTCCAGCTCCTGGGCCAGCTCCAAAACGTGGTTGTGGTAAGACATGGCCTTGTCAAAGTTCCGGCGGTAGTGGTAAGCGCTGCCCAGGTTGCTGTAGGCACGGGCTTCCTCCCGCAGGCAGCCCAGGGCCTTGGCGATGGCCAGGTGCTGCTCGTGGCACTGCACGGCGTTCTCAAAGTCGCCCATGGCAATGTAGACGGCCCCCATGTTGCCCAGCTCCCGGGCCTCGGAGAGATCGTCCTTCCCCTGCTTGGCCAGGAGCACGCACTGCTTGTGGCTGGCCAAGGCGTTGGGGTAGTCCCCAATGGCCGTGTAGACGTGGCCCAGGCTGCTGAGGGCCGAGGAGGCTGCCTGCAGGGGAGCAGAGAAAAGGGTGAGCCCCACAGAACCACCAGGGCTCCCTGCCCTCCAAACGCAGGGTGGGCAGGAGGCAAGGCATGCTGCGGGAAGTTCTTCACAAGCACATGGAGAGGGCAGCAACTGGGGTGCTGTGTTGCTCCCCTGGTACACATGCACAAAGCCACAGCAGGCCTCCGTTTCTTTCTGTTATCATGGCAAACAAAGCCCCCCTGCTTGGCTGCACTTGGGCAAAGAGGCACCACGTAGCAGCATTCCTGTGTGAAGGACAAACCAGCCCAGCTCTGCTTCTGCAACTGGCGGGACATGCAAAAGAAGAGAGACTTCGTGCGAGGAGAGCCAGTGGCAACCCACGCCTGAGGGGAGGCCACACACAGCCCCGCAGACATGCCCCCCCCAAGGACTTGCAAGCGAGTCAGCAACTTCATAGGCTCTCCAGCTGCTTTGTTTTTTGACAGAAGGTGCTGGCGGAGGCAGCTCCCGAGTTGTCAAAGGTGACTCAAAACTGAACCTCCCTGGCCAGCCAAGGCTGTCGCTGTCAGCGGCACGGCTGCGCCTGCCCCTGTGCCTCCCCCCATGGCTTGCCCAGGCACAGCCATCCAGGCCACCCCCTGGGGGAAAGGCCCTGGGACAGCCAACAGTGGCGGGGGGCATCTCACAGAGCCCTGGGGGGAGGGGGGGACCTCTTCTCACCAAGGGAAGATTTATTCCATTTATAAAATATTTGTATACCACTATTCATAAAAATATATACTGATAGTGGCTTATAACAAACCTGCCTAAATACAATAAAAACCATGTAAACATTTAAAAGCAGAGATCAGCTATCCTAGACAGGCATTTTCTTAATTTCCTGCATTTCAGAATCCCTGCAAAGCCCAGAAGAGGCCGCCTTGGCCAGCTGGGCAGAAGGATCAGATTTTTCACCCTGGAACAAGACCCACTCAGTGGTTTCCAATGCGAGGCTGTCCTGGGTGCTGGTGACACTGAAGGCCAAGAGCAGAGGGCAAGGAGCCTCCTGGCAGCGCATGGGCCTGCAACCGACTCTATGTGCCGTCAGACAAAGCAAGGCTCTTGCCAGGCAAACCCTCTGCTAGGCACTAGCTCCAAGCCCATCTCCTCTGGTACAAAAAGGTGCCCACGGAAGCCCTCCCACCCTGAGGCTGCGCCAGCCTCCCTTTCCCTCCACCCCTCAGGAGAGAAAAGGGAGCGAAGGCAGGAAGGGGCTAGTGGGGCAAAGGGGCCTGTCCACGCCCAGGTGGCTTCAGGTGTGCCCTTGGAGAGGCTGGGGTCTCTGCTTAATCAGCGTTGTCCCTCCAGCATCAACCTCATACCACTCTCTTCATCATGTCAGCCAGCCCACAGGGGGGAAATCCAAAAGGAGGGGGGGGGCCACTTCAGATCTGCTCCAATCCTGAGGGATGAGGGGGATGCTGTGCAGCGCTGCTGTTCAGTGTCCTGAATCACTCCCCCCCCCCCCCCGCGCCTCCACACCCCCTTGGCCATGCAACTGACTGTGAATGGGGTTCTTTAAAAATAAATAAATAAAGCCCTGCTTCCCACAAATTAATCATTCATTGGGGGGGGGGGGCAGAATGGGGAGGGGCACTAAGCAGACACAGCCAGGAAGGAGCCAAAATAGCAACACCTGGGGCTGTGAATGGGAAATGAAGGCTCACAGTTCAGCGATTCAACTGCCGTGTGGATGAGCACCCCACGCCCTGCAAAAAAGGGTCTCAAGAGCACATGCTTCCCCCCCCCCCTGCACACACACATTAAATTTTGCTGAAATGCCTAACGCTCCCCTGTCCCTGCCCTGAGCAATTTCATTTCCTGGTCTGGCTCACCAACTTGCTGGGCATCTCCAACGAGAGTGAAATAATGAAGATGCAGGGGAGTGAGCTGCAGAGATTAGCGCATGATGGATGCGCTTCTGATTGCTCCCTTTGGGGGGCTGAGCACGGCCCTCGCTCTGCTCTGCCATCGCCACTTGTTCCTTCCTCCGTAGCTCCACACAGTGCAGAGGGAACCCAGAGTTCTTCCTCCTGGCAGCCCAGGCAGAAACCCAACTGGGGAGGCCAAGGGGGCAAAGGCAATGTGAGCCCCTCCCTCTGCAAGGCATAGGCCACCAGGGCAAAGAGCTGGGCCATAACACTTGGCTGCCTGAGGCAACGATGGTGCTCACCCCCACGCTGAGTCAGGGCGCTGAGTCAGTCGAGAGGATCTGCTCCCCATGACTCTGCTGGCAGCTTTGATCTCCCCCCCCCTCAAGGGGTTTCTCTAGGCATGGACCCTTTGTCATTGGGCTGGAATGAAAGCCCCTCCCTGGGGAGGCCATCACTTCCCCAGCCCCCAGCTCTGTCTTCTCACAGGGGGAGTGCAGAAGAGCCCTGGAGGCCTAAGGGGAAGCCATTCAGACCTCACACAAGGAAACTTTCTGTGGGCACTAAGAGGCCAAGAGAATTTCCCAGGAGTTTCTCTCCTCTTCTCCTTTCGAATGCCAGAATTTCAGTTCAGGGGAAGCCAATGCTGAAGGGAGATGGGGGTGGCAACCTGGATCATTGGGTCATTCCATCCTTCTCTCTGTATTTATTTACAGCAAAAATGTCACGGGAGCGAGAAGCTCCCTCTTAAAAGTGCTGAGCATTTGAGGTCTCAGAAGTGTTTGGCTGTGGGACAGCCGCGCACAGCTGGTCCTTTTCTGCCACATGCCCCCAGTAAAGGCCCATGCCAACTGGGAAGAGACACACTCACCGCCAAGGCTCACCCCCCAACACCTCTGCAGAGGTGGTAGGTGGCAACCTCACCTACTGGTGCCAGCACTCCCCTGAAACAGCTGCCTTGGCAAGCGTCAGAGAGGCAGACTCAGAGGAATGCCATAACTCTCAAAAGAAAGGAAAGGAGCAGCCTGCATCACGTCCCCAGAGAGCTGCGGGAGGCCGAGTAGCAAAGCAGAGGGTTCCAGAGAGAAAAGGCTCCGGAGCATCACCAGGCAGGAGGCTCAGGTCTCCTCGCAAGGAGCAAGAGAAGAGCAGGCTGCTCTACCACAGCAGCAGAGCAATTACGCGGCTGCCAAACTCTGGTGCCGTTCGTCAGGCTCTCCAGCCTTCCCCCATGATTAATGTGCAACACGATGGCAAGACAATGGAGGGGAGAGAGCAGGATTCATGGGGAGACAGCTGAGCCGAAACAAACAAAGCCCTTCAAAATTCAGGGGGCTTCTCTTCCAGCACAAGGCAAGCACCCGCCTCCCTCCCCCCAGCACCATGGCCACACAATCCGTGGGGGCCCAGCAAGGAAAGGGGCTGGGGGAAGAGGGCAAGGGGGCCACCGCTGCCACCCACTCCAAGCTGCTGCAGGATGCCCCTGCCTTCATATTCCAAAGCTCCATCCAAAGGCATCGCAGGCACTGAGAAATGTCCCTCGGACAAAGACGCCATGGAGACTGTAAGGCAGAGAAGGTGAGCCCTGCTTGAGATCCAAGCCCTTTGGCCTAACAAGACCAAAGAGGGTGAGACGGTCAGTGTCCTCTCACAGCCCTTTGCCCCAGAGGCAGCCATCGTCTTCCCCTCACGGGCCCAGACAGGCCTGGAAGCGCCACCCTGGAGCCACCTGCAGCAGCCAGGGCCCCTCCTCTGCCACCCCCTTCCAAGCAATCCCAATTCTCCGCAGAGCCAGGCTCCAATTGCATCTCACTCTCTTTGCTATTATTAAAAGCAGGGCATCCTGTAATCGGAGGAGTCCAAAGGCCTGAGAGCTGGGGGAGCTGATTATGTCACAGCATTTCTGTGGTCTCTGCAGCCATTGTGCAGCCATTGTGAGGCAAATGTTCCAGTGATCTGAACGCTTTGTTTCCGCCACCTCTGGACTCCTGGAGCAGCCAAAGAACACTTCCCGGATAATGGGAAGGGGCATCATTAAGAGCCCCACCCGCCACAGGCCAGTGCTACTCCACCCCCTAATGGAAGCAACAGTGCTGAGGGGCAGAGGTGGCCATGCCGTCGCCCACTCCTCTCACAGGGCTTGCCTCACCAATTCCCAGGGACTCTGGGCTCAGAGTCTCTCTGATCCCAAAGGAAGCTGGCACAGAGCCTTTCCCTTCCTGCTCCCTTTGCTCATTCTGTGGGTGAGGGCAGCCTCCAAACCAGCTTGCCCGCTGCTGGTGGGACCCAGAGCCCTCCAGAAACCTCTTCTGTATGGCAGGGGCTGCCCAGCTCAAGGCTCTTCCGGGAGGAGCTTGGCCAGCGTTCAAGCTGTGCTTCTTCCTATTCCGGGTGACCATTACCTCATTCCAGGCCAGCCCAGAACAAGCCCTTCTGGTGGAATTCACATCAGCACCGTTGCAACATTATAAGAGTCTGCGTGTTACAGAGAAGTCTGCAGAGGGGGCCAAGAAAAACAGCTGTGCATTCAGAGGAAGCCCTGTGGTCAGGGTGATGTCATCAGAAAGCGCCAAAGCAATTTCCTGTGGTTACATCCACAGGAAATCCAAGAGGCTCGGGGTTCTCACAATCCAAGTAGCCGTTTGTTGTCAATAGCTGCTAATTATGTGCCCAGATGGGCCATAAATGGAAAAAACATCGTGATCAGGCAGAATCCAGATCCACCGGCCTGCACCAAGCCCAACCAAGCTGGGGATGCACAAAACACCCATCTCTCCCCCCCCACACACACACACAGGCAGTGGGGCGAAGCTGCACCGTTTGCCAAAGGCAGCTCCCCGTGTTGATCCTGGCTTGCTCAGTTACGGTGCCGGCCGGCCAGCCTCCTCTTGTACAGACACAAGCAGTCAGACTTTCCACTGCTGGCCTGTGCCTGGTCTCCACCCCTGCAAAGGACACTTTCCCAGCACCCAAAGGCAGCTGTTCTCCCATGTCCCAAAGCCATTCTGCAAGCGAGGGATTTGTGGCTGGCTCTAAGAACACAATGCAGAGTCCCCCCACCCCAGAACCTGCTCTGTTGGCATGGCTCATAGAGTGTATTCCAGGGTTACACCCCCAGGCTCTGCCATGTCTAAGCTGGGAGAAGGAAGCGGAAGAGACAGCTGAGCCTAGAAGACCCCCCCTAGCCCAGCCAGCACAAACTGCTCCCCCCAGCCCCTCCTACCTCTCTGTCCTTGAGTTTCATGGCAAGCATCAGCTGATGTCTGTGGTTTGTCAAAGCCTCCCGGTAATTTCCTTTGGAGAAGAATGCAGAGCCCAAATTGCCGTGAGCTCGGCATTCACCCATCTGGTCACCTGGATGGCAAGCAAACAGAAACACAAGAGTAAGGAGCAGCCACGGAGGCCAGAGGCTCATACGCTTAGACACACAGAGAGAGACATTTATGCAAATGCATGCAAATTCACATCTAATACCCATGCTCATCTCTTCTCACAGCAAACACACATCCATTCATGCGCTCACAACACCCACCCCAGCAATCAGGTGTATTTCCCTTTCTCCCAGCCCAAATGCCACAAGAGGGGCATCCCTTCAATGCTCCCCTGCCTGGCAACTAGACTTCAAAACATCCTCAACAGATGCTTTCAATGCTAACTGCTGTGTAGGATGTAGAAGCACAAAGGGGGTGCCCCACCGGCTGTGGAGGGGGAGCAGCTGTTCCTCACCCCACTCTCCAGCGACTACAGATTCCGAGGGGGAGGCAGGGTCCTTGGCTGCTCCAGACAATGAGCCACCCTTTCCACACAAGGATGAGCATGGATCCAGCCTCCTTGCGGTGTGGGGGGCTATGGAGCAAAGACCCCCTGCAGCCCTCTGAGGGCCTGCGGACACCCCAAGAGAGACCCGGTCGTCACCACCTGCTTCTATGCTGCTGAACATGCCCTCCTCCTCCTCCTCCCACTTGCCCTCTAAGTTGGGACAGGTGGCCCAAATGGCTACCTAAAGTCTTGGCCACGTCCAAGTCCTGCTGCATGTAGCCCGCACTCTTCTCGGTGTTGCCCAGGGACCAGTAGGCGCTGCTCAGGGCTGAGAAGACAGAGCCCCTCAGTTTCAGGCTGCACGTCCCAATCTTCAAGGCCGCTTCCAGGACCACCACCGAGGCCCCGTGGTGGCCGGCCGTCAGCAGCTCCTGGCCAACCACAGAGACCACCACAAAAGGGCTCTTGTCCAGCTTCATCTTCTGCAGCTGCTGGTACGTTGGCTCCAGGGACTCTGCAAGAGGAAGGGAGACAGGCTTCATGTACCATCCTTCCTCCGCCTTGGAGAAGCAAACACACAGCTGAGGGAAGACAGAGGAGTCTCAGGTTCACACCTGATTCCCAAGAATCCTGAGGCCCTTCTGTTAGGTATAACTGGTCCAGAGCTGCCAAAGGAATTGTTTAATTTGTTTACGTATTCTACAACAGTGGCAGGAATAGTCTACATGCAAAAATGGAAGGAAGAACTCCCAACCAAAGAAGAATTGCTCATGAAGGTTTTGAAATATGCTGAGATGGCTATACTAACTGTGAGAATTAAAGAACAAAATGAGGGGGAAAGTCTTGAAGAATGGAAATATTTTGCGGAATATTTGGGGGGAAATACCATGGTTTGGGAGAAATGAATTTGCAAGCCAACTTAGACCTTCCCTCACCCAGTGGAACAAGATTGGGCTGTGGCCTGGAAGTTCCCCACCTGATTTTTAGGAAAAGGCCGTGATTCTGAGGTAGAACATCTGCTCTGCCTACAGAAGACCCCAGATTCAATCCCCAGCAGCATTCCAGGTAGAATCATAGAATGGGAGAGTTGGAAGGGACTCCTAGCAGTGCTAGGCCAGGCCTGGGCAGAGTGAAAACCCTCCATCCACAGCAGGAACACACCTGAGAGGCTACCCAATCAGAGAGATGGACAGAAGACTTCGTTTCAACCTTTCTTCAGGGCATCATCTCTCAGCTCACAAAGAGGAAGGTGGATGGTGCAAGAGAATATGGAAGGAGGGCAGCAAGGACTATTGGGGAAGTGGGAAAACAACCCTGGTAGCCTGGCGGTGCCCCGCGTGTCTCGATGCAAAAGGGAGCCCCTTAGGTGGCTGCACTTGTCATCCATGAAGCTGACAACACCGGGGGGGGGGGCTCCTACCGACTGCGCTGGGTCCTTGTCTGCATTGGTCAGCACAGTTCCCAAGTTCTGCTGGGGCCAGAAACAAGCAAGCATGAACCTGTGGGCAGGAATCCCAGGGGCCCTCACTCACCTCGCATGGGAGACTTCATGGCGGCTTCCACCATCCCCACCAGCAGCTGCAGACTCTTGGGGTCTTGAGCCAAGCCAGAGGCAAAGGCTGCCAGGGCATCGGCATGGCGCCCAAGGTACTGGAGGGCAACACCCTGTCGGAAGTAGGCCTGCAACAACACAAGGCAAAGGTCAGCAGGGAGCAGCCCAGGAGCCTCCTAGCGCTCCCAACTACACTCCCCAGCATTCCTTGGGGGAGGCCATGGCGACTTAAAGGGGCATGACCTCGCCTTGCGGGAACGCCATCATGGAAGCCCATTCCATCATGTTTTGTGCTGATTTCCACACTTAAACTGAACACCTTTGTACACTTATTTAACATCAGATACACACTTATTAAATGTGAAATGTGCGTCTCTCACAAGGGTTTCAGCGCATTCATCCACAAAACAGGCATAATCTTTTACATGAAATGGTATTTCTATGAGCAGAGTTTGTGGCATTTCCCAAGCTGCCTCTATAGCCTGGATGCAAGGCATGTGGCAGGATGCTCTCTCTCTCTCTCTCTCTCTCTCTCTCTCTCTCTCTCTCTCTCTCTCTCACACACACACACACACACACACACACACGCCTTTGTTGTTACCCAAGTGGAACAGATTTGCAATTAATACCTGGCTGTCCATTAGGGCATTCAGGCTTGCTCAGGAGCCAGTCCATGGAGGCAGAGATTAAGAAAAATCAGAAATGACATGGGAAATTTATAGACATGAATTTTTAATCTCTTTTCCATTAGCGAGCGTTGATTGTAGAACCATTTTTAATGAATTGGATGGAAGCAGAATTCATTTCATTAACCTTTAGCATAAATGTGTTATTATTGAACCAAACAGGCCACTGTAGTACAAATCCAGCAGCAGAGGAATTAGATTAGGGCCAGAGGCTTTGACTCGTGAGGAGCCCACTGGGCGGAAGAGGCAGCAGAGAGCACAGAGAGACGGGGGGGGGGGCAGGAAGGCAGCCGGACGGAGGATGCCAAGGAGCTCACCCAACCCAGGCTCCAGACCCCTTTGCTGGACCCAAACTGAGCTCAGCACCCGAGAGAAGGGCTGAGAACCCTGGCAGAGACAGCGGGTGTGCAGTCTGTGGGCTGCTCAAAGCGCTGCCACACACAGCGTGGAAGACATCTTGGGGCAGGAAAGGGGCACTGCCCCCAGCATAGAAAAGGGAATCAGCTGACCCAGCTCAGCCACATGCTACCCAAACACCCCACCTGCCAATGCCAAGATCCTCCCAGGGACACCCAAGACCCTAAAAGGCAGCAGATCCCCCCACAAAAGATCACCTCCTGCGCCTGAGACTGGCAGGGGGGCAGGGCAAAGGGTACCAAGCAGGCAGCGCAGGCTGGGCTCAGGGAGGACAATGGCACACACAGCCCAGCTTCCTGCCAGCAATGCATGCCTTGTGAGGACGCAGGAGGAAGATCAGGCCGCCCAGGAATAGCAAGAAGGCACAGCCGGGGTGACTCAGGCCTCTGCAAGATGTGGGGGGTGGCAGCAGCGGCAAAGGCCCCAGCCCCTGTCTTTGGCTCTGGCAGCAGAAAGGGGACGGGAGAAGAGAATCTCTGCAAGGTGCCTCGTCTTTTGGAAGCACGCAAAGCCCAGGAGCCCTTGCCAAGGGGGCTGCCCTCTTGAGCCACTTTGGCACTTGACGGTTCCTTCTCCTTGGCAGCCTCCAGGTCTGACTGGGAGGAAAGGCATTTGGAGCAGCAACTGCTGGGCATCAGGCAGAGGGAGCCCAGAGGGAAGAGCGGCCCCTCAGCAGCTGCCCACAAGAAAGGAAGCCAAGCTGCAAAACGAAGGGACAGGGGGCAGGGAACGCACACACCTGGGCACCCCCCCTCATCAAGGGGCCACCAGAGGCAGCTCATCCTGGCAACCATCACTGCATCTTGAGGGAGCGTAGAGAATCTCGTCTCCCACGCCCCATCTGGCTCCCCCAACTGAGGCAACCTTTCTTCACGGGGGAGCCACACCAACCCCGGGATCCCCCATGCTGCCCTTTCCAGAACATTTTCCAACTCCACAACATCCTTCCTGAGGTGAGGCGACCAGAACTGTATGCTGTATGTATTCTAAATAGATTTGCATAATGGAACTTTTATTTCCCATTCCTTTCTTACAGATCCCTGGCCAGGCATTCGCCCTTGGCACCGCGTCTTCACTGAGCTCTCCGCTGTGGCCTGCAAGGTCCTGCCAGTTCACATAGGTGGGGCTGGTGGAAGGAACCTTATTCCAGCCAGGCCATTTTGCCATCTAGCCTGTATTGTCTACTCCATCTGGCGTCAACACAGAAGGTCTTGTCAGCAGCCCCCCAGAGAGCGCCCGATTCGGGCTAGGGGAGAGCACCCCTCTTCCCCCGCAGCTTCCAGGCTGGCAGGGGGACCAGGAGGAATCCCCTTTTGCCCCACAGCCTCTCACAATGTGAGAGTTTCACATACGTAAGAGTTTCAAAAGTTTCACTGTTCTTGTCACAGGACAGCCTTTTGCAGGAGACACCAGGATTTAATCTGGGGCCTCCAGACATGGAGAGTCGCCAGCTGGGCTGCGTGAGGGGCACTGCCTTGACACTGGGAATCAAAAGGGTTCTCTTGGGGGGGGGGGTCCCAAAGAGCAGCAGCCACTCCCAGAATCTGCTTTCTACTCCCCTTCCGCAACCATCAGCAGCATCTGCTGCACCTGCACAAAGGGCCTCCCCGCTCCCTCCACCAGCTACCTGCCTGCTGCTCACTGATCCCAAGGGGGGGGAACTCCTCCTCCTCCTCTGAGCGGTGCCTTCCCTCCCTTTGGGAAGCAGGCTGGCTGTTGGTGGCAAGAAGGTGACCTGGTTACAGGGTTAATCCTGGCAGAAGCCAAGTAAAGTTGGGCTGCAAAGTGATGGTAGAGCAGAGGCTTAGATGCTGCCGCTCCCTGCGGAATAAGCTCCACACAAGAAGGTGATGGAACGGATTCAGGGCCCAGGCTCTTCATTAGCATTCACCCGGTAATTTTGTCATGAAAATTGCGCTCACAGAGCGTGGATCATTTGCATAACAAATTGCTGGCCAATTTGTAAGCAGGCAATGGAGAAGGCAATGCATTGCCAGCACCATAGAAAGACAGTCTCAAACCAGCAAGGACTGCTGCAGAGCTTGGAGGGGAAAGAAAAGGCCACACTCTGGAAAACGCACAGCTCTGAGGAGCTGCTTCCACCATGCAGGGCCTGCACAGCGGGCACCGTGCACACCAGCCCCTGGCACCGGCTTTGTTGGACGCTCCTCTGCTGGCTGGTGCACTCAAGCCCCACACCTGATATGCTCCAGGTGCATTGCCAGAGAAGAGGACCTGCAGCAGACACTGGGGCCACCCTCTGTGGTGAGCCTTCCTCCTCTGGGCGCAGCACTCCCTGCCACGAAGGGCCAGGCTGCCACTGCAGTGCTATAGTTGGCTCAGGCCAACTCAGGCCTTCGCTCCCCGCTTTCCTGGGGCCAACTCCTTCTCCTTTCCCAGCTTCCAGGTGCTTTAGCTGGGTTGGCTGCTTTGCCTGTGTCTGCCCTGACCAGACAAACCTGGAGGATCCTCTACATTCCCAAGGTCTCCTTGCTTCGACTTAGGAGCCCTTGTTATGCCTCTTGGGAAGGGTCCTGAAGAGGAAGGGGCACACTTGCCAGAACATGCCCTGTTGTGGGCCTGAGGCTGGCAAATGCTAGGAAGAGGCTGCAGGAGGCCACCTACACCCTTCCCTCTAGGCTCAGTCCAGCCACCCATTTCCCTGCAGAAATTGCATTCTGTTTGCAAAGAGCCTGGGGGTGGACCACCTCTTGGTGGGTATCTCAGAATCTCAAGTAAAATGTCAGTCCTGCTGGACTAAACACTGAACCGTCGTGGTGTTTCCATCAGAAAAAGAGGAGGTGAGTGCAGAGGAAAAACCAAAACGTCTCTCTTAAGCACTTAGTGGTCCAAAAAGCATACAACACTCCCCTGATTGGGGCACCCCCACATTCCCACCCATTTCTCACTTCTCTTTCCACAGGTGCTCTTCACAGCTCAGAGCCCTTGCGGTTTGACGTTTGCTCCAATTTGGCAGCGGGTTCCACCTGAGGGGACGTGGCGGGGCAAATGGAAGTGTGGGGAAGCCCCAAGTGAGAGATCCTTGTCAGGAACCAACAACCAAGCACCTCAAAGGCTGTCACTTCCTGCTGCAAGCCTTCCAGAGGGTTTCCCTGCAAGGGGCAGGCAGGAGGCCCACAGACGCGACCGCAGCGGCAGCCGTTTCGCTGTGGCAGAAATAAAAATTGGGCAGCCAAGTACATAATTCTTGCTCAACACCGTCAGCAAGATGGCCCTCTCCCAAAGGCTTGGTGAAAAGTCTTTGGGTGCTTATTATTCCATCTCAAGAGAGTCACCCTGTCTGCCTTTTTAAGAAGAAACCAGCAGCCGAAAGCCTGAAAGCAAATCTTTGGAGTTTCCAGTGAAGGAAAAACAAAGGAGGCCTGCTTCAGAGAAAGGAAGTCTGGCTTCAAAAGCCACAACATCTTTTACTCTAATTAGCATCTTTCTTCCTGGTTGCCTCCTTGCAAGGAGTGATTAAAAGATTTCTTCTCATCCTAAGATTAGTTGCAGCCATCAATATTTCATTCACATCCCGTGAGGTACCTGGATGTCCCCTTCTTTGCCTTGATCCTCAAGGCACCCAAACACTGCTGCCCCGGAATGCAGGCACCTTTCCCAGGACCCACTTCTGGCATGTGGTACAAAGGCCATTTCACAAGCCTTCGCACAGACACCCACTGAAGGGAGCAGCCGATGCTTCTGCTCATGCTGCTTCTCTCTGCCCAACCATGGCTGCACAAAACCAAGTCTGACGACTCGAGGAGTCCAAAGGGAGGCAATGCCTGGCCCCAGAGACAAGGACCTGAGGCAGCCTGGGAGGCATCAGCCAGAAAAGTTGGCAAAGGGTTGTGGGGTGCCCCCCCCCTCAAAGGCACCACAATCAGTCTTGCAGGGCCGGTCTCGGCCAATCACTCCGTCTCTGCCTTCCTCCTCCTGCCCATCACTACAAACACGAAGGCCCCTGCCTGCCTGCCTCCACCACAGGGGCTCATTACACCCAGAGCCTGCGCCACACAGCGTCTTCATGGACTCTCAAGTCTGCAGCACAAAGGGGAGGAACGCCTTCACCATGTGCTGCTTTCACTCAGCTCTCCTCCTTTATCGCAAATCTCTGAAGCACCAAATAATGTGGTAGTTGCTATGGCAACTGCTTGTTTTTATTGAACTGTTCTAAAAAGGTCAAGAAACATCAGCTTGGCTGATCCTGCGCAGACCCCTCCTAGCAGAACATCTGCTTTGCTTTAGCTGCCGCCCCAGGACAGCACAAGAGTCTGCAAGAAGCCTCACCACCCCTTGACCCAGTTCTGCAAGGGGCGACTTGCCTGGGGAGCTGCTCTGCCCACCCCCTGACCCTGCCCCAGAGTCCCCAGCACCACCCAAGGTCCCATGGCCTCAGCCCCTTCAGGTGCCCAAGCCTTGGAAGGGGGTCAGCTGGGGGCTCTTTCAGGAAACCCCTGGCTGACAGCCCTAGGGAACGTAGACAAAATGGATGATACATCAGCCAGCACAGTGATCAAAAACGGAAGCCCAACTCTTCAGGGCTGGGATAGCTCAGTTGGTAGAGCACAAGACTCTTAATCTCAGGGTCATGGGTTCAAGCCCCATGTTGGGCAAAAGATTCCTGCATTGCAGGGGGTTGGACTAGATGACCCTCGTGGTCCCTTACAACTCTACGATTCTATGAACTCCAAGTCTCAAACACAAGAGTCACTCTAATAGGGTCAACTTTCTGTTCGCTGGTGAGACAGGACCAAGTCTGGAGCAGCAAAGGTAGGTGGTAGCACAAAAACAGCACACACCCCCAAACAAGGACGCACCCCTTCACCTGAGCACTGTGGATCCCTGGCCCAGCCTTCCTCCTCTGCCTCTGCCTCCTGGGAGCTGCCATGTGCTGCTCCTGAGCAGCCCACTTCCACAATGCCCCTGAGATGGGACCCAGGCAGAGACACGTTGGCCTGAGGCCAGAGCACACAGGAGGCCCTGCGGCTTCTCTGTCAGCACCATCCCCATCCTGAGGGGGCAAACAGCCATCATTCACAATTGGCAGAAAAGCGGCAGAAAAGCATGCCAGATGGGTGTCTGAAGGCCAGATCACAGCCACCCAAAATGGCAGGAGTGGGGGGAAACAGGAGCCGGAGCAGGAGGGGAAGGGCCCCCAAGCCAAGGCGCTGAGTCCCTTTCCTCATGTCAACGCCAGGTCAGCAGTTGCAGGAGGTCAAGGGCAGCCTCAGCCCTGCCCACCTCTGCCAAGAAACAGCAGCCCTGTGGCCTGCCCACAAGCACAGCCACAGTGGGGAGGGGAGGGGGCAGCCGGCAAAGGGGGTCCTCTGGTGGCTGCTTCTCCATCACAGAGGGCTCAACAGCAGCAGAGCCCTAGAAACAGGCAGCCCAGGGGCATGGAGTTTGCCTCAGGGTGCTGAGCACACGCGGCATGGAGGGGAGAGGAGTGCCCAAAGCAGGCAGCAGGGAGCGTTTACAGCAGCCCAGAGGGTGGCGCCCAATGCCACAGAGGCATGGCCAACTCTAGACCAGGGCAAGAAAGCTCAGGCGAGGACAATGGGGGAAAGAGTGAGCAATGGGGCTGAGGTCAATGTGCAGCTGAGCCCATGTTCCTGAGGCAGATAAATAAAAGGGAACAGATGAAGAGTGGGAAGCAGGGGGACAGGGAAGAAATCCACCTCAGACAGGGGGCATGGCAGATCTGAGCAGAAGGAGGAGGGGGAGTCATGGCTGAAGGCTAGCCCAACCTGATCCAACTCCTCACCCAAAGAAACCACCAATTTTGGCAGCAGAGGGAAAGAGGAAAGAAGGCCAAGGGAGACAGATCGGCTCAGGAGGAGGGCTGTGTGCCCCATATGCATGTGGGCGGGTGGACACACAGGTACTTTCGTTTTACGCCTCAGGGTGAGAGGCACAAACCACACACCAGGCCGCAGGACACTGCTGTAAACCACTTAAGAGTTATTTTATCCTAGTAGTGGTACATATAGACAGAGGAGGCCTCGCCTCCCTAAGGTCACTCAACACCTCTGGGATGGTTCATCCTCCTGGACACAGGATGTACCGTCAATCCCAGGAGCACAACCACCCTCCTCCACTCCCAGAAGGCAGCCTTGTCCATTGGCTCCCAGAAAGGATCCCCTTCCCAGAAAGCTCCACCACCAGCTCCCCAAGGATGCAACTCTCTTCCACCGACCTGGGTGAGCCACCTGCTCTCAGGGTCCCTCAGTCAATGCTCCTGCCTTGGAGAGATGGAGGGGTTTGGGGCACTTTGCTTAAGCACCCAGGCAGCAGAGCTGCAAGAACAGTCAGGCCAGCTGACCCTCCAAACCTGGGTGTGCTTCAGGCCAGCACCTTTGCCAGTGCTCAACTGAGCCTCAAGAGCACCCACAGCAAAGCACACCAAGGGGAGGGAATGAAGAACAGTGGTCAGTCACTAACCAGGAGAAGTAGCCTGGCTAGCCTCTCCTCAATTTTAATCTCACTTTACTAGCCAACGAGTCTCAAATGGCAACGCACCAGTGCATGAAATTAAGACGCCAAACATCACTTAGCCCCCCTTTCAGAGCATCATGGAGAAGGGTGCCGGGGTGCAAAGTAAGCAGCTCATGGTGTCCAAGGCCTTGGTAGTGCAGAAGCAGAGGCTCAGCCTCAGGTCTGATCCTCCCAGCGGCCAAGGCTTTGCCCACCCTTCCCCAACTGCTCTCCTACTGAAGCTGAACCATGTGTCTCGCTTGCTGACAGAAGAGGCATCCCTGTAGCACCCCAAAGTCCCCTTGGGTCCAATGGGGCCTCCGGATGCCACAGCTCAAACTGGCTGCTGTGGCTTCTTCACTGCCCCCCCCAGTCCCAATCGCCTCCCACAAAAGGGCTTCCTTGCCGCTGCCACAGTCACAGGCCCTCCTGCGCTATAGGCCTCCCAGCCTCCACTTCTCCACCCAAAACTAATGGAGAGTGGTGAACATAACAAAAAGTGAGCGGCAGCATCTGACCAAACAGCTGAAACCCAGGCGGCTCCACGATGGCTCCCTCCAGAGATGGTTTTGGACACCTGCTGAAAACCTCCGTTTCAGCAGCCCTATCCAGGCACACAACTGGGTTGCCTACATTTGTTTTAAAAGTTTTATCCATTTAGTGGGGTGTTTTTTTAAAAAAAAATCACACATACATTTTACTTTAGTTGGTTTGTTGGTTTGACTCATGTTTCATCTATAATTTTTTGCTGCATACCACTCAAGGAACTTTTTGATCGAGTGGTTTCTAAATGAAGATGCTCAAGTCTGCAGGTCCTGCCCCCTGACAGCACATCTGCAGCTCCTGCACCCAACTCCCCAGGGCACCTTCTTGTGAATAATTTGCTGTGTGCTTACAGCATAAAGGTGCACATCCATTGAGAATGAAGTCACTGCGTTGAATGGGGCTTGCTCCCAGTTAAGTGGGCACAGGGTTGCAGCCTAGGCTTCGGTTTAGGGTGACATGGGGGAAAGCATGGTCCTTGCGCCTGCGTGGCAGGCAGGCATTTTACAGGTTAAGCCTTTCCTCATGTGGAAACGCCGTTGTAGGAAAAGCTTCACCTGTACACATTCTGTCGTAAAATTACATGTGTGGAGGCTCACTTCTTTTGGGGCCTCCACTCCACCTGCAAAAGAGATCACAAATCTGCACATGACAGAAAGCGTATGCAAATCGTAGGCCAATCTGTGAGTGGGCCAGAGGGCCCAACCCACACAATCAGAGTCGCTGGTCAGGCCAATGGCTCATCTAGTCCAGCATCCTGTTCTCACAGTGGCCAAACAGGTGCCCATTATGGAAAAGCAGGATTTGTCCTCTCTCTCCTCTTGGGGTTTCCAGCCACGCCAACAAAATGAAGCTGAACAAAACCAGCAGGATTTCAACTGACAGCGGCAGGCCCAGTAAAAGCCTCTCCATCAACCGCCATCCCAGTGCAGACACACACACCCCGTCAATACTAATTCTCCTGACCCGCCCGGCATAAGTAATTACCTCCCAGTTCATCCTTTAAATTACAGAAGAATTCCTCAAAGTTGAGCTGCTCCCATGGGCATCTCTTTCGAGGGAAGGGGCACTTTCTCGGGGCAATGAATGCCCCTCTGCGGCATGCCTCAATTAATTACCATATGAAAATATGCTCACATTTATATTGCAAAGAGCTTCTCGACTGACTGGCGGGGAACTGGAGAGGGTTCACTCAAATCCCCATCCCACCCCCAACTCCCCGCTGCCATTTGCTGCAGGTTTGAAGCCAAGAGCCTCTGATTTCTTTCTGGAAAATGAAAATAAGGACCAAGGAAGAGGAGGCAAAAGGTGGAATCCACAAAGGCTAGACCAGCTGCCTGCTCAGATGTCACCCATTCCCCCTTCCAATCTCTCTGCAACTCAAGGCATAAATGCGTCTTCTGATCCCAGACAAAACTGTTTCCTGGATTCTCTCTTGGAAGACGCGCTTCCTTTGCCAGGCCATCTCTCTCCTCTGCCCTGTGACTCCTGCAAGGGCAGGAGAGAAGCCAAGCCAATGGACAAGGAGCCAGGGAGAAGGAGGGAAGGAAATCCTGGCCTAATCTGCCCTGGCTCTCCCAGGTGCACCAAAAGCATTCAGAAAAGGGACGAAGACTTAGCTCCTCCCCCTACACAGGAGGAAGAGAGATCAGCAGGTGGCCGCTCTAAGAGCAAGGAGCAGGAATGGGTCAAGTGAGGCCTGCTGCACTAGGAGCCAATTCTCCAAGGAGCTGAGGAAGAGGAGGGCAGAATACGTGGCCAGCCTGCCTGAAGGAAGCCTTCACCCTCACCCAGCAGCAGGAGAGGCAGGGAAGAGGCAAGGAGGACACCAGAGCCAGCAGGCCTGGCAATGGGCTGGAGAGGATGCTCAGCCAAGGCTCTCAGTAAACCGGTTCTTCTCTTCTGTTTGGCTCCCTAGACAGCAGAGGAATAGCCAAACTCCAGCCTTGGCTTAGAGGCACAGCCAGTGGGGGTTGGGGAGCTGTAGGGGTGGGTTGATGGATTGCTCTTGGCCCCAAAACACATGGAGTCTGCACTGTCCTTCCCAGGGGGCTCTGAGATGGGAATAAAAGAGGGGGCTGGTGGGGAGGGGTTGCAGAGGGTTGCAGCAAAGTATGTACTTCACAGATTTGCAACACACCAATTATTACTCATCTACTTGCTAATTCCCTTTCTGCAGGGAATGAAGGACCAGCAGCAGCAGCAGCAGCAGCCCACCCTCTCCTTTGGCATTGGGGAAGGGGGTGGCAATGCCTGGGGGTGGCAATCCACATTCTCTGGATCAGTACCCCCTGCCAGCTGCCCTGGCCCCTGAAGAGGAGGTGCTCAAGAAATGGGATTCTGACGCTGGAGGCCAACAATCAGCTATTCATTCTCACCTGCTGAAACCTGGAACCAAAGGAGATGAGGGATCCTCTGTGACAGGAATTTTGGTTGCTGCCAATGCAGAATGACAAGATTACCCATCTTGGTGAGATGTACTTAGTTCTGTGCTCATCTGCTCCTCCCAGATGAGGACAACAGAGACAGAGGACAGCAAGAGGGCTGGAACCTCCATGCAGATGGACGTCCCTCGAACCTTCTGTGGTGTTTGACAAACGCAAGCCCTTTCTTCTCTGTATGAAAAATTATGCTTGCCCACATGAAGGCCTTACATGTTTCAGAGCTCATCTCTCGTGCGTAAGGAGGACCATGATCCAAGTCTTCTGCCAGGAAAGAGGTGCCTATTTGCCAAATCTGACTCCACCTTGGCTTTGACAGGAAATTGGCTTGTCATCTTTTGCACTTGCAAATTAAAATGCTTATTTTATACAGAGCTCTTCAAGAAATCGAGTCTGTGCAGAAATCACATTACCAATCCCTCACCTGAGAAGCTTTTTGTTTCTTCCCAACTGCAGCTCAAGTTGCTGCCTTGGACAGCCCTGACATCGCTAGCGAAGCCAACCTGCCTGCCTTTATCTTGTTGGCTGTCTTTAGACTTCCATTGTACTTTATAAAACATACATTTGCCAGGTGGTTTCGAAGTATCCCTAAATCTTGTAGGCCACAGCTGAGTGGCAGAACATCTGCCTTGCATACAGAAGGTCAAAGGTTCAATCCCTGGTATTGCCAGGCAATGCTGGGAGAGCAATGCTGCCTGAAATCATGGAGAGCTGCTGCCAGTCAGTGCAGGCAAATGCTGAATTGGATGGGCTGACAGTCTGACTCTGTATAAGACAGCTCCCTGTGTTCATAAATACCAGGGCTCTGTGCAGAATTTCAGGAGTGGTCTGGGAGAAAGGAGGGGGTCCCTGAGCCCCAGGATCACACAGTAACAGCCCTCTAGTAATTCAGCCCTCACTAGCTTTAAAATCAGGGGCCACTGCCAGCTAAAGGCTGGAGAGGAAGAACTGGCTGAGACACCTTTCGCCTCTTCTTCCTGCCCTCTTGCAATTACCTCCATACAAGCCACTTCTGGATACGAGCGTGAGGGAAGGAGAGCTACATTCCTCTTGGACCAGCCTTGTCCCAGCCCCCCCCCCCCCCGGCCCTGGAAATCTGCACTGACCCCTCAACAGAGGCAGCTGCTAACATCTGGTGTGTTCTGCTCCAGAGACAGGAGTCCAGGGAAAGCCCATCCTGCCCTGAGATCTGGCAGCTCAGAGGGCTGCATGTAGAATCCACTGCTTGCCCCACTTAGGTGGTGGCCTGGAGGAGCTGGGAGCAGGATCCTTTCAGCAAGCCAAAGCACCTCCCTGCCACCCAACCTCCTGTGCGTCCCCAAAGGCGTCTTAGTTGAGAACCCTGAAAAGCTTCCCCAAACACTCTGCCTCCCCCCACCAGAAAGAGCCTTTGACATTCTGCTCCTGCCTCCTCCCAGAAAGCGAGACATCTCACCATTGCTTAGTGCAGTGATGGGGGCACATGTGGCCCTCAAACCCTCTCTGTCTGGCCCCTGGGACCCTCCCAGGCCACACCCCCACTAGCCTTGCTTTGCACCTCCTCCTTGAGTGTCCTTGACTAGCTGGGATGGGAAGGGTCCTTGGACACAGATAGCGCTTCTTGCTTGCCTGGAGGAGGAGGGAGCATGCGCAAACACAAAGGTCACCTTCACCTGTGGCCCCTGGAAAGTTGCTCAGAAGGGAATGTGGCCCTCAGGCTGAAATTGCTTCCCCACACCTGATAAGACTAACAGCGAGGAATATTTTCTAAGAACTGGTTTAATCTTCACCAAGAAAGCATGTCTGGGGAACAGCATAAGCTTAAAATAGTACAAACCAGTTTCACAGCAACAAATCCTCTCCCTGGAGCTGCCAGGCGATGCTGTTCAAGAACCTCTGCTTAAATAATTTACTTAAGTGGAAGATATAAAATATTCACTGCTATCACTTGAAGAATCTGGACTTTAAAAGCAGCCACATCCCAACACATTCAAGATCAACAAATGGACCCAGGTGTCCTGTGGGTAATGCTGAGGGGTCTAGCCTTCCTGCTTTGCCTAATCTGGGCTTGCAGCTTTGAATCTGAAGTGCTCCAAACTGCACCCCCCCTCCTTCTGTTTGATCCTGAGAAGAGTTGGTGGGAGAGAGGCATTGCGAGGACCAAGCCACAGAGCTCCCTCCATCCCAGAAGCCATCTATCTTCAAGTGGGAATAAGTTTCCACCTGCTTCACCTGTCACAAGGATCTCTGCTCTGATTTTGGTGGGAATTTACGCCCCAAATAATAAAAAAGAGGAGTTCTATAAAAAACTTGAGGAAAGGTTATGGGAGTATGGAAGTGAAAATATGATCATCTTGGGTGATTTAAACGGGGTAGTATCTATGGAGTTAGACAGAACTAAGAGAGAGAAGATAGGTGACTCAGGAAAACTCCCACTCTCCTTCTTCAATTTAATACAAAATCTGGATCTTTACGATGTGTGGAGAATAAAAAACCCAAATGTTAGAGATATAACCCACTTTTCGGAAGTACACAAATCCGGAGGAAGATTAGACGCAATATGGGTGTCAAAAAAGCTGATGTTGAATGTATGTAAATCAGAAATTGTGAATAGATCAATATCTGATCACAACCCAGTAACAATGATAATGAAATTTAAGATAATGACTAAGGGAAGATGGAGGATGAATGATGAAATCTGGAGAGATGAATTGAGGGTAAAAAAAATGAAAGAAACTGTGAAAGAATTTTTTGAAATTAATGAAGGTCAACAGACAGACAATAAAATAATATGGGATGCAAGTAAGGCATATATGAGGGGGGTGGGAATTCAACAGATGGGAGGAATAAAGAAGGATAAAAATAAAATTATAATGGACATAAATAAACAAATAAGAGATAAAGAAAAGAAGTTAGTGAAAGACCCTAAGAATGATGAAACCCTCCAAAGTATAAAAACTCTGCAAATTCACCTGTCAAATTTGGTTAACAATGAGGTAGAAAAAAGGATTGTATGGATGAAGCAAAGATATTTTGAGAATGCGAACAAAACAGGGAAAATGTTAGCGTGGATGGTGAAAGAAAGACAGAGGGAGAAAATAGTCAATAAAATAATAGTGGAGAATGAGGAAATCACAGATCCAGAAAGAATAAAACAGAGTTTCAGAAATTATTACCA
The DNA here is from genome assembly GCA_034642065.1 of Darevskia nairensis. Classification (NCBI taxonomy): domain Eukaryota; kingdom Metazoa; phylum Chordata; class Lepidosauria; order Squamata; family Lacertidae; genus Darevskia; species Darevskia nairensis. The sequence continues at coordinate 5,318 of JAWWNI010001438.1, read as the reverse complement.
GATGCTTTATAAAGAAGAAGCAATTGAGGAAAAAGATATAGAAAAATATTTAGAGGAAAATAGACCTCCAGAAATAGATGAGGTAGAAAGGAAAAAATTAAATGCAAATGTTGACGTAGAAGAGATTATAGAAGCAATAAAGAAACTGAAGGTTGGAAAGTCCCCAGGCCCAGACGGAATCCCAGTAATTTATTATAAAGAGTTGGCAGAGTTAATAGCCCCAAAACTTAAAAAAGTAATGGATGAAATATTAAAAGAAGGAAAAGTACCAGAATCATGGCAGGAATCCCTGATTACCCTAATCCCGAAGCAAGGAGCAGACTTGAGGCTAACAAAAAATTATAGACCGATTGCACTGCTGAATATAGATTACAAAATATTTACGGCAATAATAGCTAATAGGATGAAAGGTATTTTCAGTAGAATAATAGAGAAAGATCAAGCAGGCTTTTTACCCCAAAGACATATTAAAGATAATACAAGAATAATCTTAGATCTAATTGAATACATAGAAATGAATCCAAGTAAAAAGATAGCAATGCTTTTAGTAGACGCGGAAAAAGCCTTTGATAGCTTGTCTTGGAAATACATGATAAAAACATTGGAATATATGAAAGTAGGAAACAATATAATGACAGGAATTAAGGCAATATATGATAAACAAATAGCAAAATTATTAATAAATAATGAAATTGTGGAAGGGATTATAATAAAGAGAGGAGTAAGACAGGGTTGTCCCCTGTCACCTCTTTTATTTATAGCGACGTTGGAAACCCTTTTGAGAGTTCTTAGAAAAAATAAAGAAATCAAAGGAATTAAGATTGGAAAATATTGCTATAAAACCAAGGCATTCGCTGATGACATAATAATTACTACGGAGTCACCTATAAAAAGTATTCAAAAGTCATTGGAAGACATGAAAAAATTTGGACAACTGTCGGGGTTTAAATTAAATAAAGATAAATCCAAACTACTAACAAAAAATATGGGAGAAAAAGAGAAGAAATTGCTGGAAGAACTATCTGGAATAAATATAGAAAATAAGGTAAAATATTTAGGATTATGGATTACAAATAAAAATACAAATTTATTTAAGGACAATTATACAAAACAATGGAAGGAGATTAAAGATAGCCTGAAGAAGTGGGAGAAATTAAATCTATCCCTTCTTGGTAGAATTGCGTTGATTAAAATGAAGGTATTCCCCAAAATTCTATTCTTATTTCAAGTAGCACCAATTATAATAGGAACAAAATACCTAAAAGAATGCCAGAGGGATCTGGCGAATTTCATCTGGCAGGGCAAAAAGGCAAGAATTAAGATCGAAACGATGATGGACCCTAAGGAAAAGGGAGGATTTGCAGTCCCCGACTTGATAAAATATTTCGAAGCTGCATGTTGGTTGTGGATTAAAGAATGGATGATTTTGGAAAACCAGGAGATACTGAATGTGGAGGGGTGGGACCGAATATATGGGTGGCATGGCTATCTATGGTATGGAAAGCTAGAAACACATAGAAGATTTACAAACCACCTGATAAGAAAAGCACTGATGGATGTATGGATAAGAACCAAAGATAAAATCATACAAAAAACACCATGGTGGCTATCACCGGTGGAAGCAACTACAACCTTAAAAAGTGAAATCAGAGAAGTTTGGCCAGTGTACAAAGATTTGGTAGAAGAGATGAGAGAGTGGCCCAAAGTTAAAAAATTTGAAGAACTAAACAAAAATAAAGGAATTAGATGGTTAGAGTATTATCAATTAAAAGTAAATTTTGACAAAGATGTGAAAGAGAAGGGATTTGAAAGTAAAGTTTCGAAATTTGAAAGAGAAATATTGCAAAAAAACCAAAAATTAATTACCAAGTTGTATAAATTATTGAAAGAGGATGAATTAGATCAAGAAAAGAAGGGAAAGAATCTATTAAAATGGGAAAAAGATTTGGGCCACAATTTAGATTATAAAGAATGGGAAAAAAGTATGGACTAATAGTATAAATTTTACAGCTTCTTATCAGATAAGGGAAAATATTATGAAAATGCTGCACCGTTGGTACCTATCACCTGACAGAATAACAAAGATGAGCAAAATAAGTAACACCAGGTGCTGGAAATGTAATGAGATAAATGCAAATTTCTTCCACATGTGGTGGACATGCCCGGAGATAAAGAAATTCTGGGGAATGATCCACGAAGAGACTCAGAAATTAATAAAGCAAACATTTAATAAAAAACCAGAATTTTATTTATTAGGAATTACCAACATAAGCATCCCCAAGGAAAAAACAAATATATTCTTATATGCATCGGCGGCAGCAAGAATGATAATAGCCCATCATTGGAAGGAGAACTATATACCAGCAAAACAGGAATGGGTACATAAACTATGTGAATATCTGCAATTGGCAAAATTAACAAATTTAATAAGACAAAAACCCAAGAATATAGTCCAAACCCAGTGGAAAGAGTTAAATGATTATTTAAATAGGAGAGATGTAAACATGAATTTCTGGATGAGTATGGAGTAAGCTACTGTAATAAAATAAGAGAGATGAATTTGAATAAGAATTAACAGAAAAAAATAATAGATTAACTATAAGAAGTGTAACGAACGGTGGTGGAAGTCACCAATTCTTTCTTTGTATCAGTTTCTAATGTGGTAATATGATGTTAATATATTAAGATTTTTTTAAACAAGATTGGGCCCCTAGTGGCCATTTTTAATATGTAATTTTTTCTTTTTTCTCTTCTCTTTTCTTTTTCTTTTTTTTCTTTTTCTTCTTTCTCTTCTTTCTTTTTTTTCTCTTTTTCCTCTACTCTTTCTATCTATTATCCAAAATTTAGCTTCACGAAACATATGTAAAGTAATGAATTTGTATGTATTTCCTTTTTTGTATTTCTTTTTCTTGTACAATTAATAAAATATATATTAAAAAAAAAAAAAAAGGAAGAGTCAAGAGTTTCCCTTCCAACTTTTCAATTCTATGATTCGACACTGAGGCCAAACTGTGGGAGAGGCTACCAAGAGAGACCTGACAGACACAAAACGGCCACCTTCCCATGAGCAGCTCATGTCTCAAACCCAACTGCTCGTTGGACAGCAGCAGAATTCCTCTGAAGCTGATTGGTCAAGGAAACAGACTGCAAACACCACCAAGTCAGCTTTCTATGCAAAACACACATGGAACCCCTAAACCAGGGGTCGGCAAAGTTTTTGTGGCTTGGGCCGGTTCACAGTCCCACAGACGCCGCGGTGGGCCGGAATGCGTGCGCACGCATGCGCAAATGCTATTTCCGGCGCTCCTTCCGGCGAGGAGGAGGTGTGTGCAGCTTCCCATTGGATGCAGGAGCTTCCTGCAGCCAATGGGAAGCTGGCCAGCGTCACAGAAGGTGGTCCCCGCTTTTCTCTGTGCCGGTTTAGCGCGGTGCATGGGAGCCGACCGAGCAGGCGGCGGGGGTCCATGGGCCGGTTAAACGACCCCCATGGGCTGCTTGTGGCCCATGGGCCTTAGGTTGCCTACCCCTGCCCTAAACTATTTGATACTGATTGAAAAACAAAGCCATGAAGAACATGCCCCTTCCCCTGGAGTCTATTTGGAGGTGCTTTCAATGTCTTGTGTTTACCTGATTCAGCTGCGATTGTTAAATTTAGTCCAAGGAGGCCCATCTATAAAAAGAATCTACACAGCAATTACGAGCCCTTCCATTAGGCTGGCAAGTAGGGGAATCTCCGGTTGATATAAATCTGAAGGAACGTGGCTCATCCTCCAGGGAAAATCACAACAACTCAACCTTCACACACAAGCATTTGCCTCTGAAACCAGTGAGTAGCCTGTGACCTCATTCTCCCAGGGAGACCCCACCCACCCATGTCACAGCTGTGGAGGGCCATCTCCTTCCCTCTCCTACAGGTATCTCCCCTTTGTCCTTTCATGGGGGTCCACTCAAAGGAACTCTTCCGTGAGGGAGAGATGCAAACCCCGAAACAAAGAGGGGCATGAGTAGAGTCTGCTCACACTCTTTCCTGGGACTCAAGCTTACTTCTTGCAAGGAGCCCATCTTGTCACAAAAATCTCTGCAGACCCCTCAAGTTCCTGTTGGAACCACACAGCAAATGTAATGCAGTGAATAAGTGAGGAGGAATAAGTGCAGCTGCCCCTCCTGGGAGGCTACTGGGGAGTTGGCTCAGAAAGGCAGAGAGGAAAGGCAAGGGAGGCGCCAGGGAGGCCCAGGAAGAGGAGGAAAGAGGAATCAACAGGAGCCTCAAGGAGGTGGTGGCGAGTGAGGGGGGGAGAAATGCAAGGACTGGCATAGGTGCCAATCCGCACGCACACCAGGCAGGGGAGAAGATGACATCCCCCCCACCTCAGCCTGCAATCTGGAAACATGTCTCTGAGCAGACCATGGAACCATCTGCTCCTTGCTATGGGCCAAGGGGTGGGCAGCAGCTACTGAAGCGGGGAGCCAGCAAAGCTTTGGCTCATTAATGGGAAAATGCAATGTCAAACTTCCAAGGCGCTCCCCATCTCCCCTGGCAGGCGTACAGATTTGGGGCCCGGAAATTGGCCATCCTTGCCCCCTCAGTCTTGCTTTGCCTGTACACACAAGCATTTTGTTGATCGTAAGGGAAGCTCTAGAGGAGAGGGACACGTGAGCCGGAGGACCCGAAGCAGAGGCCATCACCTGCCAGCTGCAGAGGATGAGAAGGTTGGCTTTATTTCGTATGTTAACAGATCTAGTCATACCATAATTCCTGCATCCACTCATGGAGACTTCCGTACCCTCCTACATTTCTCCAATGAAAATTGGGATGTCCTGAGGAAAAGCAGGATATTCTGGGATCAAATCAGAAACCGGAACGGCTTCTGTAAAACCGTGACTGTCCCTGCAAAATAGGGACACTTGGAGGGTTTGTTCACAGCGATCAATATGGCAGATGTGCTATGATTCTGTTTTATGTTGATGTTTCTTATTTGTATGTTCAGAAAACCATTCAACAAAATATTTACAAAAAAGAATAAGGGGCCTTCTTTCCAAAACCGACAGGATCCATGCCCATAATGTTATCAATTGTTAACCCTGAAATACACAACACATAGTTTTTAAGCATTCAACAAGATGTCCATTAGGGCTGGGCGATACCAGCTTTTCAACATCACAATGTATCATCAGCCAAACGTCGTGATATAGTGATGCACTGCGATTTTGAAAAGCAGAGGGGAGAAGCAACCCTGGCCCCATGAGGCCCCGGGGTGAAACCACCTCAGCTCCCTCAGTGGGAGTGGAAGCAGTTTCACCCCAGAGGCTTACAGGGC
>JAWWNI010001437.1:0-175508 GCA_034642065.1 Darevskia nairensis | reverse complement strand
GGAAAAGTCCATTTATGTAAGCAATTGTTTTCCTTAGCTACTGGAGTTTAATATATGAGATAGACTCATGACATGCCAAGTGAGATACATCAAGCTTTTGTTTGTTATTATTGTGATGATTATGGCATACAGCTGATGAAAACCCCAAAGTTGAAATTGTTAAGTTGGGGTTCTCATCAGCTGTACGCCATAATAATCACGATTATAACAAATAAAGGCTTGACATATCGCACTTGGCATGTCATGAGTCTATCTCATATATTCGTTTCACCTTTTCAGTTGAATTACTGAAAGAAATGAACCTTTCCACGATATTCTAATTTTTCGAGTTTCACCTGTATGTGTAAATAAACCATATATCATAAAGGCACCACAGTCTCTGCTTTGCCTCATTTCCAAAGGAAACATGAACCCTGGGTAAGCACCAGGAACCGTGAGGCTCAGTGGTTTAGACCACAGCGCCACCAGCGTCCACAAGGTTTTAACTGCCTTTATATGTGCAGTTTTAAAAAACAAGTTGGTTTTGTTAAATTGTTTTGAGATGCTTTATAGTAAGTGGTTCATAGAAGAAATGGAACAATAACAGTAGCGTGCTCTAGCTGGCCAAAGGCTACCTTAGTTTCCGTCCAGCTCACAGTCTCGTTTCCTGAACGGGAGGCCGTGGGAGGTTCGTAGGTCCTTAGCAATGTTTGCTTAGAGACTTTCTCTGCGGCTGCTTCAGGCTGGAAGCGAGAATGAATGAAAAGGACAGCGCTCAAAAGAGGAGCTGAAAGTTGGGGGATTCAGGACGGGCAAAAAGGGAAGTACTTATTCACGTAGCGCAAAGTCCCTGCATTGGCAGGTTTCGCCTTTCCCGTAGCAATATGTCACAACTTTGGCGGTTTCAGGCCTTGGGCGGAATCCTTTAGTCATCTTCGAAATGGGGGGGGGGTGCATGGTGCGGCGACCCTACGCCCCCAGTATTGCAGCGATATCAGGGTTCCCGTTCAAGGGATCTCGTCCATACGCCGAGAGGTTGTCATTGCTCTCCACCACCAGTGGGGCCAATGGGGGGCGGGCTCTCTGCTTGAACATATGTTCTCCAGAGCCAGCCCAATCCCCACACATTCTAGATAACCCTGAAGTCTCCCAGATCCCCGGCTGGGGACTGGGAAGGACAAACGCCCAATGCCTGAGCCCAAGGTCTTCCTACATCTGAATCTTAATAAAGTTGTGGCCCATTTTAATCCCATAGCACGTTGTCTTGTGTCATTATTCTGCTCGGGGGACGCATGGGGGTTTGGGGGACTCCGCCTGTCCACGCACATGGAACAATAACAGTAGCGTGCTCTAGCTGGCAAAAGACTACCTTAGTTTCCGTCCAGCTCACAGTCTCGTTTCCTGAACGGGAGGCCGCGGGAGGTTCGTAGGTCCTTAGCAATGTTTGCTTAGAGACTTTCTCTGCGGCTGCTTCAGGCTGGAAGCGAGAATGAATGAAAAGGACAGCGCTCAAAAGAGGAGCTGAAAGTTGGGGGATTCGGGACAGGCAAAAAGGGAAGTACTCATTCGCGGAGCGCAAAGTCCAACTGTGGAACTCACTGCCCCAAGATGCTGCGATGGCCACCAAGTTGGAGGACTTTAAAGGAGAATTAGGCAAATTCATGGAGGGAGAGGGCTACTGGGACACAAATTCTGGGGTGTTGAAACAGGAAAGAGTTTTCATCGGTGCACAAGGTAAACACACCTACGAAACATGTACTAATGTTTAGTACTGCCCTGTACTAATTCAGATGTAAACCACATCTGAATTAGTACAGGGCAGCAACCCCAAAGCCATTTTGACTCTCTTAAATGACCCCAAATATTTCCCTGCAGTAATAATACTAATACTAATACTAATACTAATACTAATACTAATACTAATACTAATACTAATACTAATACTAATACTAATAATTCTTTTATTTGTACCCAGCCCATCTGGCCGGGTCTCCCCAGCCACTCTGGGCGGCCTCCAACAGGTATAAAAATACATTAAAATATCACAGGTCAAAAACTTCCCTAAACAGGGCTGCCTTCAGGTATTTTCTGAATGTCAGATAGTTGTTTATTGCTTTGACCTGCTGGGAGGACGTTCCACAGGGCGGGCGCCACCACCGAGAAGGCCCTCTGCCTGGTTCCCTGTAGCTTTGCTTCTCGCAGTGAGGGAACCGCCAGAAGGCCCTCGGAGCTGGACCTCAGTGTCCGGGCTGAATGGTGGGGGTGGAGACGCTCCTTCAGGTATACAGGACCGAGGCCGTTTAGGGCTTTCAAGGTCAGCACCAACACTTTGAATTGAATTGAGTAGAAGGAAGTACTCAAAAAGAATAAAAAATAACTAAAAAAAATTCTTGAATTTTGGGCTATGCTGGGAGTTTGTCTATTTGTTTTTATTTAATAGAAATTACACACCGCTGGGTTGTCCACACCCTCAAAATGGCTCACAAAGAGGGGGGGGGGGGACAATAAAATCATCGGTAAAAGTAAAGGGACCCCTGACCATTAGGTCCAGTTGCAGACAACTCTGGGGTTGCGGCGCTCATCTTGCATTATTGGCCGAGGGAGCCGGCGTACAGCTTCCGGGTCATGTGGCCAGCAGGACAAAGTCGCTTCTGGCGAACCAGAGCAGCGCATGGAAACGCCATTTACCTTCCCGCGACAGTGGTATCTATTTACCTACTTGCACTTCGTGCTTTCAAACTGCTAGGTTGGCAGGAGCAGGGACCGAGCAACAGGAGCTCACCCCGTCGCGGGGATTCGAACCGCCTACCTTCCGATCAGCAAGCCCAAAAGGCTCGGTGGTTTAGACCACAGCGCTACCGGCTCCTCTTATACAATGGTTTTATATGTGCAGTTTTAAATAAGAGTTTTAACAGTAGCTGGCCAAAGACTACCTTAGTGAGGCTCACAGTCTCGTTTCCTGAACGGGAGGCCGTGGGAGGTTCGTAGGTCCTTAGCAATGTTTGCTCAGAGACTTTCTCGGCTGCTGCTTCAGGCTGGAAGCGAGAATGAATGAAAAGGACAGTGCTCAAAAGAGGAGCTGAAAGTTGGGGGATTCAGGACAGGCAAAAAGGGAAGTACTTATTCACGTAGCGCAAAGTCCAACTGTGGAGCTCACTGCCCTTAGAACGCCGTTTACCTTCCCGCCGGAGCAGTACCTATTTATCTACTTGCACTGGTGTGCTTTCAGGTCCAGTCGTGACCGACTGTGGGGTTGCGGCACTCATTTCACTTTACTGGCCGAGGGAGCCAGTGTACAGCTTCCGGGTCATGTGGCCAGCATGACTAAGCCGCTTCTGACGAACCAGAGCAGCGCACGGAAACGCCGATTACCTTCCCGCCGGAGCGGTACCTATTTAACTACTTGCACTGGTGTGCTTTCAAACAGCTAGGTTGGCAGGAGCAGGGACCGAGCAACGGGAGCTCACCCCGTCGCGGGGATTCAAACCGCCGACCTTCCGATTGGCGAGCCCTAGTTAGAATATTTAATAAATATTTTAAAAATATTGTAGAAAAATAAAATAGTTAAAAGCAACTATTTAAAACAAATTGGGAAAAACAAACTAAGAACAGATTGGAACACATGTCCACACATCTGGGAAGTCTTGCCTAAAGAAAAAAGTTTTTTTTAGCAAGCACCGACCAGTGAAGGCGTCCGGCGTCAAGAGGCAGGTAGTTCCAAAGTGTAGCTGCTGCTGGACTAAAAGATCAACCAGCATCCAACAACATCGGTAGGGCCCAGGTGTTCCCTATCCTTGCTCTAGAACAGCGTTTCCCAAAACTTGGGTCTCCAGCTGTTTTTGGACTACAACGTCCCATCATCCCTGGGCACTGGTCCTGCTAGGAAAAAGCAAGGGGTGAGAAGGTTAAAAATATTTTTTTAAAAAATAATTTTTATTGGTTTTTCAATTTTATATGCACATCACATTTCATCTCGGCCAGATTTTCATTGCCTCCCCTCTCCCCCTGGGAGATCCTTCTCTAACCTCCCTCTCACAGGAGTATACCCATCCTATATAATAAAGAGCCTATGTCCCTGCTTTTCCGTGTGTCACGGAAGTGCGTTCTGCGCATGTCACACGGGGACGCAGGGATTGGAGGGGGCGGAGAGGGGGGGCGGGACGACGCAGAGACACTTCCGGCCGGGCGAAACTGCGCCGCCGCCATTGCTGCCGCCCCGCCAACCCCGCTCCGCCCGCTGCTGGCGAGCTTCTCCCTTCCGCCTTCCGCCCCCTTCCCCTCCAGGGTGGAGTAGCTCCTCCTGCTGCTCCGCCGAGGCGTCATCGGGCTGGGCACGTCGGCGGAGGCAGCGCCGGCAGCGGAGGAGCCGGCCGGGCCAGCGCCGGCCCGTTTTTAACGGAGGCTTCTGCCGCCACCTGAAGGAGGCCCCCCGTCCGGCACGCGCCCTTCCCTGTGCGCTGCCCAGCCGGCGGGGGTCCGAGGCGAGGCGGCCTCCGCTGACGGGCCAGCCGGTTGCCCCCGCCGAAGCCTCCCGGTCCCCCGGCTCCTGCTGCTCCGCCTCCGGCTAGCGCCCGTTTTCTTCAACGGGCTTAATATACTAGTTATTAATATTTCTGACCTTAATTGCTAATTCCTTAACTTTGCAGGGGCCTGGCCCACTGTCCAGGCCAGGCCTCTTTTATCATCTTAATATTTTCATCTGACTTCCTCACATCCACCGTATTGGTTCTTTTTTTAAATCGCAACTACTAAACAGTTTCATACTTCATCATCAATTACATCATCTTCCATTATTATACTAACTTATATCATCCTTGTCATATTTTTATTTCTACATCTAATATATAATTTCCTTCTGCCTCTCCTCAGTCTTGAGTACATAGCCGTAATATTGTCCATACTTAGTCATTCCTTATCTTATCCATATTCCGTGTCCTAAAACCCAAAATAAAAGAGTATCCCATTGTTCAACAATATCATAGGGTTAAGGTTAAAAATACCCTGTTTCTCCTCAAATAAGACGTAGCCCTAAAATAAGCCGGAGCAGGATTTCTACACATTTGAGAAATATAAGCCATACCCTGAAAATAAGACATAGGGATGTGGCGCCTCTCCCTTAAGACCAGGCATCCCCAAACTGCGGCCATCCAGATGTTTGGGCCTACAACTCCCATGATCCCTAGCGAACAGGACCAGTGGTCAGGGATGATGGGAATTGTAGTTCCAAATTGTAGATGTTTGGGGACTACAACGCCCATCATTCCTAGCTAACAGGACCAGTGGTCAGGGATGATGGGAATTTTAGTCCCAAATTGCAGATGTTTGGGGACTACAACTCCCATCATCCCTAGCTAACTGGACCAGTGGTCAGGGATGATGGGAATTGTAGTCCCAAATTGTAGATGTTTGGGGACTACAACTCCCATCATCCCTAGCAAACAGGACCAGTGGTCAGGGATAATGGGAATTATAGTCCCAAATTGTAGATGTTTGGGGACTACAACTCCCATGATCCCTAGATAACAGGACCAGTGGTCAGGGATGATGGGAATTGTAGTCCCAAATTGTAGATGTTTGGGGACTACAACTCCCATCATCCCTAGCTAACAGGACCAGTGGTCAGGGATGATGGGAATTGTAGTCCCAAATTGTAGATGTTTGGGGACTACAACTCCCATCATCCCTAGCCAACAGGACCAGTGGTCAGGGATGATGGGAATTGTAGTCCCAAATTGTAGATGTTTGGGGACTACAACTCCCATCATCCCTAGCTAACAGGACCAGTGGTCAGGGATGATGGGAATTGTAGTCCCAAATTGTAGATGTTTGGGGACTACAACTCCCATCATCCCTAGCTAACAGGACCAGTGGTCAGGGATGATGGGAATTATAGTCCCAAATTGTAGATGTTTGGGGACTACAACTCCCATGATCCCTAGCTAACAGGACCAGTGGTCAGGGATGATGGGAATTGTAGTCCAAAACATCTGGAGGCCCGAAGTTTGCGGATGCCTGCTTAAGCTGCGTCCCGATGCGGAGCGGTTAAAATAAGACATCCCCCGAAAATAAGCCATACTGTGTTTTTTTGAGGGGGAAAAATATATATAAGACGGTGTCTTATTTTAGGAGAAACACGGTAGCTTTGTCACGTATAATGAGATAAGAATCCAATGTCTTTGTTCAGACCAGGTCTCTCCATGGTTTTAAGTTTGGTAATCAGTTGCAATTCAGCAACTTCTCTTTCCAGTCTATTTCTGAAATCCCTTTGCAATAAGACAGCTACTTGGAGATCTGGTTTCTCTGTCTTGTGGTTCCTGATGTCAATAAATGTTAAATGGACACAAATCTGACATCAGGAATCACAAGACAGAGAAACCAGTAGGAGAACACTTCAGTCTCCCAGGACACTCTAGAATAGAATAGAATAGAATAGAATAGAATATATTTTATTGTCATTCTCCCCTTTGGGGACAACGAAATTACTTGGCTGCTCCATCCACCCAGATAGGGCACTCCACGCAAAGACAAAACAACTACAAAAACACTGATTAAAACCATACACACTGATTAAAACCATACAATGATAAAACATAACAGGTAAGATTAGATGACTTCAGAGTCCAGGCTTCCCATTCAAGGCCGCGATCGCTCTGGAAAAGAAGCTGTTTCTAAGACGGCTTGTTCTTGTTGTCATCGTCCTGTATCTCTGTCCCGATGGCAAAAGTTCAAAGAGACGGTGACCAGGATGCGATGGATCTTTCACTATGTCCAGTGCCTTTCTGTGGCACCTCATGGCATAAATCTGCTCTAAGGTGGAGAGCGAGCAGCCAACAATGCTCTCCGCTGCCTTAACAAGATCTCAAAGTAGCTGTCTTATTGCAATGGAATTTCAGAAATAGACTGGAAAGAGAAGTTGCTGAATTGCAACTCATTACCAAGCTTAAAACCATGGAGAGACCTGGTCTGAACAAAGACATTGGATTCTTATCTCATTATACGTGACAAAGCTATTTTTAACCTTCTCACCCCTTGCTTTTTCCTGTAAGACTAATTGCAGTCCTTAACAGTCCTCAACAGGTTTACCACAGCTATCAGCCTATCACCCATTCCCACCACCCCTCTGAGTAATACCCCTCCCCACCCTCTCACTATATATAAGGGTCTGGTGACTTCTGTCTCAGTGTATCTGAAGAAGTGTGCATGCACACGAAAGCTCATACCAAGAACAAACTTAGTTCGTCTCTAAGGTGCTACTGGAAGGAATTTTTTATTTTATTTTGTTCCTCCTCTCTATCTTTACTCTGTGGGGATATAAAACCCACCTCAAGATCTCCTGAGGAGACTAAATCTACCAGTAGGCATTGCTTGCCCGACCAGTATGACTGATAGAGGGGGAAAAAAAACATTTACTCATTGGGTAGTTTCCCCAAAGGCCCTTTGAGAGAATTCATTCCGGTCAAAACCAGCGGAAATAACAATGCAAAAACGGGTTGTTGTTGTTGTTGCTTTGCATTTTCCTTCCTTCCCCCAGATTTCCCTCTGCAGCTTACTGTCTCTTGAAGAAGTAACTGTCCTAATCTATATATATAAAATCGTTCAAGTTGGATGTTTGTTAACAATCGCCTTTCTCCATAACCCCTTGATCGATTCCGTTCAAATTTGGACACCACGTTCCATGCCCATATGGGAGTGGTCATATGTACTTACATTGCACAAAGACCACACCTTTCCCAGGTAAAAATGTGATTTTGTGCAAAAAATACAGCGCCCTCCGGTGGACGTTAAACAGCACAGCACAAACCTCATAGACTAAAATAGTAGTAAAAAACAGTTGTAGAAACGAAGACAAAAACAGGAGGGGCAAACGGAGAACACATAGACTGAACTTCAATGAGATAATGTGTAAGTAAACATACGCTTTCTCTTTCATACTGTATCTTACTTTTGCATTTCACCAAATCAGCCACAGCAAGGCTGTGCTAGGTGGGCAGTAGCAGGGACCGAGCAACGGGAGCTCACCCCGTCGCGGGGATTCGAACCGCCGACCTTCTGATCGGCAAGCCCTAGGCTCTGTGGTTTAGACCGCATCCCCAGATGTCTTCTAAGATTGTTTATTTCCTTGACATCTGACGGGAGGGCATTCCATAGGGCAGGAGCCACTACCGAGAAGTCCCCCTGCCTGGTTCCCTGTAACCTCGCTTCTCGCAGTGAGGGAACCGCCAGAAGGCCCTCGGAGCTGGACCTCAGTGTCCGGGCTGAACGGTGGGGGTGGAGACGCTCCTTCAGGCATACTGGACCGAAGCCGTTTAGGGCTTCAAAGGTCAGCGCCAACACTTTGACCCGTGCTCAGAAACATAGTGCGAGCCAGCGTATCTCCTTTAGGACTGGTGTTATATGGTCTCGGCGGCCGCTCTCACGTCACCAGTCTGGCAGCTGAATCCTGGATTAGCTGTAGTTTCCGGGTCACCTTCAAAGGTAGCCCCACGTAGAGCGCATTGCAGTACTCCAAGCGGGAGATAACCAGAGCATGCACCACTCTGGTGAGACAGTCTGCAGGCAGGAAGGGTCTCAGCCTGAGTACCATTCCTATAAATGTGAACCAAACCACATCCCTACCTGGTCCCCACCTAGCTGATTTAAAAAAACAACAACAACAACAACGTACCACCTCTGGCAATTCCTGGTGGCACATTATCTTATTATGGGAAGTCCTGTAAGCGGCAAGTTGGTCTTCGGAAGAATATCGCAGCCCACTCCCTGCTCCCTCTTGAGAAAAGCTATTTTGCATTCCTGGGAACATCTCAAAATCTGATATCGTCTGCATCACAAGCTCGTTCTCGTTGTTGCCCAGCGGCTCCTCCTCCTCCGTAGCCTGCCTTTCGAATCTCGACTGAGCTTCTGTGGCTGCGGGGAAAGCACATATGTCACCTTCCTCGCCCGCGAGCCCCTCTCAGAGAAACAGCTTACCGGCTCCCCGCCTTCGCTCGCCTGCCAGTCAGGTTGGTACTCACTTAAAAACTTCGTGCTAGAGGTTGTACGGTTATTGGTGCTGCTCTTGACCGTGGTGGAAATCCTCCTGATGGCCTCATCAGGGACGCACAGAATGCTACTGGTGGTATGAGGGTTTTTCTTGCCCGGCGACCAGCTTGGGTTGTGTATGGTAGTATCTGAAGGCTGAGGGATAAGGGGTAGGGAGGTTGGTTTGCACAGTTTCCAAACAACCAAAAAACAAGGTTATGCTTCTTAATGAGAAAAGCGCTGCAGTCCCAATCCCTTGATCTTATCTATCTATCTATCTATCCATCCGTCCATCCATCCATCCATCCATCCATCTATATCTATCTATCTATCTATCTATCTATCTATCTATCTATCTATCTATCTATCTATCTATCTATCTATCCATCCATCCATCCATCCATCTATATCTACCTACCTACCTACCTACCAACCTACCTACCTACCTACCTACCTACCTATCATCTACCTAGGGACCCAGGTGGCGATGTGGGTTCAACCACAGAGCCTAGGGCTTGTTGATCAGAAGGTTGGTGGTTCGAATCCCCGCAACAGGGTGAGCTCCCGTTGCTCGGTCCCCGCTCCTGCCAACCTAGCAGTTCGAAAGCACGTCAAAGTGCAAGTAGATAAATAGGTACCGCTCCGGTGGGAAGGTAAACGGCGTTTCCGTGCGCTGCTCTGGTTCGCCAGAAGCGGCTTAGTCCTGCTGGCCACATGACCTGGGAGCTGTCTTGTGATTCCTGATGTCAATAAATGTTAAATGGACACAAATCTGACATCAGGAATCACAAGACAGAGAAACCAGTAGGAGAACACTTCAGTCTCCCAGGACACTCTAGAATAGAATAGAATAGAATAGAATAGAATAGAATAGAATAGAATAGAATATATTTTATTGTCATTGTCCCCTTTGGGGACAACGAAATTACTTGGCTGCTCCATCCACCCAGATAGGGCACTCCACGCAAAGACAAAACAACTACAAAAACACTGATTAAAACCATACACACTGATTAAAACCATACAATGATAAAACATAACAGGTAAGATTAGATGACTTCAGAGTCCAGGCTTCCTATTCAAGGCCGAGATCGCTCTGGAGAAGAAGCTGTTCCTAAGACGGCTTGTTCTTGTTGTCATCGTCCTGTATCTCCGTCCCGATGGCAAAAGTTCAAAGAGACGGTGACCAGGATGCGATGGATCTTTCACTATGTCCAGTGCCTTTCTGTGGCACCTCATGGCATAAATCTGCTCTAAGGTGGAGAGCGAGCAGCCAACAATGCTCTCCGCTGCCTTAACAAGATCTCAAAGTAGCTGTCTTATTGCAATGGAATTTCAGAAATAGACTGGAAAGAGAAGTTGCTGAATTGCAACTCATTACCAAGCTTAAAACCATGGAGAGACCTGGTCTGAACAAAGACATTGGATTCTTATCTCATTATACGTGACAAAGCTATTTTTAACCTTCTCACCCCTTGCTTTTTCCTGTAAGACTAATTGCAGTCCTTAACAGTCCTCAACAGGTTTACCACAGCTATCAGCCTATCACCCATTCCCACCACCCCTCTGAGTAATACCCCTCCCCACCCTCTCACTATATATAAGGGTCTGGTGACTTCTGTTTCAGTGTATCTGAAGAAGTGTGCATGCACACGAAAGCTCATACCAAGAACAAACTTAGTTTGTCTCTAAGGTGCTACTGGAATGAATTTTTTATTTTATTTTGTTCCTCCTCTCTATCTTTACTCTGTGGGGATATAAAACCCACCTCAAGATCTCCTGAGGAGACTAAATCTACCAGTAGGCATTGCTTGCCCGACCAGTATGACTGATAGAGGGGGAAAAAAAACATTTACTCATTGGGTAGTTTCCCCAAAGGCCCTTTGAGAGAATTCATTCCGGTCAAAACCAGCGGAAATAACAATGCAAAAACGGGTTGTTGTTGTTGTTGCTTTGCATTTTCCTTCCTTCCCCCAGATTTCCCTCTGCAGCTTACTGTCTCTTGAAGAAGTAACTGTCCTAATCTATATATATAAAATCGTTCAAGTTGGATGTTTGTTAACAATCGCCTTTCTCCGTAACCCCTTGATCGATTCCGTTCAAATTTGGACACCACGTTCCATGCCCATATGGGAGTGGTCATATGTACTTACATTGCACAAATACCACACCTTTCCCAGGTAAAAATGTCATTTTGTGCAAAAAATATAGCGCCCTCCGGTGGACGTTAAACAGCACAGCACAAACCTCATAGACTAAAATAGTAGTAATAAACAGTTGTAGAAACGAAGACAAAAACGGGAGGGGCAAACGGAGAACACATAGACTGAACTTCAATGAGATAATGTGTAAGTAAACATACGCTTTCTCTTTCATACTGTATCTTACTTTTGCATTTCACCAAATCAGCCACAGCAAGGCGTGGCCGGGTCAGCTAGTAAATAATATTTTTTTTCCTAAAAAAAAAAAGAAAATGCTAAAAATAACGGTACCTTTTTCAGCCTCTGGAAACCCGAAGTGTCATTTGGTTCTGTTGCCCAGGTGATAAGCGGCTCTTGCTGTGACGTCTGCTGAGGGGGGCTCCTCGCTTTCTCTGGTTGGGG
The DNA here is from genome assembly GCA_034642065.1 of Darevskia nairensis. NCBI lineage: Eukaryota > Metazoa > Chordata > Lepidosauria > Squamata > Lacertidae > Darevskia > Darevskia nairensis. Next base: position 163,908 of record JAWWNI010001437.1, on the reverse strand, counting down.
CTCAGGGTCTGGCAGAATGTCGGCCATTTCAATGGGTGCTCCTAGCTGAGGCTCCTCCTCTTGTGGCTGTGGAACGACAGGCAAGACTTGAGGGGATGGCGGCAGAGAAACGTGCGACTCCCTCTTTGTTGGTGGAGTCTGCGGGGTCTCCCTCTCCCTCTCTATAAGTGTCCTCTGCAATGTCACCCACTCGCTCTCCAGAGATGGCCCTAGGGGACTCATTCGCCCCCTCTGCGGAGGTGTCGGAAGGGGCACCTGTTCCCTCTCCAGGGCTGTTAGAGGGGTCACCCACTCCCCTTCTGCTGATGGCGGTGGTAGTATGGGTGCTGGCAGAGACGAAGACGCCAGCACCCACTCTTGTGAGCCCATCTCTTCCGGGAGGTTTTCTACCGAGGTTTCCTTCCAGTACTCCTCTTCCTAGAGGAAAGAAACCGCTTTCAGTATGGACTGGCACCGCAGAGCTTCTTTCTGACCAAGGAGTTTCAGAGAAGAAGCAAGTTCTGTAGAAGAAATATCCTGGGAGCATAAAATAACAATAATTTTTATTACTTATACCCCGCCCACGCCACGCGGGTGGCGCTGTGGGTTAAACCACAGAGCCTTGGGCTTGCTGATCAGAAGGTTGGCGGTTCGAATCCCTGTGATGGGGTGAGCTCCCGTTGCTCGGTCCCAGCTCCTGCCCACCTAGCAGTTCGAAAGCACGTCAAAGTGCAAGTAGATAAATAGGAACCGCACTGGAGGGAAGGAAAACGGCGTTTCCGTGCGCTGCTCTGGTTCACCTGAAGCGGCTTAGTCCTGCTGGCCACATGACCTGGAAGCTGTATGCCGGCTCCCACGGCCAATAATGCGAGATGAGCATCGCAACCCCGGAGTCGGTCACAACTGGACCTAATGGTCAGGGGTCCCTTTACCTTTACCTTTACCCTGCCCATCTGGCTGGGTTTCCCCACACACTCTGGGTGGCTCCCAACATGTAATAAACATGTAATAAAAACAACATGTAATAAAAATACGATAAAACATCAAATATTAAGAATTTGCTAGTACAGGGCTGCCTTCAGATGTCTTCTAAAAGGTAAAGGGACCCCTGACCATTAGGTCCAGTTGTGTCCGACTCTGGGGTTGCGGCGCTCATCTTGCTTTATTGGCCAAGGGAGCCGGCGTACAGCTTCCGGGTCATGTGGCCAGCAGGACTAAGCCGCTTCTGGCGAACCAGAGCAGCGCACGGAAACGCCGTTTACCTTCCCGCCGGAGCGGTACCTATTTATCTACTTGCACTTTGACGTGCTTTCCAACTGCTAGGTGGGCAGGAGCAGGGACCGAACAACGGGAGCTCACCCCATCGCGGGGATTCGAACCGCCGACCTTCTGATCAGCAAGCCCTAGGCTCTGTGGTTTAGACCGCATCCCCAGATGTCTTCTAAGATTGTTTATTTCCTTGACATCTGACGGGAGGGCATTCCATAGGCCAGGAGCCACTACCGAGAAGTCCCTCTGCCTGGTTCCCTGTAACCTCACTTCTCGCAGTGAGGGGAACTGCCAGAAGGTCCTCGGCCCTGGGCCTCAGTGTCCAGGTGGAACGATGGGGGTGGCGACGCTCCTTCAGGTATACTGGGCCGAGGCCGTTTAGGGCTTCAAAGGTCAGCGCTAACACTTTGACCTGTGCTCAGAAACATAGTGGGAGCCAGCGTATCTCCTTTAGGACTGGTGTTATATGGTCTCGGCGGCCGCTCTCACGTCACCAGTCTGGCAGCTGAATCCTGGATTAGCTGTAGTTTCCGGGTCACCTTCAAAGGTAGCCCCACGTAGAGCGCATTGCAGTAGTCCAAGCGGGAGATAACCAGAGATAACCCTGAGTAATGGTACTCAGGGTCTCAGCCTGAGTACCATTCCTATAAATGTGAACCAAACCACATCCCTACCTGGTTCCCACCTAGCTGAATTTTTTTTAAAAACAACAACAACAACGTACCACCTCTGGCAACTCCTGGTGGGACGTTATCTTATTATGGGAAGTCCTGTAAGCGGCAAGTTGGTCTTCGGAAGAATATCGCAGCCCACTCCCTGCTCCCTCTTGAGAAAAGCTATTTTGCATTCCTGGGAACATCTCAAAATCTGATATCGTCTGCATCACAAGCTCATTCTCGTTGTTGCCCAGCGGCTCCTCCTCCTCCGTAGCCTGCCTTTCGAATCTCGACTGAGCTTCTGTGGCTGCGGGGAAAGCACATGTGTCACCTTTCTCGCCTGCGAGCCCCTCTCGGAGACGCAGCTTACCGGCTCCCCGCCTTCGCTCGCCTGCCAGTCAGGTTGGTACTCACTTAAAAACTTCGTGCTAGAGGCTGTACGGTTATTGCTGTTGCTCTTGACCGTGGTGGAAATCCTCCTGATGGCTTCATCGGGGACGCACAGAATGCTACTGGTGGTATGAGGCTTTTTCTTGCCCGACGGCCAGCTTGGGTTGTGTATGGTAGTATCTGAAGGCTGAGGGATAAGGGGTGGGGAGATTGGGGACAGTGTCAAATAACCAAAAAACAAGGTTATGCTTCTTAATGAGAAAAGCGCTGCAGTCCCAATCCCTTGATCTTATCTATCTATCTATCCATCCGTCCATCCATCCATCCATCTATATCTATCTATCTATCTATCTATCTATCTATCTATCTATCTATCCATCCATCCATCCATCCATCCATCCATCTCTATCTACCTACCTACCTACCTACCTACCTACCTACCTACCTACCTATCTTCTACCTAGGGACCCAGGTGGCGATGTGGGTTCAACCACAGAGCCTAGGGCTTGTTGATCAGAAGGTTGGTGGTTCGAATCCCCGCGACAGGGTGAGCTCCCGTTGCTCGGTCCCTGCTCCTGCCAACCTAGCAGTTCGAAAGCACGTCAAAGTGCAAGTAGATAAATAGGTACCGCTCCGGTGGGAAGGTAAACGGCGTTTCCGTGCGCTGCTCTGGTTCGCCAGAAGCGGCTTAGTTCTGCTGGCCACATGACCTGGGAGCTGTATGCCGGCTCCCTCGGCCACTAATGCGAGATGAGCGCCACAACCGCAGAGTCGGTCACAACTGGACCTAATGGTCAGGGGTCCCTTTACCTTTACCTTTACCCTGCCCATCTGGCTGGGTTTCCCCACACACTCTGGGTGGCTCCCAACATGTAATAAACATGTAATAAAAACAACATGTAATAAAAACACGATAAAACATTAAATATTAAAAATTTCCTAGTACAGGGCTGCCTTCAGATGTCTTCTAAAAGGTAAAGGGACCCCTGACCATTAGGTCCAGTTGTGTCCGACTCTGGGGTTGCGGCGCTCATCTTGCTTTATTGGCTGAGAGCTGGTGTACAGCTTCCGGGTCATGTGGCCAGCAGGACTAAGCCGCTTCTGGCGAACCAGAGCAGCGCACGGAAATGCCGTTTACCTTCCCGCCGGAGTGGTACCTATTTATCTACTTGCACTTTGACGTGCTTTCCAACTGCTAGGTGGGCAGGAGCAGGGACCGAACAACGGGAGCTCACCCCATCGCGGGGATTCGAACCGCCGACCTTCTGATCGGCAAGCCCTAGGCTCTGTGGTTTAGACCGCATCCCCAGATGTCTTCTAAGATTGTTTATTTCCTTGACATCTGATGGGAGGGCATTCCATAGGGCAGGGGCCACTACCGAGAAGTCCCTCTGCCTGGTTCCCTGTAACCTCGCTTCTCGCAGTGAGGGGAACCGCCAGAAGGCCCTCGGCTCTGGACCTCAGTGTCCAGGTGGAACGATGGGGGTGGCGACGCTCCTTCAGGTATACTGGGCCGAGGCCGTTTAGGGCTTCAAAGGTCAGCGCTAACACTTTGACCTGTGCTCAGAAACATAGTGGGAGCCAGCGTATCTCCTTTAGGACTGGTGTTATATGGTCTCGGCGGCCACTCTCACGTCACCAGTCTGGCAGCTGAATCCTGGATTAGCTGTAGTTTCCGGGTCACCTTCAAAGGTAGCCCCACGTAGAGCGCATTGCAGTAGTCCAAGCGGGAGATAACCAGAGCATGCACCACTCTGGTGAGACAGTCTGCAGGCAGGAAGGGTCTCAGCCTGAGTACCATTCCTATAAATGTGAACCAAACCACATCCCTACCTGGTCCCCACCTAGCTGAATTTTTTTTTTAAAAAACAACAACAACGTACCACCTCTGGCAACTCCTGGTGGGACGTTATCTTATTATGGGAAGTCCTGTAAGCGGCAAGTTGGTCTTCGGAAGAATATCGCAGCCCACTCCCTGCTCCCTCTTGAGAAAAGCTATTTTGCATTCCTGGGAACATCTCAAAATCTGATATCGTCTGCATCACAAGCTCGTTCTCGTTGTTGCCCAGTGGCTCCTCCTCCTCCGTAGCCTGCCTTTCGAATCTCGACTGAGCTTCTGTGGCTGCGGGGAAAGCACATCATGTCACCTTTCTCGCCTGCGAGCCCCTCTCAGAGAAACAGCTTACTGGCTCCCCGCCTTCGCTCGCCTGCCAGTCAGGTTGGTACTCACTTAAAAACTTCGTGCTAGAGGTTGTACGGTTATTGGTGCTGCTCTTGACCGTGGTGGAAATCCTCCTGATGGCCTCATCAGGGACGCACAGAATGCTACTGGTGGTATGAGGCTTTTTCTTGCCCGGCGACCAGCTTGGGTTGTGTATGGTAGTATCTGAAGGCTGAGGGATAAGGGGTGGGGAGATTGGTATGGACAGTGTCCAAACAACCAAAAAACAAGGTTATGCTTCTTAATGAGAAAAGTGCTGCAGTCCCAATCCCTTGATCTTATCTATCTATCCATCTGTCTGTCTGTCTATCTATCTATCTAGGGACCCAGGTGGCGCTGTGGGTTAAACCACAGAGCCTAGGGCTTGCCGATCGGAAGGTCGGCGGTTCGAATCCCCGCGACGGGGTGAGCTCCCGTTGCTCAGTCCCTGCTCCTGCCAACCTAGCAGTTCGAAAGCACGTCAAAGTGCAAGTAGATAAATAGGTACCGCTCCGGCGGGAAGGTAAACGGCGTTTCCGTGTGCTGCTCTGGTTCGCCAGAAGCGGCTTTGTCATGCTGGCCACATGACCCGGAAGCTGTATGCCGGCTCTCAGCCAATAAAGCGAGATGAGACCCGCAACCCCAGAGTCGGACACAACTGGACCCAATGGTCAGGGGTCCCTTTACCTTTTTATCTCTCTCTCTCTCTCTCTCTCTCTCTCTCTCTCTCTCATCTATCTATCTATCTATCTATCTATCTATCTATCTATCTATCTATCTATCTATCTATCATCTACTATCTATCTATCTACCTACCTATCTATCTATCTATCTATCTATCTATCTATCTATCTATCTATCTATCTATCTATCTATCTATCATCATCTATCTATATCTATCTATCTATCTATCTATCTATCTATCTATCTATCTATCTATCTATCTATCTATCTATCTATCTATCATCTATCTATCTATCTACACACACACACACACACACACACACACAGAGTAGCGTAGGAAGGGCGGAACGTAGGGGGCAGGTCGCCCCGGGTTCCAGGGGAGGGGGTGACACTCGGCGGCCCCTCCCGCCACCCCCCAAGCCGAGCCCCGCCGCCTGTCCGTGCTGCTTTACAGACAAATGGGGCAGCCCCACGGGCCTGCGCTCCCTCGGTCGCCGCGGGAGCAGCAGCGCCGGCCCGGATTGACTGCGCATGTCCGGAAATTCCGAGATTTCCGGGCATGCGCAGTCCCTCCTGACATGCGTCTTGACGTCACGACGCATGCATCAGGACGCCCTACCCCCAGGGGGGGGGTAACGCTGCCCCAGGCAGCCAAGATCCTTTCTACGCCACTGCGCGCACGCGTGCGCACACACACACACAGAGCTTTTTTGTCTAAAACAATGTTTAGGAGTACTCAACTCATTTTGACTTAAGAAAATCACCATTCTATAGTTCAAATCGGGGAAAATAAATACAGTAAATGGACAAAAGTACAAAGATTTACAAAATGTTTAGAGGCATGCGTACCCCTGCTCCCCCCAGAAAAAAAGCAGTGTGTGTGTGTGTGATATAATGCAGGCATAGGCAAACTTGGCCCTCCAGCTGTTTTGGGACTACAATTCCCATCATCCCTGACCATTGGTCCTGTTAGCTAGGGATGATGGGAGTTGTAGTCCCAAAACATCTGGAGGGCCGAGTTTGCCTTTGCCTGATATTAATTAAACACACACACACACACACACACCATATTTTTCCGTGTATAACACGCCCCCGTGTCTAAGACTACCCCCCCCTTTTAATATTATTTTTAGTAAAAAAAAAAACTAGTCTTATACACGTAAAAGTATGATATATGTAATGTTTTCAGTGAGGGAATAAAGTGACCGCAAAGAAAATCAAAACGAAAGAAAGGTCGAAATTGTGGTAGAACATTTGGGTACATAAGTAATGCAATTATTCCAACAAATGCAAAATTATTATTATTATTAATTTTTTATTTATACTTTTCAGATACCCTGTTTCCCCTTTTTTAATACGTAGTCATGAAGTAAGCCGTGGCAGGGTTTTTGTACCTTTGTGAGAAGTAAGACGTACCCCAAAAGTAAGCCGTGGTGCTGCCATTGTTCCCGTCGCCTCCTCAGCCCCTCCTGCGTGTGCAGGGAGCCAGCGAACCAGTGAGAGGCACGGGGGGGGGGGGACGTGCCTCTTGCGGAGTTCTGCCCCGCCTGCTTAGCGCGCAGGGAGAGGAGCGCGGGGGGGGGAGACGCCTCTTCCTGCCCCGCCTGTTCCCCGTGCGCAGGGAGCCAGCGAACCAGCAAGAGACACGGGGGCAAACGCGCCTCTTGCGGAGTTCTGCCCCGCCTGCTCAGCGCGCAGGGGGAGGCTGTACCGTACCATACTGACGTAATAAAAATAAGACATCCCCCGAAAATAAGCCACCCTGTGTTTTTTTGAGGGGAAAAAATTATAAGACGGTGTCTTAAAAAGGGGGAAAGACGGTATACCTTCCACTGATTTCACAATCATTTTGACATTTCAAAACTTGACTTCCTTCCCCCTCTTTCTGCGGTTCCATAGGGACCAAGTGGTTTGATTTGGCTCCCTATTTTTCGGAAGGGTAAGTATTGGGATGTACAAACCTCATCCTCTCCGTCCTTCGTGCCAGATGTGTAGACTGAAGAGTCCTTTGATGCTGACGTCACATGATGTTCGTCAGATGAGCTAACTAGACCCAAACCACGGAACAAATTAAAGGGCTCCGCAGCTACCCCGTTCTCGCCTCCTGATAAGAAACACTTGCAAAAGCTTAACGTGCGGAACTGGGTTTAAGTTTGGGGAAATGAGAAAGGGAGAGAACCGAAATGGCACGTCTATCTCTAGGGCTGCCACACGCCTGGAATTTCCTGGTCATAAACCACCACCCCAAAAAAGAAGCTCAACTTTGGCCAAAAATAAAAACTTTTGTGTCCGGATTTTCGCTTTTTGAAATACAGCGAACCTATCTCTCCCTAACTCTGAAGCCAGACTTAGAATGGATACATCTCATTGCTCCTCCTCGGTTGAATCCTGACTCCCATCTCTTCCCTAGAGGCCAGCACCAGACTGCTTTTACTCTGTAAAGGAGACCAGCCCCCTTTGTGTGGCGTTTAAATCTTAGCCCGCGCCGGAAACGTCCGAGCGAGCTGCAGTTTGTGCCACGAGGCAGGAGCTGTTGAGTTAGAGCCCCACCTTGGGCAAAAGATTCCTGCGTTGAAGGGGGCGGGGCGGGGGGGGTTGGACCAAATTATCATAGCTGTCAACTTTTGGATTTGAAAATAAGGGATGCCGCGAGGGCGGTGCAATGGCACCAAGTAGCCTCGCCACCCTGCGCTCCAGAGGCTGCGCGCGAACGGGTGAGCGAAAGAGCGAGCGCATAGACGGCAGGCAGGCTGTCTGTCTGGTTGGGCGTGAGGGTCTGGCTGCACAAGGCATGCAAGCTCCGCCCCCAGTCGGTCTCAGACTCCTTATTGGCAGCCGAGCAACGCAGCTGAGGAGCCTCCCTGGCCGGCAGGGAGGGAGAGGAGCTGCTTCCTTTGAAATCCGGGGAATTGAAGGGATATCAACAATCCGGGATTGGAATAAGGGAGTTTCCCGCCAAAAAAAGGGAGGGTTGACAGCTATGCAAATGATACCTTGTGGTCCTTTCCAATTCCACAATTTGGTATTTCTTTTATTCTTAAGAGGGGAACTGTAGGGAGAAAGGAGAAGTGGGGAGGCAACACAACAAGAAAGTATCCCTTTCCCAGACTGTTAGATGTATTTGGGAGGGGGGGGGTCTAGAAGGTAAAAAACAGATAGAGGTAGAAGGAAGAAGAAGAAGAAGAAGAAGAAGAAGAAGAAGAAGAAGAGTTTGGATTTGATATCCCGCTTTATCACTACCCAAAGGAGTCTCAAAGCGGCTCACATTCAGCAGTGTGGTGTAGTGGTTGAGAGTGGTAGACTCGTAATCTGGTGAAACCGGTTCGCGTCTCCACTCCTCCACATGCAGCTGCTGGGTGACCTTGTGCTAGTCACACTTCTCTGAAGTCTCTCAGCCCCACTCACCTCACAGAGGGTTTGTTGTGGGGGAGGAAGGGAAAGGAGAATGTGAGCCGCTTGGAGACTCCTTCGGGTAGTGATAAAGCGGGATATCAAATCCAAACTCTTCTTCTTCTTCCTCCCCCCCCCCCAAGGAGCTTAGAGTGGTGTGCCAAAGTTGTCACAGACTCAGAGATGGTAGTGACATATCTGGTTCCCAGAAGCCGGAGGTCCCTCTGGGTGGGCGGTCCCAGTTCCTAGGAATTAGGTGGGCAACCCTGTCCTTGGGGCTGATCTCCTGTTGAAGGAACAGGGTCATCGTCTGGGACTATTCCTGGGGGCTTATGACCAGCTTAGGCTGGGTGGCCAGCTACCCTCACTTCTGGACCAGAGAGCCAGTGTGGTGTAGTGGTTAAGAGTGGTGGACTCGTAATCTGGTGAACCGGGTTCGTGTCTCTGCTCCTCCACATGCAGCTGCTGGGGGACCTTGGGCTAGTCCCACTTCTCTGAAGTCTCTCAGCCCCACTCACCTCACAGAGTGTTTGTTGTGGGGCAGGAAGGGAAAGGAGAATGTGAGCTGCTTTGAGATTCCTTCAGGTAGTGATAAAGTGTTTGTTGTGGGGGAGGAAGGGAAAGGAGAAGAAGAAGAGTTTGGATTTGATATCCCGCTTTATCACTACCCGAAGGAGGTTTTTGTTGGTCTCATTTTTCCTTTTATCGAGTTACTGCCTCAGGCAGACCCAACCTGGAGTCCTGTGTCCGGTTCTGGGCACCTCAGTTTAAGGAGGACATTGAGAAGCTGGAAGGTGTGCAGAGGAGGGCGACCAAGATATTCGAAGATGGCTCTCATATCTCCTCTCAATCTACTGTTTTCCAAGCTAAACATACCCAGCTCCTTCAACCTTCAACCAATCAAGGGTCTGGAAACCAAGCCTGATGAGGAACGGTTGAAGGAGCTGGGTATGTTTAGCCTGGAAAACAGTAGACAGAGGAGAAGGAGAAGAAGAAGAGTTTGGATTTGATATCCCGCTTTATCACTACCCAAAGGAGTCTCCAAGCGGCTTACATTCTCCTTTCCCTTCCTCCCCCACAACAAACACTCTGTGAGCTGAGTGGGGCTGGAAGACTTCAGAGAAGTGTGACTAGCCCAAGGTCACCCAGCAGCTGCATGTGGAGGAGGGGGGATGCGAACCCGGTTCCCCGGATTACGAGTCTACCGCTCTTAACCACTACACCACACTGGCATATAGAAGGCCACACGCAGAGTTGGTTCCAGGCCTATCATCATCAGCTATCCCATAATCCAGAGAGAGAGAGAGAGAGAGAGAGAGAGAGAGAGAGAGAGAGAGAGAGAGAGAGAGAGAGAGAGATTTCCTGCTTTCCTACTCACTCTCTGCCATGATTGCTGCCCTTTGGGTCATAGGCCTGTTGGATTTTGATGGTGTTCCAGCCTTCCATTTCTGGTTTGCCAGAAGGCTGGGCCTCTCTGCAGATGGAGGAGTCTTCGTCGGACTCTTTTGGGTCGTAGGACTGTTGGAGTTTCAGTATGTTCAACTCCCTCACCTCTCCTTGAGGAGGTGGGGGCACTACCACTTCTGCTTTCTCCCTGCCAGAAGACGATTCACTTTCAGACGCCTTTGGCGTGTAAGCTTGCAGCATTTTCAGTATCGTCCAGTCCTTTGCCTCTTCTGGGCCAGAGTCCTCTTCTCTAGAATGAGTTTTGTCATTCTGCACCTTGTCATTGTCAGGTGTTCGGAACACCTTCTCCTTGCCCGTATAGGATTCATCATCGCAGCCTTGGGGGTCGTAAATCGCCTGGATTTTCAGGATGTCCTCCACTACTTTGCCATAAAGTTGGATCTTTTCCTCCCCCTTACTGGAAGGTGTATCCTCATCGCAATCTTTTGGGTCGTAAGACTGTTGGAGTTTCAGAATGCTCCACCCCTCGGTCTCCGACTTGCCAGAAGGTTGAACCTCCTCTTCCTTATTCATAGAACCTTCCTCGTTGCAACCCATTGGGTCATAGGCCTGTTGAATTTTCAGTATATTCCTCTCTTTGTCCTCCTCTTGGCTAGTAGGTGCCATGTCCTCCTCCATCTCTTCCCATCTATCATCAGCAAATTTTGGTGTATAAGCTTGCAAGGTTTTCAGTATGTTCCACTCCTTTGCCTCCATTTTGCAAGAAGGTGTGTAAGCTTGCAGGATTTTCAGTAGCTTTTCAGTAGTGGACTCTTTTGCTTCCTCTTTGCCAGGAGGTGGGATCTCCTCTTTCCCAGAAGGAGCTTCGTCATTCTCCACTTCCTGTGTTCCAGAAGGCCGGATCACCTTCTCCTCCTTGCCCGTATAAGATTCATCATCGCAGCCTTTAGGATCGTAGGTGTCCTGGATTTTCATGGTGTCCTCCACTACTTTGCCAGAAAGTTGGACTGCTTCCTCCCCCTTCCTGGAAGCTGTATCCTCCTTGCAGCCTTTTGGGTTGTATGTCTGCAGGAGTTTCAGAATGCTCCACCCCTCGGTCTCAGACTTGCCAGAAGCTTGAACCTCCTCTTCCTTATTCATAGAAGCTTCCTCATCACAACCTTTTGGGTCATAGGCCTGTAGAATTTTCAGTATATTCCTCTCTTTGTCCTCCTCTTGGCTAGTAGGTGCCGCGTCCTCCTCCATCTCTTCCCATCTATAATCAGCAAATTTTGGTGTATAAGCTTGCAAGGTTTTCAGTATGTTCCACTCCTTTGCCTCCATTTTGCAAGAAGGTGTGTAAGCTTGCAGGATTTTCAGTAGCTTTTCAGTAGTGGACTCTTTTGCTTCCTCTTTGCTAGAAGGTGGGATCTCTTCCTTTCTAGAAGGCTCTTCGACATTCTCCACTTCCTGTGTTCCAGAAGTCCGGAACACCTTCTCCTCCTTGCCCGTATAGGATTCATCGTCACAACTTCTGGGGTCATAGGTCGCAAGGATTTTCAGGATGTCCTCCACCGGTTGGCTAGAATGTTGGAGCACTTCCTCCTTGCTGGAAGGTTCTTCCTCTTCACAGCTATTTGGTTCATAAGCCTGCAGGATTTTGAGGATGTTCCGTCTCTCCATCTCACACTTGTGAGAAGGTTGAACCTCCGCTTCCTTACTTGAAGAAACTTCCCCATCACCACCTTTTGGCTCTGACGTTTGGCTTTTCAATGACTTCCGCTCCAACTCTTGATTCTGCAAAGATTGGACCTCCTCTTCACCACCTTCTGGCTCTGACGTTTGGCTTTTCAATGACTTCCGCTCCAACTCTTGATTCTGCAAAGATTGGACCTCCTCTTCACCACCTTCTGGCTCTGACGTTTGGCTTTTCAATGACTTCCGCTCCAACTCTTGATTCTGCAAAGATTGGACCTCCTCTTCACCACCTTTTGGCTCTGACGTTTGGCTTTTCAATGACTTCCGCTCCAACTCTTGATTCTGCAAAGATTGGACCTCCTCTTCACCACCTTTTGGCTCTGACGTTTGGCTTTTCAATGACTTCCGCTCCAACTCTTGATTCTGCAAAGATTGGACCTCCTCTTCACCACTTTTTGGCTCTGACGTTTGGCTTTTCAATGACTTCCGCTCCAGCTCTTGATTCTGCAAAGATTGGACCTCCTCTTCACCACCTTTTGGCTCATATGACGTTTGGCTTTTCAATGACTTCCGCTCCAACTCTTGATTCTGCAAAGATTGGACCTCCTCTTCACCACCTTTTGGCTCTGACGTTTGGCTTTTCAATGACCTCCGCTCCAACTCTTGATTCTGCAAAGATTGGACCTCCTCTTCACCACCTTTTGGCTCTGACGTTTGGCTTTTCAATGACTTCCACTCCAACTCTTGATTCTGCAAAGATTGGACCTCCTCTTCACCACTTTTTGGCTCTGACGTTTGGCTTTTCAATGACTTCCGCTCCAACTCTTGATTCTGCAAAGATTGGACCTCCTCTTCACTACCTTTAGGCTCTGACGTTTGGCTTTTCAATGACTTCCGCTCCAACTCTTGATTCTGCAAAGATTGGACCTCCTCTTCACCACTTTTTGGCTCTGACGTTTGGCTTTTCAATGACTTCCGCTCCAACTCTTGATTCTGCAAAGATTGGACCTCCTCTTCACCACCTTTTGGCTCTGACGTTTGGCTTTTCAATGACTTCCGCTCCAACTCTTGATTCTGCAAAGATTGGACCTCCTCTTCACTACCTTTAGGCTCTGACGTTTGGCTTTTCAATGACTTCCGCTCCAACTCTTGATTCTGCAAAGATTGGACCTCCTCTTCACCACCTTTTGGCTCTGACGTTTGGCTTTTCAATGACTTCCGCTCCAACTCTTGATTCTGCAAAGACTGGACCTCCTCTTCACCACCTTTTGGCTCTGACGTTTGGCTTTTCAATGACTTCCGCTCCAACTCTTGATTCTGCAAAGATTGGACCTCCTCTTCACCACCTTTTGGCTCTGACGTTTGGCTTTTCAATGACTTCCGCTCCAACTCTTGATTCTGCAAAGATTGGACCTCCTCTTCACCACCTTTTGGCTCTGACGTTTGGCTTTTCAATGACTTCCGCTCCAACTCTTGATTCTGCAAAGATTGGACATCCTCTTCACCACCTTTTGGCTCTGACGTTTGGCTTTTCAATGACTTCCGCTCCAACTCTTGATTGTGAGAAGATTGGGCCTCCGCCTCTTCTTTCTCGGTGAAAAGAAGGGACTCCTTCACCACTTCTTCCTTCTTCATGTCTTGGTTAGGCAGGTGGTCCTTCATCCACAAGAGAGATTCGGGACTTTGCAAAGCATACTCCATCAGGTCATCCATGGAGCCCTGGGCTTCAGCCATGATCGCAAAACTCTTGTTCAAGACATTGTCAGCCAAATCTCCAAAATTGTGAGCTGAGGCAAAATCAGAGTGGAGCTCTCTTATGTGCCGGCTGGTCTCGGACAGCTTGTTCCGGAGCTCTTCTGGGAGGTCTTTCAGGCTGGCCACGAGGTTCTCGTACGTGCCATGGAGGCTCTGGGTCAGCCTTCGGGACCTCGCCAAGGTCTTGGCTTCTATCTGTCAGAATAGAAAGGACACTTGTTCAGATTTATAGTCCACAAAGACCTGAATCCTCCGCAAAACCAAATAGAATTCCATCCAACCCTAAGGGTAGAGATTGGGCCTGAATCTGCAAAATGAGCAGCCCGAACTGGTTAGAATTAACGAAGCATCGTAATAAAATAGTGTTTTGCTGCTTTTTTAAAAGAAGCAACTGAGGTGCTTACGGGACCGCCTCTCCTGGTATGCCCCACAGAGGACCTTAAGGTCCACGAATAACAATAGCTTAAGGGTCCCGGGCCCCAAAGAAGCCAGATTATCCTCCACCAGGGCCAGGGCTTTTTCAGTGTTGGCTCCGACCTGCTGGAATGCTCTGTCCCATGAAACTAGGGTCCTGCAGGACCTGATCTCCTTCCGCAGGGCCTGTAAGACAGAGTTATTCCGCCTGGCCTTCAATCTAGCCTTGATTCCCTATTTCTTTTCCCCCTCCCCTTTTTTCTGAAGAAACCCTTCTGGGTCCCCACATTAAAATTCTTCCCTGGTCTCCCTACTGGCCTAGCAAGACCAACTTGGCCAGTTAGCCCTGGTGATCCCATTGATGTTTGTTTCTTATGCTGTTTTAGCTGTTTTTAAAGTTGTTTTTAATCATTGTTTTGCATTTGTTGTTAGCCGCCCTAAGCCCAGTTTTTGCACCGGGAAGGGCAGGGTATATAAAAATTATTATTATTATTATTATTATTATTATTAAGGAATAGAAGGCAGTTTGGTGTCTTAGTGAATCACGGTTTCTCAGCTGCACCATGGTTATCGCGAGAACTGCACAGAGAAGGTGCTTCGATAACCCTGTTTCCCAAACTTCAAATTTAAGGTTGTTTCCCTCCCCCCGAGAATTGAAATTGGGGGCACCGTTCTTACGCCAGAAAAGGTTGACAAGTTTAGGATAAAACCCTTGGAAGTGAGCATATCTCAGTAAAAGTCACCACTTCCGGAAATGGCCCCAGATTGGAAGTCGGGAACAGTGACTCGCACAGAGAAGCAGCGATTCAGCTCCTCGGTGGGTGGGTGCTTTGGGCTCGTGGGAGATTCCAATGCACTTCCACAACACAACAATGTGCCAAGGAGCGTGGTTCAGGTAATGGGGACTTCAGCAGATAATGGAATCGTAGAGTTGGAAGGGACTATGAAGATACTCCAGTGACAACCCCTTGTAACCAAATCAAATCAAATATTCTTTATTAGGCATAACAGACCACATGTTATCAAACAGACTCTGTATACAAATTGTGCAAAATACGAGCTCGACAGAGCAAAACTTATGCCAATCAAATCCTTAACTTCAGAATTCCCAACTCGTCCATAAAAGTAACTCCGAATTTCTCCCAATGACCATTTGTTAAAAAATAAATTTGTGTGTAATACAGCAGTACAACACTACCACTTCCCCATCCAGTTAAAAACCATTAAATCTCTTTGTAATGACCCAGTCTTTCTACATGGACAGCACTCAAAAATTCAGCTACTATCAGTGTAATTTGATCGTTACTGTCCGAAAGCAGGTTCTGTACTGTGGGATGTAAACACTAGAGCAGTCAAGTACAACAATGCTAGAAGGTATCTCAGTCCTCCAGCCACAACTTCCTGGTCACATGGATTGAGATATCTTCCTTTGCAAGTTAGAAGTGGGAGTGGCTTCACCTGGGAGGGTATTAGCAAAACCAACTGCCCAGCAGCCATTCTGTCTCTTTTCTATCTCTCCTGCCTCTTGTCTGGAAGGATGCGCAGTTGGCTTCCAGCCAACTGGGGCCTAGTGGATTTCTCTCCCACAATGGGGAGATTCCTATTGTAAATATCTTTACTAAGAACAAGCCTGCCTTCTTTGGGATTTGTCTTGAGCTGGATATATGTGAGTAAACCTTTTATACCTTTTTATAGAAGACGTGTGTTGTGTCTTATTTAAGAGGGACAAAGGGGAAATATAGTGACAAACCAGGAAACTAGATTAAGTTGATTCTAGTGAATCAAAGCAACTTCCGCTGTGTGTATTTTAAAAGGGAATGTTACTCTGCTAGTTGAACTTGCAAGGGCAAGTTAGGATGAGATATATTAAATTATAAATCTCCATCCACGTTCCAAACATTCCAACAAAGGGTTATGGGCCCAGCGCAGCGTATTTTTATGTATTTTTGAAGGATTGCGTTGGATTGCATTTTTGAGTTGAGTAGGATTTTTCTGAGAGCATTTCCTGGTGAGGCCGCATGGTCCTTTGTCTAGACTAGAGAAAGGGGATTAAGCTACCCCTCCCCTCCCTCAGAGCTCACAAAAGACCCAAAGGCAGTGAAGATTTATTTTGAGGCTTTTGCTTTTTGCATTTTGAGATTTTTGAGATTTTGATTTTGAATTTTGACAAATTTTTGAATTTTGAAATTTTTCCAAATTTTGGATTTTAAGATGGCTAGTGCCAGTTTTTATAGTGAAGAAAAGCCAGGCTTAATGCTGCTAGATGAGGACAATTTTGTGCACTGGAAAATGCGCTTAATGGCATATTTAGAAGCAAAGGATATTTTGGATGCGATAGAGAAACCAAAGCCCGAAGGTACAAGTAATGAAGCCTTAGCCAAGATTAAAGTCTGGAAAAGGCAGAACAGCGAAGCCAAGCACGTAATTTTGAGTGGACTTCGAAATAAGCATCTATCATTAATAAATGGCAAAGATGATGCATCTCAGATCCTAAAAGATATTGAGCGCATGTATGGAGAATCTACAAAGAACTCCTACAGAACATTGATGGGCAAATTAACTAGACTGAGAATGAATTCAAAAGAAGAATTCACAGAGCATATTGATAAATTCACAGAAATTATTCAAAAGCTTGAACTTACTCCACAATCTTTTGATGAAGTAACAAAGGTATCATTTCTGTTAGCCTCTTTAGGGCCACATTTTGATGCATTTGTCAGTTTGATGGATCATAAAGAGAATCTAACTTTTAAGGAACTGACTAGTGAATTAAGAGAGGAATGCAGAAAGAGATCTGATTCCCCAGAAAGGAGCACTAGGAATAAAGGCAGCAATTATGTTTTTAAACAGCCTGCACAGTCCAGAGATGGACACAAGAAGGTCACATGTTACAATTGTAATAAAATTGGCCATATAGCCAGAAATTGTAGAGCGCCTAAAGCTAAAGAGAAAGATTCCCAAGCCTTTCAGCGTAAAGGAGAAAGAAAAGGGAAATTTGAGCGCAACATGCTGTTGCAAGAAAGGAGTTTAGCTGTCCAGAGCAAAGAAAACACACACAATAAGTGGTTGTTGGACAGTGGATGCAGTTCGCACTATACGTTTAAAAGAGACTGTTTTAATGAATTAAATGATAAAGAGACTGAAATTGAGATTGCAGATGGAAATGTTTTAAAGTCCAAAGGTGAAGGTTCAATGCATTTGGAGTTCAATGTAAACAATGAATCTTTTAGGACCAGAATGTCCAATGTTGTGTATGTACCAGAACTGAGCTGCAATTTACTCAGTGTCTCTACTTTGGACAAGAAAGGTTTCAAGATCACATTTGAGAATGGACAGTGCAGTGTAACTAAAGATGGTGAAGTGTACATTGAAGCAAAATTAATAAATGGTGTTTATGAGGTTAATCTTTCAGAGAACCAGTCTACAAAAGCAGACACAAAGAACACTGTTATTGGCTGCTCCAAGGAGTCAGAATGGACTCAAGAACTCATAAACTTTCCTTCTGAAACCCCACATGGTACTAATCTGCCTTCTAGTGTCATAGCACCCCCTACAGGCGACGCACCAGAAGACGCAGATGACCGGATCCCTGGTGGCTCCAGAGACGAAGAGGAGGACTCAGATGGGGACATGGAAGTGTTGGAAGGGAGTGAGGAAGCTGATGCGGTTCAGGAACCAGAACCAGAGGTCAGACGCTCATCCAGAACCAACAGAGGTGTCCCACCGGTACGACTGTCCTACCTTGCAGGGTTGGTGTCTCCACAGGAACCTTCCACATGGGAAGAGATTCAGAAGATGCCATCTGCGGAAGCCAGTCTCTGGAAGAAGGCCGCTCAGGAGGAGATGGATGCACTGCATCAGAACCAGACGTGGACCCTGACAGAGCTCCCTCCTGGTAAGAAGGCCATTGGGTGCAAGTGGGTGTTCAAGGTTAAGAAGGGGTCAGAAGGGGAAGTGGAACGCTACAAAGCAAGGCTAGTAGCACAAGGTTTTTCACAACGTTTTGGTGAAGATTACGACGAAGTTTTCGCACCAACCGTAAGATATAGTACCGTCCGAATGCTTTTGAGCATTGCAGCCTCTAAACGATTGGACGTGAAGCACATTGATGTCTGCACTGTGTTTTTACATGGGAGAATTTCAGAAGAAATATACATGAAACAACCTAAAGGTTTCACAAAACCAAATGAGACGCACCTCGTGTGTCGACTCCAGAAAGGAATCTATGGGCTTAAACAAGCGGCTAGAGCCTGGAATCAGAAATTGCACAGTATGCTTGTGCAACTTGGGTACAAGCAAGGAAACGCAGATAAGTGCTTGTACAGCAAGTCAAGTAATGGACAATATTCATACATATTGGCTTTTGTCGATGACTTGATTATTGCTACTGCAAATGATAGAGACTATACACAAATAGTAAAACACCTCAGCAAGGAGGTACAAGTAAAAGAACTTGGAGATGTCAAGTACTACTTAGGAATCCAAGTGGAAAGAGAAGAAGACGGCTCATTTCTTCTCAGCCAGAAGCAAAAGGTTCATGAACTGATTGAGTATTTGCAGATGCAAGACGCAAACCCGGTCGCAACGCCCATGGCTACAGACTTCTTGAAGAATCAGCAGGATTCGAAGCTGTTGCCAGATAACAGTCAATATAGGTCGGTAATTGGTAAACTTTTGTACATGGTTACCACATGTGGACCTGACTTAGCTAATGCTGTGGGGATTCTGAGCAGAAAAGTGAATTCTCCCACTGAGCATGATTTAGCGGGGCTGAAAAGGGTGGTTAGGTACCTGAAAGGTACAGTAAATTGTAAATTAAAGTTGCCAGCTGTCAGAGACCCTAAGTTGGTTGGGTACACTGATGCAGATTGGGCCGGGGATAATGCTGACTATAAATCCACAAGTGGTCATGTTTTTATGTTTGGGGATGGACCTGTTGTGTGGGGCAGCTATAAACAGAGTTGTGTAGCTTTGTCTTCAACAGAGTCCGAATATGTTGCTGCTGCAGAAGCATGCAGAGAAATTGCCTGGCTGGATGAACTCATCAAAGACTTTGGACTGGTGAGAAGGGAACCTGTCAGCCTGCTAGAGGACAATCAAAGTTGCCTGAAGCTGACGCAGAGTGAAAAGTTCCTAGCCAGAACCAAACACATTGGGGTCAGGTACCACTACGTACGCCAGATGGTGCAAGATGGACTTGTGGAACTGTCTTATTGCTGCACCAAAGAGATGACTGCCGACATCTTGACAAAACCCTTGCCAAAAGAGAGTTTCCAGAATCTACGTGTCAAGCTGGGACTCTGGGTGGTTGAATAAAGTTATTTATGTTTTGTATGTTGTATTTGCCTGAGAAGGGGTTTGTGGGATGTAAACACTAGAGCAGTCAAGTACAACAATGCTAGAAGGTATCTCAGTCCTCCAGCCACAACTTCCTGGTCACATGGATTGAGATATCTTCCTTTGCAAGTTAGAAGTGGGAGTGGCTTCACCTGGGAGGGTATTAGCAAAACCAACTGCCCAGCAGCCATTCTGTCTCTTTTCTATCTCTCCTGCCTCTTGTCTGGAAGGATGCGCAGTTGGCTTCCAGCCAACTGGGGCCTAGTGGATTTCTCTCCCACAATGGGGAGATTCCTATTGTAAATATCTTTACTAAGAACAAGCCTGCCTTCTTTGGGATTTGTCTTGAGCTGGATATATGTGAGTAAACCTTTTATACCTTTTTATAGAAGACGTGTGTTGTGTCTTATTTAAGAGGGACAAAGGGGAAATATAGTGACAAACCAGGAAACTAGATTAAGTTGATTCTAGTGAATCAAAGCAACTTCCGCTGTGTGTATTTTAAAAGGGAATGTTACTCTGCTAGTTGAACTTGCAAGGGCAAGTTAGGATGAGATATATTAAATTATAAATCTCCATCCACGTTCCAAACATTCCAACATGTACCGTTGGAGGCATAGAAATCAGCCCGTCGCGTTGTAAGGCCTCTAATAATTGTCTTCTTGCATAAATGCCAAAATCACAAGAAAAGAATATATGCTCCAAAGTATCTGGTTCCTGTTTACTACATTTGCAGAGACGCTCAGATCTTGGGAGAGCTAAATATCTTCCTCTCACCATCATAGAGGGAAACATATTAAATCTGGCTAACATAAACAGCCTGCACAGTTCATGATTCTTCAGATTTGCCATGTATCCCTTTTGAAAATCTCTACACAAAGGGAGATTTAAATAGAGAGGAGAACAAGTGCAGCACTTTGCAACCTCAAGAGTGGAGAGTTTTCTATAAGTTTCTTCCTAATAATTTCCCAAATATATTTGAATTTTCAATATCAGTTAAATTAAGCCCTATTGAGTTCAATTTTCTCCTACAGATCAATGATAGATTATACATTGCATTATCGCTTAGGACAGTGATGGCTAACCTTGACACTCCAGATGTTTTGGAACTACAACTCCCATCATCCCTAGCTAACAGGATCAGTGGTCAGGGATGATGGGAGTTGTAGTCCCAAAACATCTGGAGTGTCAAGGTTAGCCATCACTGGCTTGGGAGATAGTAAAGGAGAGAATTAGGAGATAGGGCTCTATAATGTAGGAAGATCCAATATTTCAAGGTTCTCATCCATGCTCTTACTGATAAAGGAAGATAATGTTATGGATCGATCTTACTCTCTTGTAAGACACAGCAAAGACACAAGCCCGACTGGCATGATCTCGCCTTCCAAGATCGTCCGGGAGCTTATCAGCTTCTTCAACCTGAACATCACAGCGACTGGTGTCGGCAGACATCCAGCACACTCAGGAATCAGCAGTAAGTGTGCGCAGTAGCGTACAGACACAGCAGCTCAGCATTGTAGCTAAAACTACTTTATTACATATTTACATTCACGGAGCTCTACATCATGACTCCCTCTCTCTAGCATCAGGCAGCCGAGAGAGAGAACAAAGGACAAGAGTGCTATTTAGAGCAGCGTTTTTCAACCGGTGTGCCGCGGCACACAAGTGTGCCGTGAGACACCGGCTGCTGTGCCGCGAGAAAACCGTGGTTCGGGACCCCACTGCAGCCGCAGAAGCGCAGAAACCCACCGCCGACCTACCGCGCATGCGCCAGCTTGGAGCTCCCCTCCGATTCCGATTGGTTGCCAGGGACCAATAGGAAGACAGAGGAAGGAGACGCAAGGGCTGCCGGTAGCCGCCGCCATTTTTCTGTTGGGCACACCAGGAGAAGCCGCCTCCGCTCGCCCATGAGCACCGCGGCTCTGGAGCGCCGCCGCTCTGGCAGGGGGCAGCCGGCTGCAGGAGCGCACCCGGCGGAGGCGGCAGCATGTGGACCCCGGCGGAGGATGAAAAATACGGCATGGGTAGGTGCCGCCGGGGCACTTCTGCTTCGGCCCCCGATCCTCCTCTTCCTTACTACCCCCCCCCATGAGCCGCCGCCATTTTGTGGGTGCTGTGCCGCGAGATTTTTTTCATGCAGACAGGTGTTCCGTTGCCCAGAAAAGGTTGAAAAACACTGATTTAGAGGATACATAGCAAGACAAGACTTCCTGTCTGCCGTCACTTCCCCCTTCCACTCTGTGGGATGAAAAACATAAATACAGTCATGTGATAACAATAAGCCCATGACTGAACACAGGGAATGATTCTTATAACATCCTCCCCCGATTCATGCACTGTGCTGAAATCACCTGACATCAGTGCAACTACAACATGGCGTACTGACACAAAAGTATACCTCTGTATCATTAGTTCCACCTTCGGAACTACTTGCAACTGGATTGGCATTGGCCTTACCAACTTGCGCTTCTGATTAGTCTTGGTGTCATAACCTTTGACTATCAGGATACTTCACACTTGGCTTTGTGGGAATTGAACCCTAGCCTTGTTCCTCTCTGAGGAATCAGTGTTGGCATACATAGCCTGTGGACTTGGTCCAGCTTCCTTATCTAAGGACACAGGGAATGATTCTTATAACAGATAAACCCCTTGTAACAAGACGGTGGCTCAGAATTTGAAGGAAAGGGTACCTCAGAGGTAGGGCTCTCATCCTCATCTTCCTCGCTGCGCATCCGTCGGGTGATGTCGTCCTCCTCATCGCAACCTGGTGCCGTTAATGTTATGTTAGCCACATCTCTGTCGATGCGGTCCATCATCTTGCGTGAACTGGCGGGTGCAGTCGGCATCTCAACTTTCACTGGGACGATGATTGGCGCGGGTGGCAGCTCCACTTTCACCGGGATGATTATGGCTGGGGACGGCACCTCAACTGGGATGATTATTGCTGGGGGTGGCACCTCAACTATTTCCGGGGGTATGGACGGCATCTCGAGCGCCTGTGGGAGGCTGGCCTCCGGGGGCGTTATCTCAACCTCCGGGGGCCTGATTTCCTCGCTCTCTACAATGGTGCTGTCAGCACGAGGCGGCTCAATTTCCTCAGACTCGATAATGTTGCTCTGAGCATCAGGCGCCCCGATTTCCTCGCACTGATCGCGAGGCGCCCCAGGTGGTCCTATCCCGATCATGGTGCTCTGAGCACGAGGCACACAAGTGTCCAGGGGGCTGAGTCCTTCATTCCCCTTGTCAGAATCCCGCCGTGGGTTCGCGCTCCACTCCACGCAGACCGTGCTCAATCGTTCGTTGGACGGACCAGTCTCCAGCTCTCCTCTGTGCTGCGCCTGCTCAATCTGGAAAAGGGCCACGGGACGGGTAAAAAGAAGAGGATAGCGCAATGAATTTGGTGGACACACCTGTGTGCTGCAGGAGCTCTCCAGGGTGCCAAACAATTGGGCCTGTTTCTTCTGACCTGTGCGAGTGAGAGATGTTAGGTGCTGCTGCTGTTCATATAAGATTTCAGCCATAGTGGCTTGTGGCCATTGGGTCTCGTTGGACAGGAAACCCAAAAGGCGGTGGAGCCCAGAGCCAAGGTCGCTCGGCGCCAGCCAACCCTTGTTTTGTCATCTTCCTCCTCCTCCTCGCCAAGTTCAATGAGGGCAACACTCGGACCAAGGACGAAGAGGCTTGAAAACAGTGCCCACCCCATGGGCTGGTTTTAAGTAAGAAGACTGGCTTGTGGAGGCAGACTGAGGTTGGTAGTGTCAGCAAATACCCCGTCTGGGGCAGTTTGTGAGACTGCCCCAAAGCCAGAGCAAAGCCGTGTGCGCACATCCCCGGCTACAGAGAGTCCGGTGGCGCAGTCATATGTGATTGTTCCCAGCATGAAGAACAACACACACAAGCCATAATTAAACCATATTTTTCGCTCTATAAGGCGCACCTGAGCATAGGACGCACCTAGTTTTTAGAGGGGAAAAGCCCCAATTTTTTGAGGATCAGCTCAAATTTCTGCAGCTTCTTTTGCAAAGGAGAAAAGCCCCATTTTTTGAGGATCAGCTCAAAGTTGTTGAGCTTACTTTTACAAAGGGAAAATATCACCCAGCAGCTGCATGTGGAGAAGTGGAGACGCGAACCCGGTTCACCAGATTACGAGTCTACCGCTCTTAACCACACTGGCTCTCGGAGACTGGCTGGGGATGTTTGGGGACATGGTAATTTTCCTAGGCTAATTCTTCTCATTTTCAACATTGGCTCCCAGTACATTTCTGAGCTCAATTCAAAGTGTTGGTGCTGACCTTTAAAGCCTTAAACGGCCTCGGCCCTATATACCTAAAGGAGCGTCTCCACCCCCATCGTTCAGCCCGGACACTGAGGTCCGGCTCCGAGGACCTTCTAGCACAGGTTTCCTCAGCCTCAGCCCTCCAGATGTTTTTGGCCTACAACTCCCATGATCCCTAGCTAGCAGGACCAGTGGTCAGGGATGGTGGGAATTGTAGTCTCAAAACATCTGGAGGGCCGAGGTTGAGGAAGCCTGTGCTAGCAGTTCCCTCGGTACAAGAAGTAAAGCTGCAGGGAACCAGGCAGAGTGACTTCTCAGTAGTGACACCCATCCTGTGGCACGCCCTCACATCAGATGTCAAGGAAATAGACAGCTGTCTTTTAGAAGACACCTGACAGCAGCCCTGTACAGTCGTACCTTGGTTCTCGGAACGCCTTGGTACTCGTACATTTTGGCTCACGAACGCCGCAAACCCGGAAGTGAGTGTTCCGGTTTGCGAACGTTTTTCGGAAGCCGAAGATCCTCCGCGGCTTCCAACTGAGTGCAGGAAGCTCCTGCAGCCAATCGGAAGCAGCACCTTGCTTTTCAAACGTTTTTGGAAGTCGAATGGACTCCTGGAACGGATTATGTCCGAGAACCAAGGTACGACTGTATAGGGAAATTTCAATGTTTGATATCTTACTGTGTTTTAATTTCTTTGGAAGCTTCCCAGAGTGACTGGGGCCAGGGGCGTCGCAATGTGGGGGCGGGGCGCTCCCGGTGCCATGTCTCCGGGGGTGACAAGGCATGCAGTTTGCCGCTGCCGCTCCAGTGCCGTACGGACGGTGCCGGGATCCTCTGCCTGGATCCTGGCACCGTCCGTACGGCGCTGGAACGGCGGCGCTGGCAAACCGCTACATAGCGCGGATGTGCAGCATCACTACGTATGACACATGTGTCGTACATAGCGATGCTGCACAAGCGCACTACGTAGCAACACCCCGCCCCCGGGTTCACGTCATGTTTGACGCTCCGGGTGCCCGAGCGACTTCCTACACCTCTGGCTGGGGCAACCCAGTCAGGTGGGGGGGGGCATATCCTTGTCCTTATTATTTCCCTCTCTGCCTTTACTCACTACTCACTGGCTGCTGTGATTGTCATGTGTCAAGAGTTCACCGCATAGCTGTGAACTTTCGGATTTGAAAATAAGGGATTCCCCCCCCCCCAAACTTTCGGATTTGAAAATAAGGGATGCCGCGAGGGCGGTGCAATGGCACCAAGTAGCCTCGCCACTCTGCGCTCCAGAGGCTGTGCGCGAACGGGTGAGCGAAAGAGCGAGCGTATAGACAGCAGGCAGGCTGTCTGTCTGGTTGGGCGTGAGGGTCTGGCTGCACAAGGCATGCAAGCTCCGCCCCCAGTCGGTCTCAGACTCCTTATTGGCAGCCGAGCAACGCAGCTGAGGAGCCTCCCTGGCCGGCAGGGAGGGAGAGGAGCTGCTTTCTTTGAAATCCGGGAAATTGAAGGGATATCAACAATCCGGGATAGCAGCGGGAAACGGCATTGGAATAAGGGAGTTTCCTGCCAAAAAAAGGGAAGGTTGACAGCTATGGTTCACCAGGATGCTAACTCGGAGATTGAAATTCCGGAGACCCCCAACATGGTATTCCACACACAAACCCCTCCAATGGACAAAAATTCCAAAGGCACATTGATCTTGCGGGGGGAGATGGATTGTTAAATCGGGGTGGGAGGCGAAGAGAAGAGCTGGGCATACCACGTCCAACGTCTCGTGGAGCTCACTGATGCTCGCTTGGGTACTGTGTCTCGCGATGCGCAACTTGCTCAGCGCCATCATGTAGGCCCTTTGACGGAGTTTGCTGGACAGATCGTTGATCCTCACAAGGCAGCCTTGCATCCCATGGTCTATGGACGTATCTTCTATCTCCGCAAGAGCTTTCTTCAGATTTCCTGCACCGAGTCGGGAGTGGCGAGGGGTTTTGGGGGAAAGCAGAGAGAGATTGAAGAACCAGAGCACACCTGACCACCCTCACCCCCTCGCCAATCTGCACATTGCTTTGGAATTTATTCCACAAATTTATTCGTGTCCTGCCTTTCTTGGAATGGCCCCTGGACAGAAGGGGTAAGTTAGGCAAAGGCTCCTTAAAGCATGGGTAAGCAAACTAAGGCCCGGGGCTGGATCCAGCCCAATCGTGGACAGTCCAGGAATCAGCGTGGTTTTACAAGATTAGAATGTGTGCTTTTATTTAAAATGCATCTCTGGGTTATTTGTGGGGCCTGCCTGGTGTTTTTACATGAGTAGAATGTGTGCTTTTATTTAAAATGCATCTCTGGGTTATTTGTGGGGCATAGGAATTCATTCATTCCCCCCCCCAAATATATAGTCCGCCCCCCCCCCCCACAAGGTCTGAGGGACAGTGGACCGGCCCCCTGCTGAACCCTGCCTTAAAGGGTGCAAGAGATTAATCTGGCTGGAGGTGTCCTCCAGGTGTTTTTGATTAAAGCTCCCATCAGATGATGGGAATTGTTCTAAATATCTGGAAGATGACGTCATCAATATACACAGTGGTCCCTCGACTTACGAATTTAATCCGTTCCGAATGGACATTCATAGGTCGAAAAAATCGTAAGTCGATTTCCCTTAGGAATGCATTGGGAGAAAAATATTCGGAAAAATTCGTAAGTTGAAAAAACCCGCATCTAAAATTCGTAAGTCGAGGAAACCGCATCTAAACCGGCAACGATATTCCATTCTGATGTCGAAAAATTCGTAGGCGTGCGGCCACTTTTTTTCATTCATAAGTCGAAAAATACGGATGTCAAGTACTTTGTAAGTCGAGGAACCTCTGTATATATTTATGTACCACATTTACACTTTATTGTAAATACATTTACACCCATTACACTTTATTGTAATTTATATTTGGTGTTAGCCGACTGAGTAGGGTACAAGTATAATAATAATAATAATAATAATAATTTATTATTTGTACCCCGCCACTCTGGGCGGCCTCCAACAGATATTAAAATACATTAAAATATCACAGATTAAAAACTTCCCTAAACAGGGCTGCCTTCAGGTATTTTCTGAATGTCAGATAGTTGTTTATCTTTTTGACCTCTGCTGGGAGGGTGTTCCACAGGGCGGGCGCCACTACCGAGAAGGCCCTCTGCCTGGTTCCCTGTAGCTTTGCTTCTCACAGTGAGGGAACTACCAGAAGGCCCTCGGCGCTGGACCTCAGGGTCCGGGCTGACCGATGGGGGTGGAGACGCTCCTTCAGGTATACAGGACTGAGGCCATTTAGGGCTTTCAAGGTCAGCACCAACACTTTGAATTGTGCTCAGAAACGTACTGGGAGCCAATGTAGATCTCTCAGGACCGGTGTTATGTGGTCCCGGCAGCCACTCCCAGTCACCAGTCTAGCTGCCGCATTCTGGATTAATTGCAGTTTCCGGGTCACCTTCAAAGGCAGCCCCACATAGAGCGCATTGCAGTAGTCCAAGCGGGATATAACTAGAGCATGCACCACTCTGGAGAGACAGTCTGCGGGCAGGGAGGATCTTCGCCTTATTATTATTATTATTATTATTATTATTATTTATTATGTCCCCTGGGAGGTGGTGTTCTCTCCTTCGATGGAGGTTTTAATACAGAGCTCGGGCGGCTGTCTGTACGGGGATTCTTTAGCTGTGATTCCTGCCTCGCAGGGGGGTGGACTAGATGACCCTCGGGGGTCCCTTTTGACTATGATTCTATGGTTCGGCTGCCCTCTCTCCTGGTGCCACGCTCCCACGCTTACCGATCTCCTCTTCGGTAAGAGGCAGGTAATGATCCGTTAGCTCCTCCGACTTGTCCAGCAGCCTGTCGACGGTTCGCACAAACAGTTGGCATATCCTGCAGGTCATGACATTGTGTGCTTCACATGCTCTGATGTTGTCGTCTTCTTCGTCTTCGTCGTTGCCATCCCTTAATTCGCTGGCCAGGGCCCTCGCTTCCTCCTCTGCCTCCGTCAAGATATTTGCTCTCACTTCTCCCAAAACCTGAAGGTGACAGAGTGGAGCAAATCATGCGTTGCCAAAGGATTATTTATTTATTTCATTTCTATACTGCTTTATATTTTTAAGAAAAATCTCAAAGCGGTTTAAGGTAAAGGGACCCCTGACCATTTGGTCCAGTCCTGTCCGACTGGGGTTGCGGTGCTCATCTCACTTTATTGGCCGAGAGCCGGCGTACAGCTTCTGGGTCATGTGTCCAGCATGACTAAGCCGCTTCTGGCGAACCAGAGCAGCGCATGGAAACGCCGTTTACCTTCCCGCCGGAGCGGTTCCTATTTATCTACTTGCACTTTGACGTACTTTCGAACTGCTAGGTGGGCAGGAGCAGGGACCGAGCAACGGGAGCTCACCCTGTTGCGGGGATTCGAACTGCCGACCTTCTGATCAGCAAGCCCTAGGCTCTGTGGTTTAACCCAGCGTTTTTCAACCGGTGTGCCGCGAGACACCGGCTGCTGTGCCGCGGGAAAACTCCCGGCGCATTGGGCTGCGCACACAGGCGGCTCCGGCAGGACGAGGGCGTGGGATCATAGAGCCTCGGGTAGAGGCTAGAGAGGCGCCCACTTCCGATCCGGCTTCTTTCCCCCTCCGGGCGCGCCGCTTCCGGTGAGCACGGGCGGGGAGACCGGCGGTGCCCTGAGCGCGGGAGGCGGAGAGGGAACGGGCGCCTGACCCGCTGCGATCGCCAATCTCCTGCTCTGTTTTTGCCCACCTGAATCCTTCCCCTCCCTCCCGCCGAGGCACGCAGACACCCCACCCCCCAAAGCAGGGGAATTGAGGTACATATATCCTTCCCCTTTCCCCGTTTTTTGACATTTTCTGGTGGTGGTGTGCCGCGAGATTTTTTTCATGAGACAGGTGTGCCGTTGCCCCAAAAAGGTTGAGAAACACTGGTTTAACCCACAGCGTTAAAACATCAATTAAAAAAAACAAAACCCTGAAGAAAGCCAAATATAGAGTACGCAGTCAAAGCAACCTTGTTAACAGAAAACTGAAATATTATCTTAAAGACTTCAAAATAAGACATTACCGAGGTCAACTACAGAATACGTATTTAACACAAAGTTAACAGGAAAACATCTTAAACATTTTTTAAAAAAAATTGCTAAGTGAAGTCAAATATAAAATGCGCTTTTAAAACAGCACAGTTAACAAGAGAAAATATAAGTATGACAAGTATAAAAACTCAAAAGGAAATAAAGATTCTAGTCCTGATGGTTTTGAATTAAAACATCTTAAACAGAGCAAGGTCCTGGCCCTCATGGAATCAGATGATTAAAACTCTAAAGGAAGCAAAGATTCTAGTCCTCATGAATTAAAACACGTTCGTCTAAGCTATGCAGCCATGTAGATGCTTGGCTTTAATATATATACACAGTGGTACCTCGGTTTACGAACTTAATCCGTTCCTGAAGTCCGTTCTTAAACCAAATCCGTTCTTAAACCGAGGTGCGCTTTTCCGAATGAGGCCTCGCACCATAGAATCATAGAGTTGGAAGAGACCACAAGGGCCATCCAGTCCAACCCCCTGCCAAGCAGGAAACACCATCCAAGCATTCCTGTCAAGCCTCTGCTTAAAGACCTCCAAAGAAGGAGACTCCACCACACTCCTTGGCAGCAAATTCCACTGTCAAACAGCTCTTACTGTCAGGAAGTTCTTCCTAATGTTTAGGTGGAATCTTCTTTCTTGTAGTTTGAATCCATTGCTCTGTGTCCGCTTCTCTGGAGCAGCAGAAAACAACCTTTCTCCCTCCTCTATATGACATCCTTTTAGATATTGGAACATGGCTATCATATCACCCCTGAACCTTCTCTTCGCCAGGCTAAACATACCCAGCTCCCTAAGCCGTTCCTCATAAGGCATCGTTTCCAGGCCTTTGACCATCTTGGTTGCCCTCCTCTGGACACGTTCCAGCTTGTCAGTATCCTTCTTGAACTGTGGTGCCCAGAACTGGACACAGTATTCCAGGTGGGGTCTGACCAGAGCGGAATACAGTGGTACTATTACTTCCCTTGATCTAGATGCTATACTCCTATTGATGCAGCCCAAAATTGCATTGGCTTTTTCAGCTGCTGCATCACACTGTTGACTCATGTCAAGTTTGTGGTCTACCAAGACTCCTAGATCCTTTTCACATGTACCGCCGGTGCCCTTCCACCGTTCGGCTTCCGTTCGTAGACCAAGCTAAAGTTCGCAAACCGGGACACTACTTCCGGTTTTGCGGAGTTTGTGAACCGAATAGTTCATAAAACAGGACTCTTTGTAAACCGAAGTACCGCTGCAATAATAATTTATTATTTCTATCCTGCCCTTCTCATACAAAACCTACAATTCAGCTAGGGCTGATTTGCCCCTTGTTTAAAGCACATTCAACACACCTTAGAAGCGCATGGATCTCCCCCTCGCCGAAGAAATCCTGGCAACCATAGTTTGCTAAAGGTGCTGGGAATTGTAGCTCCAGCAGGTGTAAGCTAAAGTTCCCCAGGATCGTTTGGGGAAAGCCACGTGCTTTCAATGTTTGTTGGATGTGGTTTAATCTGCTTGTAGGGAAGTAAAACAGACACGGGTGGCGCTGTGGGTTAAACCACAGAGCCTAGGGCTTGCCGATCAGAAGGTCGGTGGTTCGAATCCCATCGACGGGGTGAGCTCCCGTTGCTCGGTCCCTGCTCCTGCCAACCTAGCAATCTATCAACTTTATTTCAGCTTTAAGCTCATAACACAACACAAGAACAGCAGTTACATTCACACAGTTGAATTTAAAATTGTTGGCAATAAAATTAGTGGTAATCAAGACTTAATAAGTATACAAGATAGTGTAAATATTAATTCCAAACAATTTCAATTTCCAATCAACAGTCCATTTCGTCTCTTGTATGTCAGAACGGAAGTTAAAATTTTTGCCATTTGTAGGGTTACAAACTGGTCAGTGTCTTGCAATAAAAAAAGCAAGGAGGAAGTCAACTGGGTGCCCAGACAGTTTTTGGATTAATGGTTGCACTGAATTCTTCCGGGCAGCATCATATAGAGGGCAGTTAAACACCATATGGTGGAGAGATTCTATCGATCTGTTATCACAAGAACATAAAACCGAAAGTTGACCCCCAGAAAATCTATGGAAAAGGGAATTCGACTAGCAGTTCGAAAGCACGTCAAAGTGCAAATAGATAAAAATTGAGGTACCGCTCCGGCGGGAAGGTAAACGGCGTTTCCGTGCGCTGCTCTGGTTCGCCAGAAGCGGCTTAGTCATGCTGGCCAAATGACCCGGAAGCTGTACGCCGGCTCCCTCGGCCAGTAAAGCGAGATGAGCGCCGCAACCCCAGAGTCGGTCACGACTGGACCTAATGGTCAGGGGTCCCTTTACCTTTACCTTCAGGGAAGTAATTGCACCTACAAAAGAAAGCCACAGGGCTTCTGTGGTCTGAGGCTTGGTTCCTATTAGGATCACATCCTCCCCTAAAGACCTGCCTGGGTTTTAAGACCAGCCTCTCCATTTTGCACCTCCCACAAAAGACCTCAAAAACAGTTCCTTGGGTTCTCCTACCCCAGGTAAAAAAGGCACCGGAGGAGCCCTAAATTGATTTGGCCCCTCCTCCTCCTCCTCCTCCTCCTTTTATTCGACTGTCAGTCAGAAGAATACATTTGTACAGAATTAAAAGCATCTGAGAGAACTTTGAAAAAAGGAAACATAATCCACAATAGAGTGGAACTAAACAAATAGCCCCAAATCGATCAAATCAATTAAAACCTTGCGACGCTTAGAAGCTAAAAAAAGAAATGTAGCCACCAGGGAGGCTGTATTCCTTTTAAAATAATAATAATTTTTTTAAAATTGATTTTACAATTTTATAAGCACGTTACATCTCGGTCAGGTTTTCCTTGCCTCCCCTTTCTCACCATGGGAGACTTAAATCTACCCCCCCCCCACAGAGGTATACACATTCCTCATACCCCTGACCTTAATAGTATTATGCCTTAACTTTGCTTAGGCCTGGCCCAATTCCCAGGCCAGGCCATTCTTATCCCTGTTACATATCTCATGTGACTCCCTCACGTCCTCCCCATTGATTTCATATTTTACTAGTTGAATTAAGCCCATTAATAATGGGCGCTAGCAGCGGCGGCGGGGACACGAGGCGCTTCCTTCTCCCCGCTTCAGGCGGCCAAGCCACCACCATGGCGGAGCCGCCTGTTGCCACTGCCCTGCCGGCAGCCCCGGCGACGGCCGCCCTCCCCGCCGCCGCCACGGGCGGCTGAGGCGGGGAGAAAGAAGGGAGGGGGAGAAGCAGCAGCGCGCGGGGAGCGGCCGCCATTGCGGCTGAAGCAGAGAGGTTCGGAGGCTCGCGAAGCGCAAGTGCTTCGCTCGCGCTGCGCTCCAACCTCAGGCTCCTCCTCCTCCCTGCGCTCCAATCCGTGCGTCAGTGGAGCGCATGCGCAGTTGTGATTTCCACTGACACACGGACGGCGGACGCAGGGACACAGGGAGATTATTATAGAGGATCATCTTGTCCTCTTATCAGGTTCATACTTCTTCTTTTAAATCATCATCGAATATACACATTCTTTTTACTCAGTTCACACCTCAGCATTTATCTTTCTATTTCATCTACTTAGTTCCCCTCTACTTCCCCTTAGTCTCCAGGCGTCTAGCCTTGTTATATCCTTTACTTATTCATATCATTAGCCGTGTCCGTAGGGAGGCTGTATTCCTTGTCATATTATTCAGTAAATATAAAACCTGTCTTTCTCTGGGTAGAAAGCTAGATTGACGTAAAAGTGGAGTTATAAGATGTTGCCTAAGTTCTGCATAGAGAGGACAAGACAGAAGGATATGTTGGGTAGACTCAACCACGCCCATAGTACAGTGACAGGTTCTCTGGGCGTATGGAGCTCCCTTGTACCTTCCCCACAAGACCGCGGACTCAAGGGCGTTTAGTCTAGCCGCTGTAAGAAGTCTGCGGTATTCCACATAGTGGATTTCCGCGAGATAGGGGGCTGGTGTCATTTGATATATCTGGTCCCCTAGGAACATCCCTGGTTTCACTTGAGCTATGTCCTCTTGTCTGGCAATATCGCTCCATCTCCGGGAGATTGCGGTTCTAGCTTGATTCTACGTCATGGACTCCAGGTAGAGGTGTGACAATCCACAGGACTGCACCTCTTTTATGACCTCCCTTCCCCATGATGAGTTTGTCTTTGTGGGCAAACTCCCTACACGTTTGGGGGGCAGAGGAACCACAGCTATGCAAGCAGATTTCTGGCATTCCAAGCGGGATGGGAACGCCACTCAGGGAAGCCCACGAACAGAGACGGAAGAGCACAGCTGCCACAAAATTTCACATGTGCTGGAGATCACAGGAGGTCTGGTTTACGGCTTCGGGGGAGGAAAGGCCACCCCCCAGCCCCCTCCACCCCAGCAAAGCAAAGGGGAGAGTGTCCTGTCTGTCGGGATTATCGCTGCGTGAGACGGGGCAGATATGGCAAGGGGAGTGATACACAGCAAACAGCTGCGTCTGGGTTTTGAAGCAAGATGTGCTTTGCTCCCAGACTGCTCCTAGCCCTCCTGCTCAGTCCTGAAATTGGTTTTATTCAAATGCAAGCTCATTACAGTACCAGCAAAGGGCTGGGGGCGGAGGAGGAAGGGGAACCTTCTGATCAGCAAGCCCTAGGCTCTGTGGTTTAGACCACAGCGCCACCCGCGCTGGACCGGTAGTTAAATCTTACTCCAATTCTGATGAAAAGCTAGCGACTTATTTGATGCTATTATTTCACTTGAGCTATGTCCTCTTGTCTGGCAATATGATGATGATGACGATTTGGCTCCTGGGCGCAAGTGTCCTGCGGGGGCAACATACCGACTCTATTGCGAAATTGGGTTGTTCCGCCAGGAAAACCCCCTCCTGCGAAGGGGGAGGGGTATGCGGATGATCGTGCTCTGCAAGATCGGTCTCCGAAAGATTCTCCGTTACTACTTCTGGGATGATGAAAGACACTTCTGGAGATGGCTCGTCAGTATTCAATCCTTGGTCCATCCCCTCGACAAACTCTTCCAGTTCTACATCTCTGGTCGTGCTCCTGGAAGGTGATGAGAGTACTGGGGTTGGGGGTGTGGGGTGGGAGAAATCTGGGGTTTAGTTGCCTGAGCACATGTGAGAATTACCGTATTTTTCGCTCTATAAGGTGCACCTGACCATAGGACGTTTTTAGAGGGGAAAAGCCCCATTTTTTTAAGGATCAGCTCAAATTTATGCAGCTTCTTTTGCAAAGGAGGAAAGCCCCATTTTTTGAGGATCAGCTCAAATTTATGCAGCTTCTTTTGCAAAGGAGGAAAGCCCCATTTTTTGAGGATCAGCTCAAATTTATGCAGCTTCTTTTGCAAAGGAGGAAAGCCCCATTTTTTGAGGATCAGCTCAAATTTCTGCAGCTTCTTTTGCAAAGGGGAAAAGCCCCATTTTTTGAGGATCAGCTCAAAGTTGTTGAGTTTACTTTGCAAAGGGGAAAAAACCCTGTTTTATGGGGTTTAACTCACAGTTCTGCAGCTTCAGGAAGCCATTTCTACAGTTTCCAGTTAGATAACCTAATCAGCCAGTCACATGTCGCTGGGGAAACAACCTCCCTCTGCAAGGGGGCGGGGCTGGAATCTCTCTCCCTTATCTCTCTCCCCGATCGTTTGCTGAGCAGCTGCTCAGGGGGCTTCCTTTCAACACCCCCTTCTCTCTCTCTCTTTAAAAAAAAAAACACGATTTGCTTTTGCCCCTGGGCAGTTCAGCTCCAGGGACCACACATTCGCTCCATAAGACGCACAGACATTTCCCCTTACTTTTTAGGATGAAAAATATTTTATTTTATGTGCGGCTAGATCCCCCCGGATTCTCTGGGGCGAAAGCTGTGTGCTTTAAATGTATAGTTGTGAGCATTTGGTTAATGAAGAAAGGCATTTGAAAAAGCAACGGAAGGCAAGAAAACGTTTGGGCGGACTTGAGCCAGGAGGCTTCCCACACTTGTTTGATCCCGTGGGAATTTTAAGGATAGAAGCAGAGGATATACTGAATAAGTATTATCCGCTAGCGAGTGATGTAGCAGAGCAGATTCCCCTCAATATAGCTGGAAGCTAGATTGCAGATTCATTTGAATTCAGGCATCCTCAAACTTGGCCCGCCAGATGTTTTGGGACTACAACTCCCATCATCCCTAGCTAACAGGACCAGTGGTCAGGGATGATGGGAGTTGTAGTCCCAAAACATCTGGAGGGCCAAGTTTGGGCATGCCTGTCTTAGTTAATATTACAGTCTTACCCCGTGTTGCGTACGTTGGGGTTGCGTACTCCGCAAAGCCGGAAGTGCAACACGGAGCGCGGACGCTTCTGCGCATGTGCGCGCAGTCCGTCGATGCGCAGAAGCGTTCTGCTCAGTTTGCGCATGCGCAGAAGCACGAAATCTCTCTCGCGCATGCGCAGAAGCGCCGCCTGGGTTGTGCACTGTTTGGGGTGCGAACGGCACCCTGGAACGAATTGGAGTGCGCATCCCGGGGTGCCACTGTGTTTCCGGGCGTCTCCTTTAATCTCTCCTAAAAGAATAAAGACACGAGAGTCTTTTTGAGTAAGGTTTACTCTCAGTTCGATCCCTGAAAGGAATGCCGTACTTGGTAGTTTCATAAAGAAACCGCCTGAGCTCATCTCATAGGGAGACTGAACTCATGTGCTGCTGGCTGAGAGCCGGCAGACAGCAAAATCCAATTAAGACAGCGATGGCGAAACTCGGCCCTCCAGCTGTTTTGCGACTACAGTTCCCATCATCCCTGACCACTGGTCCTGCTAGCTAGGGATGATGGGAGTTGTAGTCCCCAAAACAGCAGAAGGGCAGAGTTTGGCCGTCGGTGCATTACGACAACAAAACGGCTGCTCTCCTGCAGCATGGCAGCAAAAGATAGAACAAGACAAACAAGAAGAGGCAAAACTACAAAGGGCTGCGTGACGCGGCTCTTTGGTGGAGTCAGCCAGGGCCATGCCAGGAATGTATATAAGCAGTTCCTTTGCCCAGGTTTGCCAGTTATGTAGTTCAATAAAGGTTCTTACTGTTGTCGCTGTGTCTTGCCTCGTGGGAAACCACTAAGACTTCATGTTCCCATAGGCATCTGGTCAGAATCCTAGAGTTGGAAGAGACCCCAAGGGCCATCCAGTCCAACCCCCTGCCAAGCAGGAAACACCATCCAAGCATTCCTGACAGGTGGCTGTCAAGCCTCTGCTTAAAGACCTCCAAAGAAGGAGACTCCACCACACTCCTTGGCAGCAAATCCCACTGTCAAACAGCTCTTACTGTCAGGAAGTTCTTCCTAATGTTTAGGTGGAATCTTCTTTCTTGTAGTTTGAATCCATTGCTCCGTGTCCGCTTCTCTGGAGCAGCAGAAAACAACCTTTCTCCCTCCTCTATATGACATCCTTTTATATATTTGAACATGGCTATCATATCACCCCTGAACCTTCTCTTCTCCAGGCTAAACATACCCAGCTCCCTAAGCTGTTCCTCATAAGGCATCGTTTCCAGGCCTTTGACCATTTTGGTTGCCCTCCTCTGGACACGTTCCAGCTTGTCAGTATCTTTCTTGAACTGGGGTGCCCAGAACTGGACACAGTATTCCAGGTGGGGTCTGACCAGAGCGGAATACAGTGGTCCTATTCCTTCCCTTGATCTAGATGCTATACTCCTATTGATGCAGCCCAGAATTGCATGGGCTTTTTTAGCAGCAGAAAACAACCTTTCTCCCTCGTCTATATGACATCCTTTTATATATTTGAACATGGCTATCATATCCCCCCTTAACCTTCTCTTCTCCAGGCTAAACATACCCAGCTCCCTAAGCCGTTCCTCATAAGGCATCGTTTCCAGGCCTTGGACCATTTTGGTTGCCCTCCTCTGGACATGAAGGGGTAGGTAACCCAATCTGGGTTACCTGGAGCTACCCAAAGGCCAACACCTAACTGTTAGTTTCAAAAGGAGCTTTTTACTAGCTCAAAAGTAGTAACCTTTGCTCCAGTAACAAAAAGGCAAGTGGAACAAAGGCTTACGTCACAGGGCCTTGTGCTGTTCAGAACAGAGGAAAAGATAAACTGCAAGTCCTAGACCACAGACCGTAAACATTCTGATAGCAGTTGCAAGAGTAATTGTTACGCACAAGAGCACAGGATGATCTCTTCATTAGTACAGTCCAAGGACCTGACTTGCGTACGATTAATGTCCCGTGATGTGTCAGAGCCCAGTCAAGGTTCACAGGAAGTAATTTCCTTATATGGGTTACAGGATCTCGTGATGCATGGAAGCAGGAAGGAGGGGGAGAGAGTACTCTCTGAAAGGTATATAAGTTTTGCCTGGACTGATTATTTTTGTTCCTGTTTTGAACGATCAGACGGAACCTTCTGCCTCTCCGGAGGGCAGAATAAAGCCTTTCTCTTTTGAACCAAACCTCGATGTTGTTTTTACTCCTTCCTCCCAGCTTGGGAGCAACGCAAACCCCAATAAGGCTACATTACGACAACAAAACGGCTGCTCTCCTGCAGCATGGCAGCAAAAGATAGAACAAGACAAACAAGAAGAGGCAAAACTACAAAGGGCTGCGTGACGCGGCTCTTTGGTGGAGTCAGCCAGGGCCATGCCAGGAATGTATATAAGCAGTTCCTTTGCCCAGGTTTGCCAGTTATGTAGTTCAATAAAGGTTCTTACTGTTGTCGCTGTGTCTTGCCTCGTGGGAAACCACTAAGACTTCATGTTCCCATAGGCATCTGGTCAGAATCCTAGAGTTGGAAGAGACCCCAAGGGCCATCCAGTCCAACCCCCTGCCAAGCAGGAAACACCATCCAAGCATTCCTGACAGGTGGCTGTCAAGCCTCTGCTTAAAGACCTCCAAAGAAGGAGACTCCACCACACTCCTTGGCAGCAAATCCCACTGTCAAACAGCTCTTACTGTCAGGAAGTTCTTCCTAATGTTTAGGTGGAATCTTCTTTCTTGTAGTTTGAATCCATTGCTCCGTGTCCGCTTCTCTGGAGCAGCAGAAAACAACCTTTCTCCCTCCTCTATATGACATCCTTTTATATATTTGAACATGGCTATCATATCACCCCTGAACCTTCTCTTCTCCAGGCTAAACATACCCAGCTCCCTAAGCTGTTCCTCATAAGGCATCGTTTCCAGGCCTTTGACCATTTTGGTTGCCCTCCTCTGGACACGCTCCAGCTTGTCAGTATCTTTCTTGAACTGGGGTGCCCAGAACTGGACACAGTATTCCAGGTGGGGTCTGACCAGAGCGGAATACAGTGGTCCTATTCCTTCCCTTGATCTAGATGCTATACTCCTATTGATGCAGCCCAGAATTGCATGGGCTTTTTTAGCAGCAGAAAACAACCTTTCTCCCTCGTCTATATGACATCCTTTTATATATTTGAACATGGCTATCATATCCCCCCTTAACCTTCTCTTCTCCAGGCTAAACATACCCAGCTCCCTAAGCCGTTCCTCATAAGGCATCGTTTCCAGGCCTTGGACCATTTTGGTTGCCCTCCTCTGGACATGGTTGGCTGTTAAGATGTTGCAGCAGCTGTGCCTTGGGCCCGATCCAGAAGATCCTGCCCATGCCAGATCTGGCAACTCTGGAGAGCGGCTGCCGCAGAGGATTGTGAATTGGGGAGGCTCCCAACCGACCCTGGTGGCTCTCGCCTTGCATGTTGCCCCCCTTCCCCTTACTCACACTGTTCCTCCATCTCTTCTTTGTTCAGAGTGCAGATGCTGGAAGGTTCATCTCTGAAGCACAGCGAGTCTGAACTGATGCTCTCCGCTTCCTTCTCGCAAAGCTAACCAACACAAGCAACGGATCAATCAATCAATCAATCACTTTATTTCAGCTTTAAGCTCATAAGAACAACCGAACTAGAACAAATACACAGCACAATTTGATTTTAAAAATTAGAACCAGTAAAAACTTTAAAGAGTACAAATTAGAAACAGATACTATAAGGAATTTTCAGCTTCCAAACAGCAGTCCATTACGTCGTTTATATGTCAAAACGGAAGTTAAAAATTTCGCCATTTGTAAAGTTACATGCTGGTCTGTATCTTGCAATAAGAAGGCCAGGCGAAAATCTGCCAGGAGGCAACTTGTGGATTAATGGTAACAGTAAGGTCTTCCGGACAACACAATATAAAGGACGTATAAATACTATATGGTGAAGTGTTTTGATCGATCTATTATCACAGGAACATAAAACCGAGACTTGGCCCCTAGAAAATCTATGAAAAAGGGAATTCGAAGGGAAAACA
This sequence comes from Darevskia nairensis, assembly GCA_034642065.1. NCBI lineage: Eukaryota > Metazoa > Chordata > Lepidosauria > Squamata > Lacertidae > Darevskia > Darevskia nairensis. The sequence goes on along the minus strand of JAWWNI010001437.1, from coordinate 125,119 downwards.
TTAAAACGTGCTTTGATAAAGGCAAAACGATGACTGGCAATAGAAAGGGATGATAGGTAGGATGGCACATGAGTTGGAGAAATAACTCCCAACTGACGCGGGGAACATAGCCCCCCACCAAGCATAAGATCACGCTGCCCCTCTATGTCGTCCAGTCTTTGATTAATAATTTTCCTTGCTAAGGTAAGATCTTGGTTCAAGAGTTCTATGGGCGAGATTCCAATAGATAAAAGTTTAGCATGAATCTTATTGGCACAAGCAAATACAAATAAATAGCTGTACTCTATGCCTAGCTATGGGACGCGGGTGGCACTGTGGGTTAAACCACAGAGCCTAGGGCTTGCCGATCGGAAGGTCGGCAGTTCGAATCCCCGCGACGGGGTGAGCTCCCGTTGCTCGGTCCCTGCTCCTGCCCACCTAGCAGTTCGAAAGCACGTCAAAGTGCAAGTAGATAAATAGGTACCGCTCCGGCGGGAAGGTAAACGGCGTTTCCGTGCGCTGCTCTGGTTTCGCCAGAAGCGGCTTAGTCATGCTGGACACATGACCCGGAAAAACTGCCTGCAGACAAACGCCAGCTCCCTCGGCCTGTAAAGCAAGATGAGCGCCGCAACCCCAGAGTTGTTTGCAACTGGACTTAACTGTCAGGGGTCCTTTACCTTTAAAGCCACAAAGAGATGCTGTTTTGTTTTGTTTTGTTTTGTTTTGTTTTGTTTTGTTGAGTAACCTGTTTCGTTTGGGATTTCCCCCTCCCCTTGGCTAACAAATTGGGATATAAACTTCCAAATAACTTGACGAAGAAAATAGGTAAAGGACCCCTGGGTGGTTCAGTCCAGTCAAAGGCGACTATGGGGTTGCGGCGCTCATCTCACTTTCAGGCTGAGGGACCCGGCGTTTGTCCACAGACAGCTTTCCGGGTCATGTGGCCAGCGGGACTAAACCGCTTCTGCCGCAACGGGACACCGCGACGGAAACCAGAGTGCATGGAAACGCCGTTTACCTTCCCGCTGGAGAGGTACCTATTTATCTACTTGCACTTCGTGCTTTCGAACTGCTAGGTTGGCAGGAGATGGGACATCGCTGGGATTCGAACCACCGATCTTCCGATCGGCAAGCCCAAGAGGCTCAGTGGTTTAGACCACAGCACCACCCGCGACCCCGTTAACAAATGTAACTGTAACCTAACTTCATTAGGCCCAACTAAAGTAACAAAGAAACGCTATTTTTGGTTTGTGGAGCAACCTGTTTCTCTTGGGATTTCCCCCTCCTCTTGGCTAACGAGTTGAGGATATAAACTTCCAAGTAACACAAAACTAAATTAACATAGAGATCCCATACGACCAGAGACTCTGCCCCTGCCCACTGGGGGAAGTAGGTAGCCCCGAGCATCTATTCTTTAGATGCCCCTTTTATGACAAGGGGCGCAGAGACATCATTGCCCCCCTATTGGAGAGGTTAGCTGACCTTCCAGATAAGACTAAACTCAAGGCCCTTTTACTAGGCAAAGATCAAAAGATAACCCGGATGGTAGCTAGATTCTGCACGCAGATTGGCAGGCACAGTCTATCCTCCCAGAACAAACCAGTCAGCGGGGGAAACAGTCGCAGGGAGCCCCCGGGGCGATAGGGCCAATCTGTATGTGATTGATGCAGAAAGCTCCAAAGCACAGCGGAGGTCAAACAGTTCTGGCTCCACACCCCCATTTACTTTGGAGGAGACACTGCTCAGTGGCCTTGTATGTAGAAGATCTCTTGCTCAGTCCCTGACCTCCCCAGAGTATTGAACTTGGTGTTGGGCTGTGGGTAGCAGCTCTTCTGTTCGGGAATGGAAGGAAGACCTCGAGCAAAAGCTGGGAAAATGCAAGCTGGATTCTCCTCTTGGACATTTTTAGCCCCTTTCAAATTTTCAGACTGCTATATTCATTCTACGTTTTAATCTCCTTTAGCTCTGTAGAGCAGTATTCAGATTTTAAATGCTGGTCTTTGACCGCAATAAAATTTGAAACATGGCACTGGGGTTTCTGTTGATTTTCATCCTCCTCCTCAATGTTGGTTGCCTCCCCCCCCCCCCGAATATTTCAGTAACTGCTTTTATCTGCTTTTTAACTTTTTAAAATAATAATAATAATAATAATAATTATTATTATTTGGTTTTTCAAATTACGATTTTACAGTCACATTCAACATACAACATAGAAACGAGATTCCAAAGAATCTCCTGGAATTCCCTCCCCCTATTGCTTATCATTTCCTCCTGCATCACATATAGTAATGTTCAAGTGTCCCTGCATCCACTGTGTGTCAGCGGAACTGCGCGAGTGCGCATGTCCCACAGGGACGCACGGATTGGAGAGCTCTACTTCCCCCCCCAACAGGGACGCAGGCATTGGAGCGGCCGGAGAGGGGGGGCGTGTCCGGGAGGCAGCGGCGGCGCACGCGCGGTGTCACTTGGGGCAGCGCCGCCGCCTTGCACGGAGCCTCCTCCTCCTCCTCCGGCCGCCGCCGCCACGCTCCTTCTCTCCCCCGGCCACGCCGATCACGCGAGCCCCCGGCTTCACCCGAGGCCTACCCGCCTCTGCCGCCTCCTCCTCCTCCTCCTCCTCTAGCGCCCGTTATTGTAACGGGCTACCTTCAACTAGTCTTTTATAATAATCCATATCTTTTACATCTCCACTGTGTCCAAAATTCACCATTAAACTACAAGTGATATTCCAATCCTACTAATGATTCTAACTGTTTACAATGGTTTTTTTTAAGATGCGGTGCCCCCAAAGTACCTGGTCTCTGTCTGGCACTGCCATCCGTTGGTTGTCATCCAGGGTGGGGTTTCCAAAGAGAGGACGAAAGAGACATGAAATTATTTATTTATTCATTCCTTTATTAAATTTATGACCAAAGATATGACAGCATAGCTGTCAACCCTCCCTTTTTTTGCTGGAAACTCCCTTATTCCAATGCCGTTTCCCGCTGCTATCCCGGATTGTTGAGATCCCTTCAATTCCCCGGATTTCAAAGGAAGCAGCTCCTCTCCCTCCCTGCCGGCCAGGGAGGCTCCTCAGCTGCGTTGCTCGGCTGCCAATAAGGAGTCTGAGACCGACTGGGGGCGGAGCTTGCATGCCTTGTGCAGCCAGACCCTCCCGCCCAACCAGACAGACAGCCTGCCTGCCGTCTACGCGCTCGCTCTTTCGCACACCCGTTCGCACGCAGCCTCTGGAGCGCAGGGTGGCAAGGCTACTTGGTGCCATTGCACTGCCCTCGCGGCATCCCTTATTTTCAAATGCAAAAGTTTGGGGGAAATCCTTTATTTTCAAATCCGAAAGTTGACAGCTATGGTTTGCAGCCATAGAAACACAGAATGGAAAAAAACACAGAATTCCCAGCCAAAAAACCAAAGACTCGATAACCTCCATCCCACAAACACATTTAAAAGGACACAGATTGGTAGGCCGGGTGGAAGAGGAACGTTTTCACCTGGTACCTAAAGATACAGAGGGAAGGTGCTCACAGACAGGCCTCCCTGGGAGAGCATCCCACAAACGGGGAGCCACCGCAGAAAAGGCCCCGTTCTCGTTTTGCCACACTCATGGAGGAGGCAAACAAAGGGCCTCAGATGATGAATGCAGAGCTACTCAGTTTATATGGGGAGAGGCGGTCCTTGAGGAGCTCACTCCGTCACGGGGATTCGAACCGCCGACCTTCTGATCGGCAAGCCCTAGGCTCTGTGGTTTAACCCACAGCGCCACCTGGGTCCTTTCTTATGAGCTACCATGGACCAATGGTCTGCCTCTGTATGTTCTTAGCAGTGTAAGCAAAAGTCTGAAGAGCGTAAGAACAGGCTGGCTGTGCCCTGTTCTCTCAAGGGCCAGTGGGGATGACCTGTCATGTGCTTTTAATGTATGGTACGGAGGCGACACATCGAGGGGCGAATGTTGCACTGCTGACGTCCTTCCGTTTCCGAAACAGCAATGCAAAAGAGGGCCCCGATCCCTCTCGCTTCCTTAACACTCACCCTTAGCCATGGTCTCCGGTCTCTGGCCTGGCAGGGTGGGCTAGAAAGAGCCCAGGGTTCATGGCAGCATCTTCCCTCGTTCCATAGAATCTTGGGGCTCAGGATACTCCCAGAATTCCATGCAGCTGTTGTCAAGCTGGGTGATGTCATAGATGGCTGGCGTTGGCTCACTTGCTACAGGGCCTCTACCTCACAGGAACCCTAAGGAGGAAGGGGGAAAACCATCATTGCTTCAGAAAGCGGATCTAGATTGCAAGGTTTTATTATCAGTGTGGTGTAGTGGTTAAGAGCGGTAGAATCGTAATCTGGGGAACCGGGTTCACTTCCCCTCTCCTCCACATGCAGCTGCTGGGTGACCTTGGGCTAGTCCCACTTCTCTGAAGTCTCTCAGCCCCACTCACCCCACAGAGTGTTTGTTGTGGGGGAGGAAGGGAAAGGAGAATGTGAGCTGCTTGGAGACACCTTCGGGGAGTGATAAAGCGGGATATCAAATCCAAACTTCTTCTTCTCTTCTACATCGCTTGGCAGAGGAACCGGGTTAGAGGAAGAGCATCAGCCATGGTCCGTAGCTTAGCCAGGTTTTTGAGGCTTCTGCCATGACCAGTCAGCTAAGGTTTTGCTTTAACATATTGTTATGAGTTGGGGGGTGCCTTGGCTCCCCTAAAATCCTGGGTCTAAGTGGGTGTTGGGATGCGGGTGGCGCTGTGGGTTAAACCACAGAGCCTAGGGCTTGCCGATCAGAAGGTCGGCGGTTCGAATCCCCGCGACGGGGTGAGTTCCCGTTGTTCGGTCCCTGCTCCTGCCAACCTAGCAGTTCAAAAGCACCTCAAAGTCCAAGTAGATAAATAGGTACCACTCCGGCGGGAAGGTAAACGGCGTTTCCGTGCGCTGCTCTGGTTCGCCAGAAGCGGCTTAGTCATGCTGGCCACATGACCCAGAAGCTCCCTCGGCCAGTAAAGCGAGATGAGTGCCACAACCCCAGAGTCGTCCACGACTGGACCTAATGGTCAGGGGTCCCTTTACCTTTAAGTGAGTGTTGGAGTTTAATCAATGCTTGGAGTATCGGGCTGACGGATGCTGAATTTAGCAGTGTCGCGATGCATGCCAACCCAGTTTTTCCATGCTTAGGAAATCACCTGGGAGAAGAGCAGTGGGTGCCTGTGGGTCAGGAGAGGTACCTAGCAGAGAAAAAGTGGGTCTGTCGAAGGCAGCAAGCTGAGCAGAGGGACCGATTTGTTTTATATTTTTTATCCAATGCGGCAGCAATGGGAGAAAGAGGACCGTCTTGGAGTGTAATGCTATGAACCCCCTCCAGCCTCAGGGTGCGAGCTGGCAACCGTCTGTCCCAAGAAACAATGGAGTGTGCCTCCGGGGGCGGGGGGAGTCAAACTGCTGCGTTAGCCCAGGTCCCCCAAGTGTCCCTATTCTCCAGGGACAGTCCCGAATTACAGAAGCCCTCCCAGTTTCTGGATTGATCACAGAGTCTCCCAGTTCTCCTTTCCCCCCTCCCCCCTCCCCATGGCTCGGAGAACAATTAAAAGTGGTGTTGCAAATACGGAGTCCTGTTTATACAGAAAATGAAATCCATGTGGAGGAGCGGAGACTACAACTCCCATCATCCCTAAGCTAGCAGAATCAGTAGTCGGGGATGATGGGAACTGTAGTTCAAAAACTGCTGGAGAGACCCAAGTTTGGGAAAACACTGATCTACCCTTGCAATGCATGGATATACAGGGATCGAACCTGCAACCTTAGCACCATCTGCACCAGGCTCTAACCAGCTGAAGAAGAAGAAGGAGAAGAGGAGTTTGGATTTGATATCCCATTTTATCACTCCCCGAAGGAGTCTCCAAGCGGCTCACATTCTGCTTTCCCTTCCTCCCCCACAACAAACACTCTGTGGGGTGAGTGGGGCTGAGAGACTTCAGAGAAGTGGGACTAGCCCAAGGTCACCCAGCAGCTGCAGGTGGAGGAGCGGGGAATCGAACCCGGTTCACCAGATTACGAGTCTACCACTCTTAACCACTACACCACACTGGCTTTCTGACGGTAAGAGCTGTTTGACCGTGGGATGGAAGGTGATGAACTCTCCTTCCTTGGAGGTTTCTAAGCAGAGGTTGGGTGGCCATCTGTCACAGATGCTTTAGCTGAGATTCCCGCATTGCAGGGGGTTGGACCAGATGACCCTTGGGGTCTGTTCCAACTCTACGATTCTATGATAACTGCACACCCATGATCTCTAACCACTGGCTGACAGGCCCTGCGGGGTTTCAGAGGCAGGGCTTGTCCCCAGGGCTACCAGCAGATGCCCAGGACTGAAACAACAACAAGAAGAGTTTGGATTTGATATCCCGCTTTATCACTACCTGAAGGAGTCTCCAAGCGGCTCACATTCTCCTTTCCCTTCCTCCCCCACAACAAACCCTCTGTGAGGTGAGTGGGGCTGAGAGACTTCAGAGAAGTGGGACTAGCCCAAGGTCACCCAGCAGCTGCATGGGGAGGAGAGGAGACGCGAACCTGGTTCACCAGATTACGAGTCCACCACTCTTAACCACTACACCACACTGGCTCTCTGGTCCAGAAGTGAGGGTAGCTGGCCACCCAGCCTAAGCTGGTCATAAGCCCCCAGGAATAGTCCCAGACGATGACCCTGTTCCTTCAACAGGAGATCAGCCCCAAGGACAGGGTTGCCCACCTAATTCCTAGGAACTGGGACCGCCCACCCAGAGGGACCTCCGACTTCTGGGAACCGGAGATGTCACTACCATCTCTGAGTCTGTGACAACTGTGGCACACCACTCTAAGCTCCTTGGGGAGGAAGAAGAAGAAGAAGAAGAGTTTGGATTTGATATCCCGCTTTATCACTACCCTAAGGAGTCTCCAAGCGGCTCACATTCTCCTTTCCCTTCCTCCCCCACAACAAACACTCTGTGAGGTGAGTGGGGCTGAGAGACTTCAGAGAAGTGGGACTAGCCCAAGGTCACCCAGCAGCTGCATGTGGAGGAGCGGGGAAGCGAAGCTGGTTCACCAGATTAGGAGTCTACCGCTCTTAACCACTACACCACACTGGGATATAGCTGTTAACGATCAATTCAGGGCCGTTTTTACCCGGGGGTGCAAGGGGTGCGGGGGCACCTGGGTCCCAAGTTCTGGGGGCGCCCTCCGCTGAAGCCTCCTAAGCATATTGTATCAAGCTGCTATGCGGCAGCGGGGTCAGCGGCACCTATGACACGACTGATCTCGTGCCGCCTGCCTGCCTGCCTGCCGCTCACCGAAGCCGTAAGGAGGGGGAGTAACAGGAAAGAAGAAGAAGAAGAGTTTGGATTTGATATCCCGCTTTATCACTCCCCGAAGGTGTCTCCAAGCGGCTCACATTCTCCTTTCCCTTCCTCCCCCACAACAAACACTCTGTGAGGTGAGTGGGGCTGAGAGACTTCAGAGAAGTGTGACTAGCCCAAGGTCACCCAGCAGCTGCATGTGGAGGAGCGGGGAAGCGAACCCGGTTCCCCAGATTACGAGACTACCGCTCTTAACCACTACACCACACTGGAGAGACAGGCAGAAAGAGAGAGCGCCTATCTAGCGACGCGAGTGCGCACAGGCTCCGGAACCTTCCCAAGAAGAACTCGTATACACACACTCGTAAGGGCCCTCCCAGCTCCTCCTCTACCAGTAGGAATAAGGTTGCTCCCGCAATGAAAGGCTGGCCGAGATGGCTCTCCCATGCATGCGCGCAATGCCCGTGCGTCTCATCTTTCAGGCACCTCCCTATGACCGTAAGCGCATGCCTGGAGTTCTTTACGCCGGCTCCCAATGTGTTCTTTGTCTTCTTTAGAAAAGCTGGTTTTAAACAAAACACCATAGCTGTCAACCTTCCCTTTTTTGGTGGGAAACTCCCTTATTCCAACGCCGTTTCCCGCTGCTATCCCAGATTGTTAGATATCCCGTAAATTCCCCGGATTTCAAAGGAAGCAGCTCCTCTCCCTCCCTGCCGGCCAGGGAGGCTCCTCAGCTGCGTTGCTCACCAATAGTTACAGAGAATAGGATGTCCTTAGACAACAGCCCTGTTTGTGCTTTGCTTGCATGTAAAATCAACCCCTCTGGCCCAGCCCACAAATACACTCCTTCCAAAAGAGTGTCAAAGGATGCAAAGCCTGCAACACGTTTGTATTATAAGTCATTCATGGATGCCAGAGAGCCAAAAGAGTGAACCTGATCAATCCCCCCCATGAAGAATTGGCGCTTTTGAATGCTGGTGCTGGAGTCCCGTGGACTGCAAGAAGATCAAACCGATCCATTCTGAAGGACATCGGCCCTGGCTGCTCACCGGAAGGACAGATCCTGAAGCATCGCATGAGAAGAGAAGACTCCCTGGAAAAGACCCTGATGTTGGGAAAGATTGAGGGCACAAGGAGAAGGGGACGGCAGGGACCCTGAGATGATGGTGTGGAGCCTGGTGGAAATTAATTTGTAGCCTGGGGGGATTACCGCGGCGTGGACCGTCCCCGAGAACCGTAGACTGTCCCCGGGACAGGTGAGGCTGCTGATCCCTTATTTTCAAATCCGAAAGTTGACATCTATGAAACACACACACAAAAAACCCTCCTTTTGGAGCCGCGCAAGCATGAGCGCTATTTATCAAATGATAATAGTGACATAAGGATAATAAAAGTTAATTTGGGGGCTAAACTAAATTGGGGGGAGGGCTGGGCAGATCATTGGACGCCGGCGGCGCATATGCTGAAGATGGCCCTGGATAAATTAACATGTGCCATTAAGGTAAGACGGGGAATATGCAGGAGGGATGATTTTGAGGAGACATGGAGGGTGGTTGTAGAATTTGTACCGGGGAAATGGAAACGGGTCAAATCATCGCAAGAGGTGTTGAAATTTTGCGAGGTTGGATAGTTACAATGGAATGTGTCAGGCTAGAGCAAACTGTTGTGATTTTTGTCCAAGCTGAGCGGCAAGTGCTGCAGCGAGGACTGGTTTCACTTTTGCCTGTCTCACTGAGCCGTGAGAAAGCTGCCTTATCTTTTCCTACATGCAATGTTTATATTTTACTGTACTGTTGTAATTCTAGCCTTTGTGCTCACTTTTTCTTCTGGCTAGTCCTCAAGCTAGAGGGACCCAGGTGGCGCTGTGGGTTAAGCCACAGAACCTAGGGCTTGCAGATCAGAAGGTCGGTGGTTCGAATCCCTGCGACAGGGTGATCTCCCATTGCTCGGTCCCAGCTCCTGCCAACCTAGCAGTTTGAAAGCATGTCAAAGTGCAAGTAGATAAAGAGGTACCACTCTGGCGGGAAGGTAAACGGCGTTTCCGTGCGCTGCTCTGGTTCGCCAGAAGCGGCTTAGTCCTGCTGGCCACATGACCTGGGAGCTGTACGCCGGCTCTCAGCCAATAAAGCGAGATGAGCGCCGCAACCCCAGAGTCGGACACGACTGGACCGAATGGTCAGGGGTCCCCTTACCTTTAGTCCTCAAGCTGGAAGGACGGCATTATGGCAGCTCCGTCTTAACGGGCTGGCAGCAGAGAATCTCTCTGCACTGTTACTAAAATAAATAGTTTTAGCTTTATTAATGGCTTGTGTGTGTTGTTCTTCATGCTGGGAACAATCACATATGACTGCACCACCGGACTCTCTGTAGCCGGGGATGTGCGCACACGGCTTTGCTCTGGCTTTGGTGGCAGTCTCACAAACTGCCCCAGGCGGGGTATGTGCTAACACAAACTAGTGAGCACTCACAGCTGTCTGACTTGAATGACAGCCCAGACCTGGAAGGGAGGATTGATAAGAGAGCATCAGCGGAGAGGGCAGGAGAGAGTGTTCAGCTCAGAGAGACACAGGACGTGTCGGAATATAGTTCTTCAGAGGCTGATACCCCGCCCCTCAGCGTGCAGCAGCGTAGGAGGGGTGGGTTACAAGAGAAGGGGAAGTTGACGTCACTTAAGAGACTTCAGAAGCAGGGAGCTCCAGTCTGAAGGCTTGGTTGTTTTCTTTGTGTTCTTTATCATCATCATTCTTTTATTCGACCGTCAGTCAGAAGAATACATTTGTACAGAATTAAAAGCATCTGAAAGAACTTTGGAAAAAGGAAACGTAGAATCATAGAATCATAGAGTTGGAAGAGACCCCAAGGGCCATCCAGTCCAACCCCCTGCCAAGCAGGAAACACCATCCAAGCATTCCTGACAGGTGGCTGTCAAGCCTCTGCTTAAAGACCTCCAAAGAAGGAGACTCCACCACACTCCTTGGCAGCAAATTCCACTGTCAAACAGCTCTTACTGTCAGGAAGTTCTTCCTAATGTTTAGGTGGAATCTTCTTTCTTGTAGTTTGAATCCATTGCTCCGTGTCCGCTTCTCTGGAGCAGCAGAAAACAACCTTTCTCCCTCCTCTATATGACATCCTTTTATATATTGGAACATGGCTATTATATCACCAGGGACCCAGGTGGCGCTGTGGGTTAAACCACAGGCTTGCTGATCAGAAGGTCAGCGGTTCAAATCCCTGCGACGGGGTGAGCTCCCGTTGCTCGGTCCCAGCTCCTGCCCACCTAGCAGTTCGCAAGCACGTTAAAGTGCAAGTAGATAAATAGGGACCACTCCAGCGGGAAGGTAAACGGCGTTTCCGTGCGCTGCTCTGGTTCGCCAGAAGCGGCTTTGTCATGCTGGCCACATGACCCGGAAGCTGTCTGCGGACAAACGCTGGCTCCCTCGGCCTATAGAGCGAGATGAGCATGCAACCCCAGAGTCGGACACGACTGGACCTGATGGTCAGGGGCCCCTTTACCTTTACCTATTATATCACCCCTTAACCTTCTCTTCTCCAGGCTAAACATACCCAGCTCCCTAAGCCGTTCCTCATAAGGCATCGTTTCCAGGCCTTGGACCATTTTGGTTGCCCTCCTCTGGGCAACATAATCCACAATAGAATGGAACTAGACAAATAGCCCCATATCGATACAATCAATTAAAATCTTGCGACGCTTAGAAGCTAAAAAAAGAAATTTAGCCACCAGGGAGGCTGTATTTCTAGTCATATTATTCAGTAAATATAAAGCCTGTCTTTCTCTGCGTAGAAAGCTAGATTGACGTAAAAGTGGAGTTGTAAGATTTTGCCTAAGTTCTGCATAGAGAGGACAAGACAGAAGGATATGTTGGGTAGACTCAACCACGCCCATAGTACAAGGACAGGTTCTCTGGGCGTATGGAACTCCCTTGTACCTTCCCCACAAGACCGCGGAGTCAAGGGCGTTTAGTCTAGCCGCTGTAAGAAGTCTGCGGTATTCCACATAGTGGATTTCCGCGAGATAGGGGGCTGGTGTCATTTGATATATCTGGTCCCCTAGGAACATCCCTGGTTTCACTTGGGCTATGTCCTCTGGTCTGGCAATATCGCTCCGTCTCCGGGAGATTGCGGTTCTAGCTTGATTCTACGTCATGGACTCCAGGTAGAGGTGTGACGATCCACAGGACTGCACCTCTTTTAGGACCTCCCTTTCCCAGGATGACTGGAAATCATCCCTCAGTGTCAAGGGGGCGATGCCCACTGGTTCAAAACAAAGCTTGAGCCATAGCCAAAGCTTCGTCTTGAAGGCCACATATCGTAAGGCTTGCCATATATAAAAAGGGATGTCATATAGGGGAGGGAGAAAGGTTGTTTTCTGCTGCTCCAGAGAAGCGGACACGGAGCAATGGATTCAAACTACAAGAAAGAAGATTCCACCTAAACATTAGGAAGAACTTCCTGACAGTAAGAGCTGTTCGACAGTAGAGTTTGCTGCCAAGGAGTGTGGTGGAGTCTGGAATACATGGAACTTGCCGAGCTGTCAGCGAGACTCCGAGACCAGAGGGAAGAAGCGGTGGAAGAAGAATGGGAGAAATTCAAGAAGTATATTAATAAGTGTTGCAAGATTAGCAGTTAGATAATTCTGAAGTTAGATAGATAATTTACAGTAGGTAAAATAAGATATGAGCTTAAGAAAGTTATGATTGATAAGATTAAGTTAAGTTAAGACATTAGGTTAAGTTAAGGAACTAGTTAAGAATAAGATTGAGTTAGGTGAGATAAATATAAGTAAAAATTGGGCAATGAGAAGAATCTGTTAAAATATAGAACCACAAGTATGAGGCGTGGCAGGGGAGGCGGGGGAAGTCCACCCAACAAGATAAGGCAATAAGAATGGGAGACAGAAATAAGATCATGTTGTGTGTTTTTATTGTTAGTGTTTGTCTGTTTTGTTTCTTTTTAGGATAAGCCAGTGTTTCCCAACCTAATCTAGGCAACGGCACACTTATTTCATTAAAAAAATCTCGCGGCACACCGCTCCTCCCCCACCCGGCTGCGCCGGGTCTCCTGACCCAGAGTTACCTCTGGGATCAGCTGTAGCGCGGCGTCCTTTCTCCCGCCCATCAGCTGGGGCACCAGGTCAGGATTCTCCCGCGAGGCTTCTGTTGCTGCTGCTGCTGCAGCAGCCAAGGGAGCAGCGCCGCCCTGGCTTCCGCTTCGCCGCTGGGCTCCAGCAGCGCCGCCGCCACGGTCCTGTGCAGCCCTGGGCTGCAGGTCCCTTTTTCCGCGGCACATCAGCCGGTGTCTCGCGGCACACCAGTGTGCCGCGGCACACCGGTTGGGAAACGCTGGGATAAGCTTTGTATTTAGTTTTTTTACATTGATTAAGACTATGTAAGGGAATGGAATATTATATGTTTTAAAAACCCAATAAAAACTATTAAAAAAAAAAAAAGGAGTGTGGTGGAGTCTCCTTCTTTGGAGGTCTTTAAGCAGAGGCTTGACAGCCACCTGTCAGGAATGCTTGGATGGTGTTTCCTGCTTGGCAGGGGGTTGGACTGGATGGCCCTTGGGGTCTCTTCCAACTCTACGATTCTATGATTCTATGATTCTCATTACCGCGCCCCCCACCGAGGGGGGGATCCTAAGGATGGCTCTAAGAAAGTGTGTTTGGATACAGTCCAATTTCAGGAAATCCCTACGGGAACCTAAGGAGATGCCCACCAAAAGAAGAGGGAGGACTTTCGGTTTGGCACTCTAAACCAAGGTTAGCCAACCTGGTGTCTTGTAGATGTTATGGTCTCCAGTTCCCATAACTGCTGACCACTGTTCACGCTGGTTGCTCTGGCCTGGACCCTAAAACTGCTGGAGGGCACAACCTCTCTCCACCCTGGCAATGACCATGTCTGGCACCGAGGTTGCAACTATCCGCCCAGCACCCCCAAATTACCACCGATAGTGTAATGCCGCTGTGGGAGAGTGATCCCCGCAGAGGCTTGGGAGTGAAGTTAGCCGAAATGACTGGACGAATCCGAGAACAGAAAGAAGAGAGCGTTGAAGAAGATTGGAAGATTTTTTTTTTTTTTTAATATCATTTTTATTATTTTCAAAACATTTTTGCAATAGTAACAAATCTTTTTCACATCTTATACCTTTTTGGCTTTTTACAGCCTTGACTTCCTTCAGTCCTTTCAAGTGACTTTATAATTTCTATATTTCAACTTATATTTCTTACATCTACCATTGCTTTCATACACCTCACTCAAAACTTATCACTATAAATTCACATTTAACAACAATATTTCTTCTTTAATCTACAATGCCTCTTGTAGTCCTACCAACGTATTCAATTCAGTAATTTCCTTTAGATAGTCTGTATATTTAGTCCAGTCTTTGACGGACTTCTGGTCCCGCTGTTCTCGGATTCTCCCCAAGATTGGAAGAAATTTAAAGACTATTGGAAAAAGTTCATTTGATTTGGTACATGCAGCAGAAGTAGTTAAGCTTAGGTTAAGAAAATAAGATGCGATGCGTAATAAAAACACGAGCTTGTAAGGTTTATTTTTTTTTGTAAAAAAGAAAGAAAGAAGAAAACTGTTAAAGAGAATTACAATGAATGTCAGAAAAAAGGGACTTGAGGAAGTCAAAAAAAATTAGGCTATGTAAAAAAGAATTACTGGGCCTCGGATATGGAGAGGCCCAGGCTAAACAAAGATTTGATGTTGTTAATGATGTTTGTTAAGTTTTGTTTTTAAATGATAAAATCAATAGAATATATTATTTTAAAAAAGAGAGATTTCACCAGCTGCATCGCCCACGCAGGCTCGGCAAACATGTTTTCTTTCAAACTGCTAGGGCAACGCAAAACTTCCCCTTTGTTTTTCTGAGAAACGAAAATGAGCAAGCCTGAGAGTTTTTAGTTTGCTGAGCCCAACCTTTCCGCTGGCGACTTTTCTTCTTGTGACAAAAGTCTCGCCGTTTCATCCCCGAGATGTTGTCATTTCTTTGGGAGGGGGTGGGATGAGACCTCCATTGGATATGTCGCTTGCAAGGACTTTATAAAGCGTCTTTATAAAAGGGGCCCCTTCATTTTCGCCTTCCTCTTTCATGGAGAAGCGCGCGGAGGTTCAAAGAAGAAGCTTTCTTTAAATCCTTCAGTGGGGAGAGAGGTAAGATTTGTGCGAGGGGGACCAAAGTAATTTGGAGGGGCGCGCGGGGGGAGGATCAGACTGCCATACATACCTTTGGGCTCTGTCAGACTCTACCTTAACACAGCTGAACAAAACAACACAACACGATGGCCAATAACCACGGCACTAGGTCTTGGGAGAAAAGCAATGACAAACCTAGACAGCATCTTAAAAAGCAGAGACATCACCTTGCAGACAAAGGTCCGTATAGTTAAAGCTATGGTTTTCCCAGTAGTGATGTATGGAAGTGAGAGGTGGACCATAAAGAAGGCTGATCACCAAAGAATGGATGCTTTTGAATTCTGGTGCTGGAGGAGACTCTTGAGAGTCCCATGGACTGCAAGAAGATCAAACCTCTCCATTATGAAGGAAATCGGTCCTGAGTGCTCACTGGAAGGACAGATCCTGAAGCCGAGGCTCCAAGACTTTGGCCACCTCAGGAGAAGAGAAGACTCCCTGGAAAAGACCCTGATGTTGGGAAAGATGGAGGGCGCAAGGAGAAGGGGACGGCAGAGGGCGAGATGGTTGGACAGTGTTCTCGAAGCTACCAACATGAGTCTGACCAAACTGTGGGAGGAAGTGGAAGACAGGAGTGCCTGGCGTGCTCTGGTCCAGGGGGTCACGAAGAGGCGGACACGCCTAAATGACTAAACAACAACAACAACAGGCAGATAGATAGATAGATAGATAGATAGATAGATAGATAGATAGATAGGCAGTGGAAGACAGGAGGGCCTGGTGTGCTCTGGTCCAGGGGGTCACGAAGAGGCGGACACGCCTAAATGACTAAACAACAACAACAACAGACAGATAGATAGATAGATAGATAGATAGATAGATAGGCAGTGGAAGACAGGAGGGCCTGGCGTGCTCTGGTCCAGGGGGTCACGAAGAGGCGGACACGCCTAAATGACTAAACAACAACAACAACAGGCAGATAGATAGATAGATAGATAGATAGATAGATAGGCAGTGGAAGACAGGAGGGCCTGGCGTGCTCTGGTCCAGGGGGTCACAAAGAGGCGGACACGACTAAACGACTAAACGACAACAACAAATGATCAGAAATTACAACCAAAGTCACTGAATCTTCTTCACCAGTCACGGTAGAATAATTCAAAAGTTCGATATATACATAGTCTGTCGCCAAATATTGCCGGAACACAGTTTCCGGATAACCAATCTGTTTCGTTCAATGCTTCGTCAGTCAATCTTGATCAATTCTTCATCAGCCAGACTAACAAGCCAATCTTACATGTAAGTAAATATGCTCATATGATACTGTAGTCACTGGACAAAACAGTGTTCTTCGGTGACTGAGATAGTCTGGACCCGTGTACATAGAATCTTACAGAGGTGGATTTAGGGGAGTACAATACATAATGGAAGTTTCTTTATATATATAATTTTTATTAAATTTTCTGTTTTACAATTTAAAGTACTCATTTTTACATCTTTAAGGCAGTGTTTCTCAACCTTTTCGGGGCAACGGCACACCTGTCTCATGAAAAAAATCTCGCGGCACACCACCACCAGAAAATGTCAAAAAACGGGGAAAGGGGAAGGATATATGTACCTCGATTCCCCTGCTTTGGGGGGTGGGGTGTCTGCGTGCCTCGGCGGGAGGGAGGGGAAGGATTCAGGTGGGCGAAAACGGAGCAGGAGATCGGCGATCGCGGCGGGTCAGGCGCCCGTTCCCTCTCCGCCTCCCGCGCTCAGGGCACCGCCGGTTGCCCTGCCCGTGCTCACTGGAAGCGGTGCGCCCGGAGGGGGAAAGAAGCCGGATCGGAAGTGGGCGCCTCTCTAGCCTCTACCCGAGGCTCTATGATCCCACGCCCTCGTCCGGCTCGTCCGGCTCTATGATCCCGCGCCCTCGTCCTGCCGGAGCCGCCTGTGTGCGCAGCCCAATGCGCCGGGAGTTTTCCTGCGGCACAGCAGCCGGTGTCTCGCGGCACACCAGTGTGCCGCGGCACACCGGTTGAAAAACGCTGCTTTAAGGTACCCATGACTTCCCTTCCTCTCTTTCCATGGTTCATTTTGCACAACATAAACCCCTGCGTATTTTATATAAACTAAACCATTCAGTGGGACGCGGGTGGCGCTGTGGGTTAAACCACAGAGCCTTGGGCTTGCCGATCAGAAGGTCGGCGGTTCGAATCCCCCCCACGGGGTGAGCTCCCGTTGCTCGGTCCCTGCTCCTGCCAACCTAGCAGTTCGAAAGCACGTCAAAGTGCAAGTAGATAAATAGGTACCGCTCCGGCGGGAAGGTAAACGGCATTTCCGTGCGCTGCTCTGGTTCGCCAGAAGCGGCTTAGTCCTGCTGGCCACATGACCCGGAAGCTGTACGCCGGCTCCCTCGGCCAGTAAAGCGAGATGAGCGCCGCAACCCCAGAGTCGGTCATGACTGGACCTAATGGTCAGGGGTCCCTTTACCTTTACCTTTAAACCATTCAGTATTCCATTATTACATCCATCCAAACTTAATTACACTGTTGAATTTATCTTAAGGCTGCCCACGTTTTCAAATAAACACAATTTCCCCCCATATATTCAACAAATGCTTTCCAATCTTATCTGGAATGTTCTTCTTGTTCTCTTATTCTATATGTTAGGTCCGCAAGCTGCGCATATCCCATCAGTTTCAGTTGCCATTCTTCTTTGGTTGGGACTTCGCTCGTTTTCCATTTTTGGGCTAACAAAACACGGGCCGCAGTAGGCGGCATACATAAATAACCTTTTTTGACACCTGGGGATTTCCGTCTGAGTTATTCCCAACAAAAAAGGACTTGGTTTGTTTGTTTTTAAAGTACTTTTAAACATTTTTTTCAGTCGTTATGAATTATTTCCCTTTACTCTTTTACCACATATGGCTATATTATTATTATTATTATTATTATTATTATTATTCCTATTTTGCACCCCCTTGGCTCAGTGACCAGTGTAGGAGGACGGCCCGCACTGCCCAAAATCTGGCACTGCCAACCTTCTAACTTGGCACAAGGCAACCGCTTATGACTCTAGGCATTGCTTTCCTAGGTAAAAAACATGCTTCCGATCGTGGCGATGGCACTGACCGGGCTGGTCTTGCTGGGGACTGTCAGCGCAGTGCTGGATCCGACCCTGGACAAAGCCTGGGGAGACTGGAAGAGAGCCCATTCTAAAGAATACAGCGAGGTGAGTTTTCTCTGGCATGACTAGAACCGGCAGTGTCCTCGCGCCGCTGAAATTCTGGCACCTTGGGAATTCATGTGCCCCCAAGCATGTGCAGAGTGCCATTCCAGAGAAGAAGAAGAAGAATCACTGTTAATAATAATAATAATAATAATAATAATAATAATATATTTATACCCCGCCCAATTGGCTGGGTTTCCCCAGCCACTCTGGGCAGCTTTGAACAGAATATTAAAATACAACGATTCAACAAATATTAAAAGCTTCCCTAAAGAGGGCTGCCTTCAGATGCCTTCTAAACGTCAGATAGTTGTTTTTCTCTTTGATATCTGATAGGAGGGCATTTCACAGGGAGGGCGCCACCACCGAGAAGGCCCTCTGCCTGGTTCCCTGTAACTTGGCTTCTCGCAGTGAGGGAACCGCCAGAAGGGCCTCGGAGATGGACCTCAGTGTCCGGGCTGAACGATGGGGGTGGAGACGCTCCTTCAGGTATACTGGGCCGAGGCCGTTTTAAAGGTCAGCACCAACACTTTGAATTGTGCCCGGAAACGTACTGGGAGCCAATGTAGATCTCTCAGGACTGGTGTTATGTGGTCATGGCGGCTGCTCCCAGTCACCAGTCTAGCTGCCGCATTCTGGATTAGTTGTAGTTTCCGGGTCACCTTCAAAGGTAGCCCCACATAGAGCGCATTGCAGTAGTCCAAGCAGGAGATAACCAGAGCATGCACCACTCTGGCGAGATAGTCTGTGGGCAGGGAGGGTCTCATCCTGCGTACCAGATGGAGCTGGTAGACAGCCGCCCTGGACACAGAATTGACCTGCACCTCCATGGACAGCTGTGAGTCCAAAACGACTCCCAGGCTGCGCACCTGGTCCTTCAGGGGCACAGTTACCCCATTCAGGACCAGGGAGTCCCCCGCCCCCTGTCCCCCAGAAAGAGTACTTCTGTCTTGCCAGGATTCAACCTCAATAGCCGCCATCCATCCTCCAACCGCCTCCAGGCACTCACACCTTCACCGCCTTCACTCGTTCCGATTTAAAAGAGAGATAGAACAAGACACAAGGGGCAAAGCAGCTCTCTGTATCGGCATAGAAAATGCCTTTCCGGCTCTGTAGAAGTCACAATCCGATACAGGTCTACTCAAAAGTAACGCAGTAAGGCTTAATCCCAGGGAAGAAAGTATTTCTTCAGACTGCACATATCAAGAAGCAGAGCCTGCCACCAACTTGCATACATTCCAAAATGTATCCGATGAATTTAGGGACATCCTAGAAAATAATAATAATAATAATAATAATAATAATAATAATAATAATGTTATTTTATTTATACTCTGCCCATCTGACTGGGTTGCCACAGCCACCCTGGGTGGCTTCCAACATATATTAAAACATTAAACGTTAAAAAAAACCCTTCCCTATCCAGGGCTGCCTTCAGATGTCTTCCAAAGGTTGCATCATGCATGTTTACGCCCGCTTTCCTCGAATGGGTTCATTTGTTTGGAGAGCTGCATTGCAGAAATTCAGGGAAGTGGGAAATTTTGCAGGACAGCAGAGTTTCGGTTCACATCTCAATTCGAGAAGTGCAAATGAGTCAGTTTCCTCGTTGTTGTTGTTGTTGTTGTTCAGTCGTGTCCGATTCTTCGTGACCCCATGGACCAGAGCACGCCAGGCACTCTTGTCTTCCCCTGCCTATCTATCTATCTATCTATTTATCTATCTATCTATCTATCTATCTATCTATCTATCTATCTATCTATCTATCCTATCTATCTATCTATCTACGGTATCTATCTATCTATCATCTATCTATCTATCTATCTATCTATCTATCTATCTATCTATATCTATCTATCTCTATCATCTATCTATCTATCTATCTATCTCTATCATCTATCTATCTATCTATCTATCTATCTATCATCTATCTATCTATCTATCTATCTATCATCTATCTATCTATCTATCTATCTATCTATCTATCTATCTTTCTATCTGCCTGTTGTTGTTGTTTAGTTATTTAGTCAAGTTCGACTCTTCGTGACCTCATGGACCAGAGCACGCCAGGCACGCCTATCCTTCACGGCCTCTCGCAGTTTGGCCAAACTCATGTTAGTAGCTTCGAGAACACTGTCCAGCCATCTCGTCCTCTGTCGTCCCCTTCTCCTTGTGCCCTCCATCTTTCCCAACATCAGGGTCTTTTCCACGGAGTCTTCTCTTCTCATGAGGTGGCCAAAGTCTTGGAGCCTCAGCTTCAGGATCTGTCCTTCTAGTGAGCACTCAGGGCTGATTTCTTTAAGAATGGATAGGTTTGATCTTCTTGCAGTCCATGGGACTCTCAAGAGTTTCCTCATTAAAGTGCATCAAATTGCTCCTCCATCTCTGCTACTAACACTACTTCTTGAGAGGAGGGGAGGATTCAAAGGCCATATCCGTTCCAAACTCTTTCTTTCTTCTTTGGTAAGCTGAGTAAGATTGTCTTCCATAAACATGGTCTTAACAGTGAGTCCGTAAGTGACTGTGGAGGCCAATTCTGGATCCACACGCCCTTCCACAGTGGGGACGTAGGTTTCCGGGTGGGAGTTGATCCCGGTGAGGGTTTGCCAAGTGTGCCTTCCTCTTAGCACGTTTCTCCCTTGCGTCCTGAGTTCGAGTGTCTTCAAAGCCCATGACACCTTTGGTAAAGGCTGCTCTCCAATTGGAGCACTCACAGGCCAGTGTTTCCCAGTTGCTGGCGTTTATACTACATTTTTTAAGATTTGCCTTGAGAGAGTCTTTGAACCTCTTTTGTTGACCACCAGCATTACACTTTCCATTTTTAAGTTCGGAATAGAGGAGTTGCTTTGGAAGACGATCATCAGGCATCTGCACAACATGACCAGTCCAACGAAATTAATGTTGAAGAATCATTGCTTCCACACTGGTGATCTTTGCTTCTTCCAGTACACTGGCATTAGTTCGCCTGTCTTCCCAAGTGATGTGTACAATTTTTCGGAGACACCGTTGATGGAATCTTTCGAGGAGTTGGAGATGGCGTTTATAAGTGGTCCATGTTTCACAAGCGCACAGTAAAGTTGGTAGTACAATCAGGGGCGTAGCAAGGGGGCGGGGGGCGGGCCGCCCCAGGTTCCACCCCAGAGGGCGGTGACACTTAAAATTTTTTATTATTATTTTTTTAAAATTTTAACTTCATTGAAAAAAAGAGATAATAGACACACACACAACCCCCCCCCACCTCACAAAGTGGCACCATCAGAGGGGGGTGACACTTTTTAATTTTTTTTAATTTTCGTTTAATTTTTATCATTTTTTTATTATTATTTTTATTTTAACTATTGAAAAGAGAGAGAGAATAGACACACACACACACAACCCCCACACCTCACAAAGTGGCACCATCAGAGGGGGGGTGACACTTTTTATTTTTTATTTTTTATTACATTTTTATCATTATTTTTAATTTTTTATTTATTTTAACTTTATTGAAAAAAAAAAAAGAGATAATAGACACACACACACAAAACCCCCACACCTCGCAAAGTGGCACCATCAGAGGGGGGTGACACTTTTTAATTTTTTTTAATTTTTTTAAAATTAAAGTGGTGGGGGGGTGACAAAAAAAAAATCCGCCCCGGGTACCACCTGGGCTTGCTACGCCTCTGAGTACAATAGCTTTGCAAATGAGCCTTTGGGTTTCCCTGCGAATGTCCCGGGCCCTCAAACGCTCTGCGCTTCAATCGGGAGAAAGCTGCGCTCGCAGAGCTCAGGCGGTGCTGGACTTTGGCAAGCCCACTCGCCACGACAAGGTCATGATCCAGCGCATGAGTCCAAACTCTTTATCGGGTTCCTTGCAGGGGGAAGAACGTTTCCGGAGGGCTGTGTGGGAGAAGAATCTCCAGATGATCGAACGGCACAACTTAGAGGCTTCCCAGGGGATGCACACCTATGAACTGGGCATGAACCACCTTGGTGACTTGGTAAGTGGTCCATACCAGGGGCAGAGCAAAGGCGGGGCGTTGGGGGCGGGCCGCCCCGGGTTCCACCCTGGAAGGGGCGAAACTCTGGGCACGCCCCCCGCGACGGCCAAGCCCAGCCCCGCCGCCCGGCACCCCGTCCGTGCGGCGGCTGCTGCGCGCGAAAAGCAGCACAGACGGGGCAGCCTTACGCACGTTGTTCGCGCGCAGCAACCTTACGATTTGCCGGCTCGTAAGGTTGCTGCAGGAGCAGCAGCACCAGCACGGACGGACTGCACATGTGCGGCGTCCCTGCACATGCTCGGTTCGTCCTGACGCGTGCATCGTGCGTCAGGACGTCACGACGCATGCGTCAGGACACATGCACGCTGCGGAGCAACTTCCCACCCCCCTGGGGGCGGGCCTCCGCGTTTGCCGCCCCGAGCAGCCAAGCGGCTCCGTTCGCCACTGGTCCATACATTGGGCACACTTTTCTGCATTCATTCCATGTGGCTTGTTTATTGCTGTGGTCAAGCTCCTCCTTGGGGAAGGACGATAGCATCCACCTTCCATGCATGGAATCATAGAATTGGAAGAGACCCCAAGGGCCATCCAGTCCAACCCCCTGCCAAGCAGGAAACACCATCCAAGCATTCCTGGCAGGTGGCTGTCAAGCCTCTGCTTAAAGACCTCCAAAGAAGGAGACTCCACCACACTCCTTGGCAGCAAATTCCACTGTCCAACAGCTCTTACTGTCAGGAAGTTCTTCCTAATGTTTAGGTGGAATCTTCTTCCTTGTAGTTTGAATCCATTGCTCCGTGTCCGCTTCTCTGGAGCAGCAGAAAACAACCTTTCTCCATCCTCTATATGACATCCTTTTATATATTTGAACATGGCTATCATATCACCCCTTAACCTTCTCTTCTAAACATACCCAGCTCCCTAAGCCGTTCCTCATAAGGCATCATTTCCAAGCCTTTGACCATTTTGGTTGCCCTCCTCTGGACACGAAATAAGCTTTGATGTGGACTCTGCTCTTCTCCCTCAGACGCGAGAAGAGTTTAACCAAAAGCTGAATGGCTTCCGTCCAGACATAGCTGAAGAACATGGTGACGACGAGGTCCTTTTCGAAGATACTGACGCCCTGGAGACACCCAAGCAGGTAGACTGGAGAACGAAAGGTTATGTCACCCCCATAAAAGACCAGGTGAGTTTGCAGCAAGTTGTTAAAGTGGGATATACCCACTTCAAAGTGGGATATACCGGTAGTTGTTAAAGCAGGTTAACTCTGTGTCCAGGGTGGCTGTCTACCAGCTCCATCTGAGACCCTATCTGCCCGCAGACTGTCTCGCCAGAGTGGTCCATGCTCTAGTTATCTCCTGCTTGGACTACTGCAATGCGCTTTATGTGGGGCTACCTTTGAAGGTGACCCGGAAACTGAAATTAATCCAGAATGCGGCAGCTAGACTGGTGACTGGGAGTGGCCGCTGAGACCACATAACACCGGTCCTGAGAGAACTACATTGGCTCCCAGTACGTTTCCGAGCACAATTCAAAGTGTTGGTGCTGACCTTTAAAGCCCTGAATGGCCTCGGTCCTGTATACCTGAAGGAGCATCTCCACCCCCACCGTTCTGCCTGGACACTGAGATCCAGCACCGAGGGCCTTCTGGCGGTTCCCTCACTGCGAGAAGTAAAGCTACAGGGAACCAGGCAGAGGGCCTTCTCGGTGGTGGCGCCCGCCCTGTGGAACGCCCTCCCATCAGAGGTCAAAGCGATAAACAACTATATGACCTTTAGAAAATACCTGAAGGCAGCCCTGTTTAGGGAAGTTTTTTATCTGTGATATTTTAATGTCTTTTGATATTTGTTGGAAGCCGCCCAGAGTGGCTGGGGGGACCTGGCCAGATGCCTGGGGTACAAATAATAAATTATTATTATTATTATTATTATTATTATTATTATTAATTCTAAGGAAAAACCATCTTCCACAAAAGCTGCTGCTTGCCTTCTATCACTGTGCCATTGAGAGCGTGCTCACTTATGGCTTATGTGTGTGGTACGGAAGCTGTACTACCCAGGACAGGATGGGGTTGTGCAGAGTTGTTAAGGCAGCAGAGAGCATTGTTGGCTGCTCGCTCTCCACCTTAGAGCAGATTTATGCCATGAGGTGCCACAGAAAGGCACTGGACATAGTGACCATCGCATCCTGGTCACCGTCTCTTTGAACTTTTGCCATCGGGACGGAGATACAGGACGATGACAAGAACAAGCCGTCTTAGAAACAGCTTCTTCTCCAGAGCGATCTCGGCCTTGAATGGGAAGCCTGGACTTTGAAGTCATCTAATCTTACCTGTTATGTTTTATCATTGTATGGTTTTAATCAGTTTTTTTGTAGTTGTTTTGTTTTTGCGTGGAGTGCCCTATCTGGGTGGATGGAGCAGCCAAGTAATTTCGTTGTCCCCAAAGGGGACAATGACAATAAAATATATTCTGTATTCTATTCTATTCTACTAGTTGAAGTTAGCCCATTAAATAACGGGCGCTAGAGGAGGAGGAGGCAGGAGGAGGCAGAACAGCGGCCGCTGGGGGGTGGAGAGGGGCTCCCTCCCCCTTCTTCTTTTTCCCTGGGGGCGGCTGTAGCAGCGGCGGTAGCAGCGGCGAGGATGGGGCGGCCCTCTTTGGCTTCTGGAGCACCGGCGCTCCGTTGGATGGGCCGTCCCAGGCCGCTAGGCCTCGGAGCCGCGGGGATTGGGCTCTGCGTCCGTGCGAGGCAGCGGCGCTGGCGCAACTGACAACGCGCGTGCGCCGCCGCTGCCTCTCGGACATGCCCCCCTCTCCGCCCGCTCCAATCCCTGCGTCCGTGTGGGACATGGACATGCGCAGTAGCGCAATTCCATGACACACGGACTGGACGCAGGGACACAGCAACTTTATTATATAGGATATTATCAAACAGCTTCCCATTTCCCCTGCAGGGCGACTGTGGGTCTTGCTGGGCATTCAGTGCCACGGGTGCCCTCGAAGGCTTGCACTTCAAGAAGACCCGCAAGCTGGTCTCGCTGAGCGAGCAGAACCTCGTCGACTGCTCCTGGAAGCAAGGGAACCAAGGGTGCAACGGAGGGTACATGAACTGGGCCTTCAAGTACGTCTGGCTTAACAAGGGGATCAACTCGGAGAGGACCTATCCCTATGAGGCCGAGGTAATGTGGGAGCAGGGACCTGCCGTCCTGCGACCGCGCAGCGCGGGCCGACGCTCAGCCAAAGCTCACGTCCCCAATGGCTCTGTCTTGGCAGGATGGGCCGTGTCGGTTCAATGCCTCCGACCGAGCGGCCACATGCACTTCTAGGGTCAAGATCCCAAAGAAGAACGAGACAGCCCTGGCGCGAGCTGTGGCGAAGGTGGGCCCGGTTTCCGTCGCGGTGGATGCAAGCAGCTTTATGTTCTACAAGTCGGGTAAGTTCAGAGGCGTAGGAAGGTCAGGTGGTACCCGGTGCGGAAAATTTCTTGTCACCCCCCCCCCCCCACATTGATTTTTTTTTCTTTGCCTGCAAAAATGGTTTTACGTTACAGTGGTACCTCGCCTAACGAGTGACTCGCCTAACGTAGTTTTCGCCTAACGAATGACTTCCGGTAAAACAAAATGGCCGCCGCATACAAATTTCTTCGACTTAAGAAAAGACGTCGCGGCCGCTTTTAATAGGATTTTTTCGACTTACGAATTTTTGACCCGATTCTTTCGACTTACGAATTTTTTCCCAATGCGTTCCTATGGGGATTCGCCGAACGAATTTTTTCGACTAACGGAAATCGCGTTGGAACGCATTATCGTCGTTAGTCGAGGTACCACTGTATTTCATATTTTCTTACAAAGGAATAATAATAAGTAATAATAAACTTTTATTTATATCCCGCCCTCCCCGGCCGAAGTCGGGCTCAGGGCGGCTAACATCAGATACCTAACATTGATATAAAATCAAACAATAGTTAAATTACCGTATATTCCGGCGTATAAGACGACTGGGCGTATAAGACGACCCCCAACTTTTCCAGTTAAAATATAGAGTTTGGGATATACTCGCTGTATAAGAAATATGACCCGGCATATAAGACGACCCCCGACTTTTGAGAAGAATTTCCTGGGTTAAAAAGTAGTCTTATACGCAGTACCTCCTAAAAACATGTCAAAATCAAATTAAAGTCTACCGGTAATTAGATGGCTTTCCGCAGGGTTAGGGTTGGGAACAGTAAGTGCTCTGTTTTGCACCCCTTTCCCCCCACCATTGACGTGGGTGGCGCTGTGGGTTAAACCACAGAGCCTAGGGCTTGCCGATCGGAAGGTCGGTGGTTCGAATCCCTGCGACGGGGTGAGCTCCTGTTGCTCGGTCCCTGCTCCTGCCCACCTAGCAGTTCGAAAGCACGTCAAAGTGCAAGTAGATAAATAGGTTCCGCTCCGGCGGGAAGGTAAACGGCGTTTCCGTGCGCTGCTCTGGTTCGCCAGAAGCGGCTTAGTCCTGCTGGCCACATGACCCGGAAGCTGTACGCCGGCTCCCTCGGCCAATAAAGCGAGATGAGCGCCGCAACCCCAGAGTCGGTCACGACTGGACCTAACGGTCAGGGGGTCCCTTTACCTTTACCTTACCCCCCCACCACTACCGGCAATTCTTCCTCCATCAGGAATCTTTCACCACAAGGACTGTGAACAGGTGTTGAATCACGGCATGTTGGCAGTTGGCTATGGCACCATCAAAGGACATAAGATTAAGGATTATTGGATCCTGAAGAACAGGTGAGAACGGCTGTGAGCAGAGGAAACCACATAGGCTCTTCGGGGCAAGGAGCGAAGACAGAAACGAGGGACATAGAAAGATACCAGACCATTGGTCCATCCAGCTCAGTACTGCATACACTGAGCGGCAGCATCTCTCCAGGGCTTCAGGCAGGGGAGTCTTTCGTAGCTCTGTGCTGGGGATGGAAGGTGGCATGTTTACCTCCTTTGCCACCTTTCCCCTAAAAATAAAGGGTTTCAGCCTCTATGGTTCTAAGTCAAGGGCAGAAAGAGATGGCCACTGGTCCATCTAGTGCAGTATTGTCCACACTGACAGGCAGCTGGGCTTCAGGCGGGGGAGATGTCAGCGCAATTCGAATCTGGGGCTTTCTGCATGCAAATCGGGTGCTCTGCCCCTTCATCTCTGAGCAAGAGAGTTCTTGTGCCCCTGAGAACAGGCCAGGCCCGGTGCGTCCATTTAGGCGAACTAGGCAGTTGCCTAGAGCGCCAAAATGGAGGGGGCGCTAGCCAGCCTGCCCCCTGCCGCTGCCCCAACCAGCAGCGGAGCGAGCAGGTTGGGGCGAAAACCGCGGCGGCGGGGGCGCCAAAATGGAGGGGGCGCTCTCTGTGCCGCCTTGCTTCAGCTCCCTGTGTAGCCGGCCGCGAGCCCGGGATTCCTCTTCCGATTTCGCTGTGCGGTTTCCCCCTTCCCCTCCCCTCGCCCCCGGGCCGCCTTGTCCTCCCCTGCCCCGCTGGGTCCACTTCTCCGGCTCTCGCCCGCCTCGGCCCATGGCTCCATGAAGCGCTGGGCAGTCAAGGTGGCGGCGGCGGGAAGGCAAGAGCAGGAGCGACGGCGGCGGCGGCGCTGGTGGCGGCAGCGTTGGTTGGGCTGAAACGGCGAACTGGGGAAGGGAGCCGTCTCTGCTCCGGGGAGAGAGATTTGGGGAGCAGCCTGCCCCTCGCCCCCACCCCAACCAGCGGCGAAAATCGCGGTGGCACAGGGCGTCCGGCAGGCAGGGGGCGGGGCACCGTACGTCATGCGTAATGACATCACATGGCCCGCCCCCTCGCCTAGGGTGCCAGAAACCCTAGCACCGGTCCTGGAACAGGCTGCATATAGCTGCCTGCTCGTGACGACGTCGGGGATTCCCCTCTGTGTGCCACCTGTCCATTGTGACAAGGGGCATTTTTGCAGAGTGATAGAGTTCGGAGCAGGGTAGATAAAAATCAATGGTTTAAAAAAAAAACACGGATTTTTTTGATTTAAATCGGATTTTTTTGATTTAAATCGGATTTTTTTGATTTAAATTGGATTTTTTAAAATAAAATGCTTTTGGAGGAAAAATCTTTCTAAATATAGTCTTCTATTTAAATTACATTGTAGTCCAAAGGCTATTAATCAGGAAATAAGGATTTGTTTTTAGTTTATCAATTGTGCTAAAACTCAGTCGAAGTTTTTTTTAAAAAAATGTTTAACCACATCAGTTAACAAACATGGAAACATATGCTATCATGTTATTGTTTTAGTTAAATAAATTGTTTAAATGGTTATTAAGGCAATGATTCCTTCCAATAAAGTACAGCAGAAAAGTTGTCCAAATATAAAGAGTTAACTTATTAAACCTCACCATAATTTCATAATTATCTGCCTATGTATTTCTAGTAGTATAAACAAATCAGTAATTTTTGATATAACTGTAAAAACCACTCTGAAAATTTATTATTCCAAAAATAAAACCTTCATATGGTTGTAAATATTAAGATTACTAGTAAATTAAGCCTGTTACAAAAACAGGCGCTAGAAAGCTCTCCGGCCCCGACGCTGCCCCTAAGTCCCTCTCTCGCTCACCCTAACCCAGTGTTTCCCAACCAGTGTGCCTCCAGATGTTTTGGGACTACAACTCCCATCATCCCTCACTAGCAATACCAGTGGTCAGGGATGATGGGAATTGTAGTCCCAAAACATCTGGAGGCACACTGGTTGGGAAACACTGCGCCTAACCTACCTCACAGGGTTGCTGTGAGGACAAAAGCGCGAGGAAGGGAAAGGAGCAAGAAAGAAGGACCGGCGAGGGGGGGGGGGAGGCAGACTTGGGAAGGAAAGGCAGCAAATGGAAGACGCGAAACCTTCCTCGGAGGAGGAGGAGAAGTGTTGGCTTTTAAGGAGCCGCAGTCCGGTAGCGGCGGCGACGGGGACCCGAGGCACTTCCTTCGCCTCTCCCCCCCACCCTCCTCCCCCCCCACCTCCACACACAGCTCGCCTCTCTCTCTCTCCCTTTCCCTCTCTCTCTCACACACCCCTCCCCCCCACTTCCCAATTACTTCGCAGCGAGGGCAGCCCCGGATCTGGGCCCGGCGACAGCGGCGGCTGGAAGAGGCTGAGGCGGCCGGAGGGAGAGAGAGAGAGAAAGGCTGAAAGACAGAGACAGAGGCCGCGAAGGGGCGCCTGCTCCCGCCTGCCTCCCTCCCCGCCGCCGCCTCTCTCCCCCATGGACACCCCTCGCGACCGGCAACAGCAGCAAAACAGCGGGCAGGAAGCAACCGCATCTCTCTCCCTCTCGCGCCCGCTGTGTCCGCCTAGGCATCGAGAGGACAGGGCTAGAGTGTCCTCCCGTCCTCCCACGCCGCCGAAAGGTCCGCGCTGCGCCGCCGCATGTCTGCGGCGGCGGAAGGCTCCAGTTTTGGCGGTGCGGCAGGAGGCCTCGGCGGGCAGGGGGTGTGTGCCAGTGTCCGTCCGCCGGCCGGCTCATCCTCCCTCCGCCGCTGCCGCTGAGGGCGGGGCGACGGAGCTGCCGAGCGGGTCTCTCTCCTTGCTTGCCGGCGGCGGCGGTTGGCGCCGCTTCCCCCGCGCTTTGGCTGCCCGAGGCACTGGGAAGCGCGAGGCTGCTGGCGGCGGCGGAGGCGGCGGGACCCGAGGCGCGGAGGCGGCCAGCGGCGGCGGCCGGGGCGAGGAGGTTGCGGGGCGGCGTCCTCGTCCTCCTCGCCGCCGCTGCCTCCAGGCCGGGCCAGTCGGCCGTCCTCCTCCTCCTCCTCGGGGCTCCTCCGTCGAGGTGGCAGCGGCGGCGGCGGCCCGGCAATGGCGGCGGCGGAGTTTCGCAGGCCGCTGGGGGGTGGAGAGGGGCTCCCTCCCCCTTCTTCTTTTTTTTTCCGGGGGCGGGGGGGAGCGGCGGCCAAGGCGGCGAAGGTGGCCGGCGATGGGGGCAGGGGCGCTTCGCGCCCCTGCCCCCGCACTTTGCCTTGTAAGCAGTAGCTGCAGGGGGGGGGGATCGCCTATTTGTCCGTACGCTCCAATCCGTGTGTGACTGGAACGCACGCGCAGTTGCGAATTCCTGTGACACACGGAAAGTGGTACGTACGGACACAGGCTCTTTATTATATAGGATACCAGCAAGAAGGAGTCTTTCTGTAAAAAAAAATTTAAATCAAGTCTTACTGACTAGTGATTTAAATCAAGCCTTACTGACTAGTGATTTAAATCAAGCCTTACTGACTAGTGATTTAAACCAAGCCTTACTGGCTAGTGATTTAAATCAAGCCTTACTGACTAGTGATTTAAACCAAGCCTTACTGGCTAGTGATTTAAACCAAGCCTTACTGGCTAGTGATTTAAACCAAGCCTTACTGACTAGTGATTTAAACCAAGCCTTACTGGCTAGTGATTTAAACCAAGCCTTACTGACTAGTGATTTAAACCAAGCCTTACTGACTAGTGATTTAAACCAAGCCTTACTGACTAGTGATTTAAACCAAGCCTTACTGACTAGTGATTTAAATCAAGCCTTACTGACTAGTGATTTAAACCAAGCCTTACTGACTAGTGATTTAAACCAAGCCTTACTGACTAGTGATTTAAACCAAGCCTTACTGACTAGTGATTTAAATCAAGCCTTACTGACTAGTGATTTAAACCAAGCCTTACTGACTAGTGATTTAAACCAAGCCTTACTGACTAGTGATTTAAATCGTGATTTAAATCAATTTGATTTAAATCAAATCCACCCTGGTTCAGAGGTATCCCCAGGGTCATCTAGTACAGCCCCCTGCAATTCAGGAAGCAAGTAATCCCTGGCAGGTTTAGAACACAACCTCAGTTTGGAAACCTGCAGCGAAGGAGAGTCCCCGGCCCACAAACACATACAGTGGTACCTCGGGTTACAGACGCTTCAGGTTACATATGCTTCAGGTTACAGACTCTGCTAACCCAGAAATATTACCTCGGGTTAAGAACTTTGCTTCAGGATGAGAACAGAAATCGTGTTCTGGCGGCGCAGCAGCAGCAGGAGGCCCCATGAGCTAAAGTGGTGCTTCAGGTTAAGAACGTTTTCAGGTTAAGAACCACTGTACATAGCTCTTTTCTGCCGGTTTCGAATAAAAACCCGAAAGACTTCCCTGTACTTAAAAAGGCAGGATGAATGGAAACCACATATACAGTGATCCCTCGACTTACGAACGCCCCGACTTCCGTATTTTTTTCTTTTTCTTTTTCTTTTTTCCCCAATAAAACTTTATTGACTTTTTTCCCCCAATAAAACTTTATTGACTTGTTCATAATCCTTTACAGAACATTAAAAACATTTACAAATACAATTTCATTATAATGTTTCTTTGTACATAAAACAACACAAATAAAAGTAAAAAAATAAAAATACTAAACAAAAAAACACTAGAAAAAAACAACCCTCCTTCCCCTATTTGCTTCACAGTCTTAGATATACTACGTTCTATTAATTTCTTTCCATCTATGCGCATATCTTATCCTTTATTTTGACACTCTCTAATACTACTTGTTTGAGCCTTTATCCATCTGCCAATAAACTGGCCTTACTAATTTGTTTACTCAAATATTCTCTGAATTTCCCCCAATCTGATTCCTCCTCTTCTCCCTTGATTTCGTAACTTTTTATGGCCAAATTATAATATCCTAACATTTTAAGCTGCCATTCCTCTTTGCTCGGAATTTCTTGAGATTTCCAATTTCTTGCTACCAGCAATCTGGCTGCTGCCAATCCATACATTAGGACGTTCCTATCCTTTGGCTGAATGTCTTCCCCTAACAATCCCACCAAAAACGTTTCGGGTAATTTTTTAAAAGAGTATTTCAGTAACTTTTTCAATTCTTTATATATCATGTCCCAAAATTTTTTTCTGATCCCTTGTAACTCGAAAAATACGGAAGTCCCCATAAAAATTTTTTTGGGACTTCCGTATTTTTCGAGTTACAAGGGATCAGAGCGGCCGCCGCTTCTGAATTTTTTCGACTTCCGATCAGAAGCCGCGGCCGTTTTAGAATCATAGAATCCTAGAGTTGGAAGAGACCCCAAGGGCCATCCAGTCCAACCCCCTGCCAAGCAGGAAACACCATCCAAGCATTCCTGACAGGTGGCTGTCAAGCCTCTGCTTAAAGACCTCCAAAGAAGGAGACTCCACCACACTCCTTGGCAGCCAATTCCACTGTCCAACAGCTCTTACTGCCAGGAAGTTCTTCCTAATGTTTAGGTGGAATCTTCTTTCTTGGAGTTTGAATCCATTGCTCCGTGTCCTCTTCTCAGGAGCAGCAGAAAACAACCTTTCTCCCTCCTCTATATGACATCCTTTTATATATTTGAACATGGCTATCATATCACCCCTTAACCTTCTCTTTTAGATAGCGTTTTTCCGAGTTCCGAAGGTTTTTTCGAGCTACGAATGCCTTCTCCAACGCATTCCTATGGGGACTCGGCTTACGATTTTTTCGACTTCCGGCGGTCCCGTCGGAACGGATTATATTCGTAAGTCGAGGGTCCACTGTATAGTTAAGAGCCGAAGGCCTAACGAACAAGAAATGTTACAGGTAGACAGCCGTGTTGGTCTGTCATAGTCAAAACAAAATAAAAAAAATTCCTTCCAGTAGCACCTTAGAGACCAACTAAGTTTGTTCTTGGTATGAGCTTTCGTGTGCATGCATACTTCTTCAGATCTGAAGAGAGTCAGTATGGTGTAGTGGTTAAGAGCGGTGGCCTCGTAATCTGGGGAACCGGGTTCGCTTCCCCACTCCTCCACATGCAGCTGCTGGGTGACCTTGGGCTAGTCACATTTATTTGAAGTCTCTCAGCCCCACTCACCTCACAGAGTGTTTGTTGTGGGGGAGGAAGGGAAAGGAGAATGTGAGCCGCTTGGAGACTCCTTCGGGTAGTGAGAAAGCGGGATATCAAATCCAAACTCTTCTTCTTATTATTAATTTTATGTACTGAATCTGCATGCTGCCCTTCACCCGAAGATCACAGGGTGGTTCCCAAATTGCCGCCCCAAAATCCACCCTCCCCATGGTTCAGTGGTGTCAAGGCGGTGGTCAGCAATAACTCACAAGGTGTCCGGGAAGTTAACTCTTTATTCAGGCCTTTATTCAAGTCTTCCCAGTAGGTCTTGCCAGAGTGCATGGAAACGCTGTTTACCTTCCTGCCGCAGCAGTACCTGTGTGAGCCAGTGTGGTTAAGAGCAGTAGACTCGTAATCTGGTGAACCGGGTTTGTGTCTCCGCTCCTCCACATGCAGCTGCTGGGTGACCTTGGGCTAGTCCCACTTCTCTGAAGTCTCTCAGCCCCACTCACCTCACAGAGGGTTTGTTGTGGGGGAGGAAGGGAAAGGAGAATGTGAGCCGCTTGGAGACTCCTTCGGGGAGTGATATAGCGGGATATCAAATCCAAACTCTTCTTCTTCTCTTCTTCTAAGGTGCTACTGGAAGGAATTTTTTTATTTTGTTTTGAACAAGAAATGTGTTTTTCCTGGTACCTAAAGTTATGCAATGATGGTGGAGAGAATCCTGGAAACTGTAGTTTTTTTCAAAGGGTGCTGGGAACTCTGCGAGGGGTCTCCTTAACAACTCTCAGCACCCTTAAAAAAAACCCACAGCTCCCAAGATTCTTTGGGGGAAGCCTTGACGGCCTGAAGTGGTGTTTTAAATGTGTGGTGAGCTTCTTGAGAGTTGCAGCGCCACCTGTTTGCGTAGCCCTGCCTCCTTCTGTTGCATAGCAGCACCCAGACTCCAGTTAGACTTACCACCCCGCTGGAACAATTTGTCGCAGAGGCTCTCACCTGTTCTTCTTACCCTCCCACAGCTGGTCCGAAACTTGGGGCGAAAAGGGCTACATGCGACTCGCCAAAGGCTGCCACAATCAATGCGGCGTAGCGAGTGACGCCAGCTACCCCACCCTGTGACCTGCTGCGTGGGGCCACGGTCCCTCCTTCCAGATTACTTCCCTGGTTTCAGGAACGACGACGAGCCGTCGGGCTGCTTTGAGGTTTCCCAACAGGGCAGGCGTGAAGTGCTGGATGTTTTGCTTGCAAATTTGCCCCGAGAGCAAATTATACAGGAAGGCATAGCATAAAAATAAAAAAATAAATTCTGCACATATTAAAGGCAGTCTCGAGTGAATGTGTGTTCTAGAGAAGCTGCATTTGGCTACAACCAGCATTAAACTTCTATTTAAAGAAGAAATCCAGGCGAACCTTTTACAGCTGTTTTATTGGTGGCGCTGTGGGTTAAACCACGGAGCCTAGGGCTTGCTGATCAGAAGGTCGGCGGTTCGAATCCCAGCGACGGGGTGAGCTCCCGTTGCTCGGTCCCTGCTCCTGCCAACCTAGCAGTTCGAAAGCACATCAAAGTGCAAGTAGATAAATAGGTCTGGCGGGAAGGTAAACGGCGTTTCCGTGCGCTGCTCTGGTTCGCCAGAAGCGGCTTAGTCATGCTGGCCACATGACCCGGAAGCTGCACGCCGGCTCCCTCGGCCAGTAAAGCGAGATGAGCGCCGCAACCCCAGAGTTGGACACGACTGGACCTAATGGTCAGGGGTCCCTTTACCTTTTACCTATTGGTTTTAGCATCCTTGTTGTGCAGCCTTTAGACTCCCACTAGGTCAAACTAGGTCAAACTAGGACAAGGGAGACGGGTTCAAATCCCCCATGGGCAATACAAGCTCACTGGGTGACTGTGGGCTAATCGCTCCCTCCTAACCCACCTCACAGGGTTGTTGCAGGGAGGTTGTTGCATGTACTCCCATCTCATTGGAGGGAAAGATCGGATATACATAATAATAATACTAATCATAATAAATTATTTATACCCCGCCCATCCGGCTGGGATTCCCCAGCCACTCTGGGCGGCTCCCAAACAGATATTAAAAACACCAAACATTAAAAACTTCCCTAAACAGGGCTGCCTTCAGATGTCTTCTAAAAGTCAGGTAGTTGTTTATTTCCTTGACATCTGATGGAAGGGTGTTCCACAGGGAGGGTGCCACCACCGAGAAGGCCCTCTGCCTGGTTCCCTGTAACCTCACTTTTTGCAGTGAGGGAACCGCCAGAAGGCCCTCAGAGCTCGACCTCAGTGTCCGGGTTGAATGCATAGCTGTCAACTTTCGGATTTGAAAATAAGGGATGCCGCGATGGCGGTGCAATGGCACCAAGTAGCCTCGCCACCCTGCGCTCCAGAGGCTGCGCGCGAACGGGTGAGCGAAAGAGCGAGCGCATAGACGGCAGGCAGGCTGTCTGTCTGGTTGGGAGTGAGGGTCTGGCTGCACAAGGCATGCAAGCTCCGCCCCCAGTCAGTCTCAGACTCCTTATTGGCAGCCGAGCAACGCAACTGAGGAGCCTCCCTGGCCGGCAGGGAGGGAGAGGAGCTGCTTCCTTTGAAATCCGGGGCATTTAAGGGAGATCAACAATCCAGGATAGCAGCGGGAAACGGCATTGGAATAAGGGAGTTTCCCGCAAAAAAAGGGAGGGTTGACAGCTATGGCCAAACGTTCCATCATTTGGAACCCTGCGAACAGTTCTGGTTGCCTTATGTTTTAATTTTTATTTTAAAAAAAATATTTTTGTGTTTTAAAATGAAAATCTTCAAATAGGGGGGAGGCAGGCACTGGACCTAAATGTACTGTTTTCTACCACCCATCTTCAGCCTCTAAAACAGGACAGGCAGACGAATACAAATCAACAGTCATCACCAATAATAGATTACCTATTGCTAATTTTGGGGGGGGCAGGAGAAGAAAATCTTACACCCCCCCCCCATACATTCAAAGTACATTGATTCCCCAGAGGGAGAAGCCACGTGCTTTCTATCTGCGCTCTGATCGGGAAAAAAGAGACTCGGCAGCAAAGGGTTAACCATCCTTCGCCCGCTGCAAAGATGGCTGCCGGGGCGTCGAGGAAAACATTACGCGCCTGCGCAAGCAACGCGAAGGACGCGGTTTGGCCACCACGGCTCGCCGTAGCGCCCGCCCATCCGGGTTTTTCCCCCCGTCCGACCCTCCAAAGATGGCGGCGCCCAGGTCGATCAGAGCTCGGCGGCTTTGGGACGGTTTGGCGGCGGCCGCCGTCTTCTTCCTCCTCCTTCTACTTCCCGCGGCGGAGGCCGGGGCCGAGGGGGACCAAAGCACGGCCGAGTTCGACGTGAGGCCCGGCGGGGCGGTCCATTCGTTCTCGAGGAGCCTGGTGAGAGCCGGACGGAGGTGGCGGCCGCTGGTTGGCTGAGGTGCGCCTGACCCGGCGGAGAGGGCAGCGCTCTGATTGGCTGGGGCGAAGCTCCGGGCGTGGCCTCGCGGCGGGGATTGCGGAGAGGGCGGGGCGTGTCCCTTCGCGGCACCCGTAGTTAGGGGGAAACTTTGGTTCTGTTGGGTTTGGTACTTCTCATTTCTGTTAATTAATTAATTAATTTTAAGTACACTGTTACCAATTCTTATTTCAATTGTTTAATTTTGTTGCTTATTTATTGTTTTTGTTGCATTTATTTATTGCAGTGATTGCATTTATCGCACCTATTTAGTAATTTATTGCAGTAATTGCAATTTTTGCATTTACTTGTTGCAGTAATTGCTTTCATTTATTGCGCATATTTATTCATTTATTGCAGTAATTGCATTTGTCTCCCACCTTTCCCTCCATGGAGCTTCAAGGCGGTTCATGTGGTTCTGCTAACCCTTGTCATTTCATCCCCACATCACCCCTGAGAGGTAGGGCTGGGCCGAGAGAAGGCAGCGACTGCCCCCCGCCCACAGGTCACACCCAGCGAGCTCCATGACTGAGTAGGGAATTCGAACCCTGGCCTCTGCCAGGCCCCAGTCCAACACTCTATAACCGTTACACCACACTGGCTCTGGGAGAGTTTTCATTTTATATTTACATTCAATGAATCAATCAAATTTTATTACGGTGATAGACCAGCATTTAAAATCTGAAAAGTGCTTTACAGAGCTAAAAGAAATTAAAACGCAGAATGAATATAGCAGTCTAAAAATTTAAAAGGGGCTAAAAATATCCAAGAGGAGGGTCCATCTTGCATTTTCCCAGCTTCTGCTTGAGGTCTTCATTCCATTCCCGAACAGAAGAGCTGCTACCCACAGCCCAACACCAGGTTCAATACTCTGGGGAGGTCAGGGACTGAACGAGAGATCTTCTACATACAAAGCCACTGAGCAGGGTCTCCTCCAAAGTAAATGGGGGTGTGGAGCCAGAACTGTTTGACCTCCACTGTGCTTTGGAGCTTTCTGCATCAATCACATACAGATTGGCCCTATCGCCCCGGGGGGTTCCCTGCGACTGTTTTCTCCTCTGACTGGTTTGTTCTGGGAGGGTAGACTGTGCCTGCAAATCTGCGTGCAGAATCTAGCTACCATCCGGGTTATCTTTTGATCTTTGCCTAGTAAAAGGGCATTGAGTTTGGTCTTATCTGGAAGGTCAGCTAACCTCTCCAATAGGGGGGCAATGATGTCTCTGTGCTCCTTGTCGTAAAAAGGGCATCTAAAGAATAGATGCTCGGGGCTACCTACTTCCCCCAGTGGGCAGGAGCAGAGTCTCTGATCGTATGGGATCCTTCCAAAGGATCCCAGCAGAACTGGCGAGGGCAGCGGCGCGCTTCGGGCAAGCGTAAAGGCTCTTCTTGAGTTTCTGGATTCAAGAAAGAAGAGATACGCTGCCCCATATATTTACATTATATTTTATATTCACAGCCAGCTCTTCGGTTTTTGTTTTCTTGGCTCCTCTCTTGATAACCTGTTAACCAGCGCTGTCCCGTGGAAGAAAACGCTGAGTGTTTTAAAGCCCTCGTTTCTGTTTCTTTCTTTCCTTCAGGGAGACTACACCTGCACTTTCACCTATGCTGCTCAAGGTGGGACCAACGAAGTGAGTGGCGTTAATCCTAAAGTCAATTTTGCTTAGGTTTCCCCCCATCTTACTGCCCTTAATTGTCAAGTTGGAGTGACACTCTTTAACTCTGCAAGGTGGAACACTTAACATTATCCTAAACTATTCCATTGCTGCCATGGGCATCATGAGGTGGGTGAGAGGGGGAGAAAGAGGTGGGGGAAAGAAGGGGGGGCTTTACAGATTTTTCCTCCCCACCCTTAGTGTATGTGTGGGGTTTAATGTCAGAGTCACGTCAATAGGTTCTTAATCTGTTCATTTATTGGTGGCGAGAGAGATTGGGGAGCCCAGAGCATGGTTGGTTGCATTTGGTAGATTGCTGTGAGTTTTATTTGTGTGTGAGACCGGGTGGGAGGTTGTTAGCCATATTGATTTGTATGCAGTTGTGGGGATTATGTTGGGCTGTGTATGTAATAAAGGGGAGCCACACCGGGGTGGAGACATTCTCTTTTGTTTATCCCCTGCTGGTTTCGATTTGTTGAAACAAAATAAAAAATAAAAAAATTCCTTCCAGTAGCACCTTAGAGACGACCAACTAAGTTTGTTCTTGGTATGAGCTTATACGAAGCTCATACCAAGAACAAACTTAGTTGGTCTCTAAGGTGCTTTTGTTGTTCAGTCGTTCAGTCGTGTCCGACTCTTCGTGACCCCCTGGACCAGAGCACGCCAGGCACGCCTATCCTTCACTGCCTCTCGCAGTTTGGCCAAACTCATGTTAGTAGCTTCGAGAACACTGTCCAACCATCTCATCCTCTGCCGTCCCCTTCTCCTTGTGCCCTCAACCTTTCCCAACATCAGGATCTTTTCCAGGGAGTATTCTCTTCTCATGAGGTGGCCAAAGTACTGGAGCCTCAGCTTCAGGATCTGTCCTTCCACTGAGCATTCAGGGCTGATTTCTTTAAGAATGGATCGGTTTGATCTTCTTGCAGTCCATGGGACTCTCAAGAGTCTCCTCCATCACAAGGCAGCGATCCATGAAGGGGCTCTAAGGTGCTACTGGAAGGAATTTATTTTTTATTTTGTTTTGACTATGACAGACCAGCACGGCTACCTACCTGTAACTTCAATTTGTTGGTTAGCTTTGGCTGCAGTTTGCTGTCAGCTAAGGTTTATCTGATAGGCAGATCTTGCCTATCTGATAGGCAAGTGCATGCCTAAATGCTGAGATTGATTGCTATTCCTTTTCCCTTCCAAGAAATGGCAGATGAGCATTGGGATCAGTGAAGATAACCTGCTGTTTTCCTGTTCCATCTGGAGGTGAGTACAGTTTCCTGCCCTTTATAAAAATTCAAATCTTTCTTTTTGCAGCTTACACATAATGTGATTTTCCATATCCTTGCTCCCTGAGTTTGAAGGCACCTCCCTGGTTCTGGAAGGGTTGATCCAGAGGGCTGTTCTCCTCTGCCCTGGCCACAGTCCTGGATGGGAGAGGAGAGAGAACCAGATTATTAACCCAAGGGTTGTGACCTACAACTCATAGGTCAGAAGGGTTCCTTTGAGGGCATCTAGTCTACATCTGCAGCACATTGCAGTGACAGCATCCTTGATAAGAGGAGAACGACCCTCTTCCACTTTTCACTTCCAGCCTGTCTAAAATGTGACTGCTTCTGGTGTTTCATGGCTGTCGTATGCGGTGGGTTTATTTTGCTTCATTAGTTGTTCTGCGATGCTTCCCCAATTCTGCCGCGTTACTGCTGCCCGGAGGAGCTACAGCACAGCAAAAACGGGACAGAAATAAACACTTGGACATTTGTGGGATAAAAGGGAAGTGGTGGGGTATGCGACAACTTGGAAACAAAACTGTATATCCACCCTGAATCTAAATAAATCCGACTTCCGGTCGGCGCACCGGAGAGGACGGTCGGGGGGACATGTCGTTCCTGACATTCCCCAAGTCGACCGGGAAAAGGGGAGTCTGCGCCAGCGCCGCAGCCCCCAAAACCCCTGGGAAGGTTGTCCCAGGGTCTTAGCGGTCCGGCTGAGCTTGGAACGCCGTTCCTGCTCCCCGGGAGACCCGAGTAAGGGCTCCCGAGAGAGAGCGGGCGGTGGAGCTCCACGGACCCATCACCCCGTCGGCGGAAGCTGCGAGACCGCCCTCCCTGTGTGTGCCGATTCCTCCAAGGATTATAAAAGAAATTTGGACGTGTGAGTACTTAAAAAAAAGATAGATTTGGCTAAATCAGAGATTGGCTTGGGACGTAAAACACGGAGGTCCGTCCCCTGCTATTGAGACAAAGTAACAGGCATCCGGTATCCAAGGCATTTAAACTGCAACATAAAGCAACATTTTAAACAACATTTAACAGAGATTTAATCCATCTGTCACCCCTGGTCTTGGGGGTAGCTTTTTGGAAAGCGGAAAATTTGGCAGGATAAGAGGATTAAATTGGACTGTTGGAAATAAGAGCTTTATAATTGAAAAGTGACTTTTGAAACTGTGGAACAGTGTCTCTTAAAATGGCGGAGGAC
Source organism: Darevskia nairensis (assembly GCA_034642065.1). Classification (NCBI taxonomy): domain Eukaryota; kingdom Metazoa; phylum Chordata; class Lepidosauria; order Squamata; family Lacertidae; genus Darevskia; species Darevskia nairensis. Next base: position 85,099 of record JAWWNI010001437.1, on the reverse strand, counting down.
TGTGAGGGAAACCTGTGGAAAATTTTAGAGGCACTGGAGGTATGCAGAAAGGAAACCCGAGACTTTGCAGAGACCATGTACCAGAGTCTAAACAACATCAAGGTCAAGCTGGAAATACAGGAAGAGGGGGAGGAAGATCCCCCTGTCAAGGCTAAAAAGAAAAGAAAGCAACAGAAGCTATCTAGCTGCCGTGAAAAAACTGAGAAACATAAGAGATATGGAGCTGTCACCCAGCGTAAGAGGAAAATGACAAGAAAGAACTTAAATCAAAAAGGAGATAAAGGGAGACAGCAGACAGAAGATTGGAAGGAAAATCAGACCGAACAAGACGAAGTTTGGCTTGGGATTTTGGGACAAGCCTCACATGAGGAAATGTGGTTTTGGTCTTTGCAGCCCTGTGGAGTGGGGTAAAATGTATGGTAATGTAATGGGATTTCTATTTTGGGTTTTAGGATAATGGATTATGGATATGATAAAGAGATATTAAATGTGGATAATATTAAAGCTATTTACTCAAGATTGAGGAGAGACAGAAGGGAAGTATAGGATAGAAGTAGAATGAAAACAGCCAAGGATGATATAAATTAGTATAAGTTCGTATAAGATAAAATGATTAAAGATGATGTAATTGATAATGATAATGATGATAATGATGATTATTTGATGATGTAATTGACAATGAAGTTTGAAACTGTTTAGAAGATGTGATTTAAAATAAGAACCAATACGGGAGATGTGAGGAGGTCAGATGAAAATGTTAGTATAATGAATGTGACCTGGCCTGGGACAGGGCCAGGCTAAAATTGTAAAACCAATAAAAATCATTAAAAAAAAAAAATGAATCTAAATAAATCCTTTCCAGTATCACCTTAGAGACCAACTAAGTTTGTTATTGGTATGAGCTTTTGTGTGCATGCACACTTCTTCAGATACCTGTTCAGAATATCTGAAGAAGTGTTCATGCACACGAAAGCTCATGCCAATAACAAACTTAGTTGGTCTCTAAGGTGCTACTGGAAAGAATTTTTTTACTTTGTTTCGACTATGGCAGACCAACACGGCTATCTACCTGCACCCTGAATCTATTGCAGGTTCAAACAGTATTGAAAAGGGGGGTCGCGTGTGAGCACCCCAGTACCATCACGACCACGAAAGATCGCAAATGCATGATTGCACCGGCTTCTTAATGCAGCAGGACAGTAGCTGAATTCAGGCCTTTTAAATGCTTGTGCTCTCCGCTGCAGGATAATAATAATAATAATAATAATAATAATAACAACAACCCTATATAATAAACTTGCTGTGTCCCTGCGTCCGTTCTGTGTGTTACGGAAGTGCGCTACTGCGCATATCCGGGACCCACACGGACGCAGGGATTGGAGCGGGCGGAGAGGGGGGCGTGTCCGCGAGGCAGCGGCGGCGCACGCGCGTTCTCAGTTGCGCCAGCGCCGCTGCCTCGCACGGACGCAGAGGGCCGCCCCATCCTCGCCGCCGCTACCGCCGCCACTACCGCCGCCCCCGGGGAAAACGAAGAAGGGGGAGGGAGCCCCTCTCCACCTCCCAGCGGCCGCTGTTCTGCCTCCTCCTGCCTCCTCCTCCTCTAGCGCCCGTTTTTGAACGGGCTAACTTCAACTAGTAATAATAATAATTTATTATTTATACACCGCCCATCTGGCTGGGTCTCCCCAGCCACTCTGGGCGGCTTCTAACAAAACATTAAAATACAATAAGCTATTAAACATTAAAAGCCTCCCTAAACAGAGCTGCCTTCAGATGTCTTCTAAAAGTCTGGTGGTTGTTTTTCTCTTTGACATCTGAAGGGAGGGCATTCCACAGGGCGGGTGCCACCACCGAGAAGGCCCTCTGCCTGGTTCCCTGTAACTTGGCTTCTCGTAGTGAGGGAACCGCCAGAAGGCCCTCAGAGCTGGACCTCAGTGTCCGGGCAGAACGGTGGGGGTGGAGACGCTCCTTCAGGTATACTGGACCGAAGCCATTTAGGGCTTTAAAGCACCGGAGGGCCTTTACCTTGGCATGATGTCATGCCCTTCCCTCGGCTGTCCTTGAAGGCCGATACAGGAAGATTGCTTACCCGGGGAGGCAATGCCCCTGTGGCTCTGGACAGATAGAAACAACAGAGCATGTGCTTCTACAGTATCTGTATTACAGTGACATTCGTACTAGCTTCATCTTACCATTACAGTGGTACCTCGGTTTACGAACTTAAGTCCGTTCTTATACTGAAACCGTTCTTAAATTGAGGCGCGCTTTCCCTAATGAGGCCTCCCGCTGCCGGTGCCCTTCCACCGTTCGGATTCCAGTATACCTGAAGGAGTGTCTCCACCCCCATCGTTCAGCCCGGACACTGAGGTCCAGCTCCGAGGGCCTTCTGGCGGTTCCCTCGCTGCGAGAAGCCAAGTTACAGGGAACCAGGCAGAGGGCCTTCTTGGTGGTGGCGCCTGCCCTGTGGAACGCCCTCCCTCCAGATGTCAAAGAGAACAACAACCACCAGACTTTTAGAAGACATCTGAAGGCAGCTCTGTTTAGGGAGGCTTTTAATGTTTACCCTGTTTCTCCTAAAATAAGACGTAGCCATAAAATAAGCCGTAGTAGGATTTCCACACATTTGCGAAATATAAGCCATACCCTGAAAATAAGACATAGGGATGTGGCACCTCTCCTTTAAGACCAGGCATCCCCAAACTGCGGCCCTCCAGATGTTTCGGCCTACAACTCCCATGATCCCTAGCTAACAGGAACAGTGGTCAGGGATGATGGGAATTGTAGTCCCAAATTGTAGATGTTTGGAGACTACAACTCCCATGATCCCTAGCTAACCGGACCAGTAGTCAGGGATGATGGGAATTGTAGTCCCAAATTGTAGATGTTTTGGGACTACAACTCCCATGATCCCTAGCTAACAGGACCAGTAGTCAGGGATGATGGGAATTGTAGTCCCAAATTGTAGATGTTTTGGGACTACAACTCCCATGATCCCTAGCTAACAGGACCAGTGGTCAGGGATGATGGGAATTTTAGTCCAAAACATCTGGAGGGCCGAAGTTTGGGGATGCCTGCTTAAGACGGCCTGGATAGGCGTGGCTATGCTGCATACCAACGCGGAGCGGTTAAAATAAGACATCCCCCGAAAATAAGCCATACTGTGTTTTTTTGAGGGGGGAAAAATATAAGATGGTGTCTTATTTTAGGAGAAACACGGTAATAGCTTATTGTATTTTAATGTTTTGTTAGAAGCCGCCCAAAGCTACAGGGAACCAGGCAGAGGGCAGAGGGGTTTAGACCACAGCGCCACCCGCGTCCCTACATATAACCCGCATACAACCTCTTCCTCTCTTAATGCTGTGGCTTTTCATTTTTTTCTTTCCTTTCATGTCCAAGGCCCCAAGGGAAGTCTTACCTCTTCTTCACCCAGTTTAAAGGCGAAGTCAAAGGAGCAAAGATTGAGTATGGCATGGGCTACGTAAGTCTTTTCTGTTTCTAGGGTGAGGTGGGGTGGTGGTGGCCAAAGGTCTCCTGTTCAATCCCTGGCATCTCCACGTAGAAATGGCCCTGTCTAAATTTCATTTATTTATAGCAGTTTTTGTATGCTGCTGCATCATAAAAAAAAAATACAAATAAAAACATATCAAAAGTGTTTACAGCAATAAAACCACACAATAGAAACCGCATTAAAAACAGACACCAACTGTTTTTAATTATTGAATGCAGTTATTCAATTGGAATGAAACATGAGGGTTAAACTGAAACCAACCCAAAGGCCAGGCGGAAAAGCTCCGTCTTGCAGGCCCTGCGGAAAGATGCCAAATCCCGCAGGGCCCTGGTCTCTTGTGACAGAGCGTTCCACCAAGTCGGGGCCAGTACTGAAAAGGCCCTGGCCCTAGTTGAGGCCAGCCTAGCATCCTTGTGGCTCGGGACCTCCAAAATGTTATTATTTGAGGACCTTAAGGTCCTACACGGGGCATACCAGGAGAGGCGGTCCCTTAGGGTTCCTTCCCCACACCTGGTGTTGATGGCATTGGGCTTGGATAGACCCAGCCGCCTGAATCAGTGGAAGGCAGATTCCTGTGTTCCTGTGACGGCTAGTTTCAGCAGCAGGCGGGAGAGAATTTTTTGGACATGCCCGTCTTGAGTACCTTCTGTCTTGTTGCAGTCCACGGCTGCTGTTGGAGGGCAGAGGGACGTCCCCTTAAAAGAGGAGGAATTCCAGGTGACGGAAACAGCAGGTGAGTGGCAGCGGGAGGGGCCGATGACACTACTTCGGGGGTGCAGAAGGCTGCTGGGGGGGGACGAAGCCCCCAGAGTGTTCGCGGCAGGAGAAGTTAGAGGAGTTCAGCAGGACATGATAGGGCATGCATAGAAAAACAGATACATGCTGATCTCTCCATTCTCAGACACTATACTTGAAAAACATAGAGTCACATGATACATCCATACGTACTCTACAAATTAACACGAGCTCAAAAATTAGCTGACGAAGACATCCCTATCGAAACAGGGCCCTGTCCTGGTTGCTTTTCCTGAATCGGTTCTTCACTCCGGCTTTACTTATGAAACGATCCTTTTGAATACGGACTGATATACATTTATTGCTACTTGAAATCTCTCATGTTCTTATACCGTAACGAATTATTATTTACACATACTACTGTGAATCTGAAGGACCCAGGTGGCGCTGTGGGTTAAACCACTGAGCCTAGGGCTTGCTGATCAGAAGGTCGGCAGTTCGAATCCCTGCGACGGGGTGAGCTCCTGTTGCTCAGTCCCAGCTCCTGCCCACCTAGCAGTTCGAAAGCACGTCAAAGTGCAAGTAGATAAATAGGAACCGCTCTGGCGGGAAGGTAAACGGCGTTTCCGTGCGCTGCTCTGGTTCGCCACAATCAGCTTTGTCATGCTGGCCACATGACCCGGAAACTGTACGCCGGCTCCCTCGACCAATAAAGCGAGATGAGCGCCGCAACCCCAGAGTCAGACACGACTGGACCTAATGGTGAGGGGTCCCTTTACCTTTACCTTACTGTGAATTTGAAGTTGTATTTTTCATTTGAAGCCACACATATTAGTATGAACTTGAAACTGTTATTTGAATCGGCATTCTCCGCCTAAGATTGTCATTCTTACCAGAATACATACTTTTATTTAACTGTAACTCACGAGTAGGAATTGAAATATTCCTAGTATTGAAATTTCTGGCCAGAGCTCTTGGTGTGTATTTCCTTTCAGTGAAAACCTCTCAGGCACAAATCGCTGTGATATTGGGGTTGTGTGTGACCGCCCTGAGAGCATCATGAACGCAGCTGATCTCAAGGGTGCAGTAAAAAGAGATGCCTGGAGGGGACCCTAAAAGCAGTTGGTGGGTGGCGCTGTGGTCTAAACCACGGAGCCTCTTGGGCTTGCCAATCGGAAGGTCGGCGGTTCGAATCCTGCCAATGGGGTGAGCTCCCGTTGCTCTCTCCCAGCTCCTGCCCACCTAGCAGTTCGAAAGCATGTCAAAGTGCAAGTAGATAAATAGGTCCCGCTCCAGCGGGAAGGTAAGCCTAAATAAATAGGTACCATCTCCCGCTTCCAGTATTTAGAACAGGCGATGCTTGTGCACTTTGAAGTCGGGATGGGAAAGAAATTAGATTCTGTGTGCATTTAAAGGCGAATCTATCTAATTTGCACTTTCCTCAACAATATGAGGACACAGGAATCCTTCGAGCGTCACACTCCTCCAGACATTGTAATGCACTTTTCCAGCCAAGTACAGTGAACAGTCCGGTTTAAGAATGATTTGGTTTACAAACTATAATAATAATAATAATAGCTGGCCAGGCTGCATCTAAAGTCCCAAGTTCTACTCAAAGTGGGACCATTGAAATTAACAGGCTCAAGTAAGTCACGTCCTTTAAATTCAATGTGTCTGCTCTGAGCATGGCTAACCTTGGACGCAACCCACTATGTCTAGTTCTGGGTAAAAGGTAAGGCAAAGGACCCCTGGATGGTTCAGTCCAGTCAAAGGCGACTATGGGGTTGCGGCGCTCATCTCGCTTTCAGGCCAAGGGAGCCGGTGTTTGACCACAGACAGTTTTCCGAGTCATGTGGCCAGCAGGACTAAACCACTACTGGCGTACGGAGGACCGTGGCGAGTGCCAGAGCGCATGGAAACGCCGTTTCCCTTCCTGCTGCAGCGGTACCTGTTTATCTACTTGCACTGGTGTGCTTTCGAACTGCTAGGTTGGCAGGAGCTGGGACCGAGCAACGGGAGCTCACCCCGTCGTGGGGATTCGAACCGCCGACCTTCTGATCGGCAAGCCCTAGGCTCTGTGGTTTAACCCACAGCGCCACCCTCTCCCATTGGGGAGAATAGGTAAAGGGACCCCTGACCATTAGGTCCAGTGGCAAATGACTCTGGGGTTGTGGCGCTCATCTCGCTTTACAGGCCGAGGGAGCCAGCATTTGTCCGCAGATAGCTTCTGGGTCATGTGGCACGCATGACTACGCCGCTTCTGGTGAAACCAGAGCAGCACACGGAAACGCTGTTTACCTTCCCGCTGGAGTGGTACCTATTTATCTACTTGCACTTTGACGTGCTTTCAAACTGCTAGGTGGGCAGGAGCAGGGACTGAGCAACGGGAGCTCACCCTGTCGCGGGGATTCGAACTGCTGACCTTCTGATCGGCAAGCCCTAGGCTCTGTGGTTTAACCCACAGCGCCACCCGCGTGATCCTACGGGACAGATGGCCATCCAACCTCTGTTTAAAAACCTCCGAGGAAGGAGAGACTGTTCCACTGTTGGAACAGCTGTGATCCTGCCGTGCCTTGTGCTTCCTGTCCTTCTGTTCACCCTGCTGTCGTCTTCTCCCCACCCCTGATGAATTTTAACAGGGAGAAATGTAAAGTGCTACACTTGGGCAAAGAAAATGAAAGGCACAAATACAGGATGGGTGACACCTGGCTTGAGAGCAGTACATGTGAAAAGGATCTGGGAGTCTTGGTAGACCACAAACTTGACATGAGTCAACAGTGTGATGCAGCAGCTAAAAAAGCCAATGCAATTCTGGGCTGCATCCATAGGAGTATAGCATCTAGATCAAGGGAAGTAATAGTACCACTGTATTCCGCTCTGGCCAGACCTCACCTGGAATACTGTCTCCAGTTCTGGGCACCACAGTTCAAGAAGGATACTGACAAGCTGGAACGTGTCCAGAGGAGGGCAACCAAAATGGTCAAAGGCCTGGAAACGATGCCTTATGAGGAACGGCTTAGGGAGCTGGGTATGTTTAGCCTGGAGAAGAGAAGGTTAAGGGGTGATACGATAGCCATGTTCAAATATATCAAAGGATGTCATATAGAGGAGGGAGAAAGGTTGTTTTCTGCTGCTCCAGAGAAGCGGACACGGAGCAATGGATTCAAACTACAAGAAAGAAGATTCCACCTAAACATTAGGAAGAACTTCCTGACAGTAAGAGCTGTTCGACAGTGGGATTGGCTGCCAAGGAGTGTGGTGGAGTCTCCTTCTTTGGAGGTCTTTAAGCAGAGGCTTGACAGCCACCTGTCAGGAATGCTTGGATGGTGTTTCCTGCTTGGCAGGGGGTTGGACTGGATGGCCCTTGGGGTCTCTTCCAACTCTAGGATTCTATAATTCTATGATTCTTCCCTTTGCAGTGTCTCACAAGGAAGGCAAATTCCGCTCAGAACTCTCCAAGCTGCTGATCGTCGCCAAAACGACCCACGACGAGCTCTGAATCGCCGGGTTCCCTTGCCTTTTAGAAGGTGCTCTGGTTTGCCGGGGACATTGCAAGCGGATCTTCTGGCTGACTCTTGCAGGGGTGGGGACCTCTCTCCTGTGCGCCGGGCTTCGCTTGAGTAGGAATTGGGGGACGCACAGTGCTTCGGCACCACGAACCCTGAAAGCTGCTCTTGAGATGTTTCTGGCAGTGGTCTCTCGGAATACGAAACGTCACCGGCGGTGCGGGAAATAAATGTGGGGTGCCGTTTGTCCATCCTAGCCATCTCCGTTTCCAGTCTGATGGTGCAACACCCAATTTGGGAGAGACCAGCGGCAGCTGTCGCAGAGAGACTGCGTCCGAAAACCATCGCAGACGTTTCGATTCCTCCAATCGTTTTTCATCCGTAAAGATCCAAATAAATACACTGGCGCATCCCCGCCCCCCCCCTAGTCTTCCCCCTCCATAAGCCAGCTTAATAACCACCACAGAATCCCACCTTCTCTCTTCCTTGGTGAAAAAGGGCAATAGAATAAATCAGAATATATATATCTTACAGTTTGCCTCTGCTAGTCTCTTTGCTGCTGCTGCATCCATTTCCTGGGCACTAATAAAAATTGGTGTGCAAGTCTTGTCTCTTCTTGCACTCAAGAGCAGGAGTCATCAACCTTTTTCAGCCATGGGCCGGTTCACCATCCCTCAGACCGTGTGGTGGGCTGGACTATATTTTTTGGGGGGAAAGAACAAATTCCTATGCCCCACAAATAACCCAGGGATGCATTTTAAATAAAAGCACACATTCTGCTCATGTAAAAACACCAGGCAGGCCCCACAAATAACCCAGAAATACATTTTAAATAAAAGCACACATTCTGCTCATGTAAAAACACCAGGCAGGCCCCACAAATAACCCAGAGATGCATTTTAAATAAAAGCACACATTCTGCTGATGTAAAAACACCAGGCAGGCCCCACAAATAACCCAGAGATGCATTTTAAATAAAAGCACACATTCTACTCATGTAAAAACTCGCTGATTCCCGGACCGTCTCTGGGCCGGATTGAGAAGGCGATTGGGCCGTATCCGGCCCATGGGCCTTAGGTTGCCTGCCCCTGCTCAATCCGGCCCCTTGCAGTGCAAGGTTGCTCGAACCTGCAACCTTGGCGTTACCCGCACCATGCTCTTTAACCAGCGGAGCGAGCTTTGGTCTGCCTGGATAGGGAATCTTCCTGCGTTTCGCCTTGAGCAGCCGTCCTTCCTCTGAGGACCGCTTTCCTTGGCATGTAATTAACGAGGCTCTCAGCCGGTTGCTGACTAACGAGTGGAAAGGGATTGCCGGTGCATCTCTGGCCTCCGTCCTTGGCAGCATCAATCACCTGTCGTTCTGCGGCGCTTCCTCTTGCCGCCATGCAGCTGCCAGCACTCCAGCTGCTCGGCGTTCGCCGGCAGCTGGTGGGGTGGGGAAGGAAGAGACTCCAAGATTCTGGGAGACGAGCAAGCTCTGCTTTGACATGCTTCATTTTTAGAAGGGAGACCTCCTGGGCTTAAAGGGTCGGCTTTAGTCCAGGAATATCTTCCCAAAGTCTGAAAAGTTCATTTTAAGAAGGTAAAGGTAAAGGGACCCCTGACCATTAGGTCCAGTCATGTCTGACTCTGGGGTTGCGGCGCTCATCTCGCTTTATTGGCCGAAGAAGCCGGTGTACAGCTTCCGAGTCATGTGGGCAGCATGACAAAGCCGCTTCTGGCGAACCAGAGCAGTGCATGGAAACGCCGTTTACCTTCCCGCCGGAGCGGTACCTATTTATCTACTTGCACTTTGACGTGCTTTTGAACTGCTAGGTTGGTAGGAGCTAGGACCGAGCAACGGGAGCTCACCCCGTCGCGGGGATTCGAACTGCCAACCTTCTGACCGGCAAGCCCTGGGCTCTGTGGTTTAACCCACAGCGCCACCTGGGTCCCTTATTTTAAGAAGAAACTCGTTCAAAATGTCCAAAAAGGATTTTGGCTCATGTTCGTCACTTTGCTAAACAAACTGGAATGGTTCTTGTTCAGCTCACAGTTCAATTCAAAGTTCATCCGAATTTCAGCATTCAGAATGTTAAGAACTGCTTCACTGATGTATGAAATATACAGTCATACCCCGGGTTGCGTACGCTCTGTGTTGTGTATGTTCGGTATGCGAACGCTGGCAACCCGGAAGTTCAATTCGCCGTGCGGATGCTTCTGCGGATGTCTGCGTGGTCTGTGGATTTGCAGAAGCATTCTGTGCAGTTCGCGCATGCGCAGAAGCGAGATTGTGTGATCTCTCATGCTCTCGCGCATGCGCAAAAGCGCTGTTCAGGGTGCGAATGGCACCCCGGAACGAATTTAGTGCGCAACCCGGGGTACCACTGTACTCTAGAACAGCGTTTCCCAACCGGTGTGCCGCGGCACACTGGTGTGCCGCAAGACACCGGCTGATGTGCCGCGGAAAAAGGGACCTGCAGCCCAGGGCTGCACAGGACCGTGGCGGCGGCGCTGCTGGAGCCCAGCGGCGAAGCGGAAGCCAGGGCGGCGCTGCTCCCTTGGCTGCTGCAGCAGCAGCAACAGCAGCAGCCTCGCGCGAGAATCCCGACCGGAAGCCTCGTGCGAGAATCCCGATCGGAAGCCTCACGCGAGAATCAGAGCCCAGGGTGCCCTGCAGCCCCGCGCTGCACAGGACCGTGGCGGCGGCAATGCTGGAGCCCGGCGGCAAAGCGGAAGCCAGGGCGGCGCTGCTCCCTTGGCTGCTGCAGCAGCAGCAGCAACAGAAGCCTCGCGGGAGAATCCCGACCTGGTGCCCCAGCTGATGGGCGGGAGAAAGGACGCCGCGCTACAGCTGATCCCAGAGGTAACTCTGGGTCAGGAGACCCGGCACAGCCGGGTGGGGGAGGAGCGGTGTGCCGCGAGATTTTTTTAATGAAACAAGTGTGCCGTTGCCTAGATTAGGTTGGGAAACACTGCTCTAGAAGACGACGAAAACACCAAAAGACACACAGTGGAATGTGGATGGTTTAATTTATTTTCCCCGACAATTAAAAACTTTAAGCTTAAAGGCTCAAAGAGTCTAAAGAGTATAAAACAAAACAAAACTCAACAACACATGTAAAAGAATAAACTTGAAGATGACCTCGAAATCGTTCCAGATTATACCCCAAAATGAACTTAATTCACATTCTGTTCACCTAGAAATTCTGGGAACTGCTTGCAGGTGTAGTTCAGAGATTTCTGAACTAAGTCGGTGAACATTGCCAAACCAAATTACAGTAGCACAGTGCTAGGTAGACTTTCTCTCTGATTGCAATGCCGTAACCTTCAGACGCCTTTAAAACGGGTCGGCCAAATTCATGGAGAAGGAACGAGGAACGGGATTGCCTTCCCCCGGCTTGTGAACTGGCCAAAGGTATCTGAGTAAGTGCTGCCAAGCTGCAGGGCTGAATACCGTATTTTTCGCTCCATAATGCGCCCCGGACCATAATGCGCACCTCGTTTTTAGAGGAGGAAAACAAGAAAAAATATTTTCCCCCTGGTTTTCCTCCTCTAAAAGGCTGGGAGGGAAGAGAGAGAGAAGGAAGGAAAGAAAGAAGGAAAGAAAGAAGGAAAGAAGGGGTGAGAGAGAAGGAAGGAAGGAAGGAAGGAAGGAAAGAAAGAAAGAAAAGGGGTAGGAAGGAAGGAAGGAAGGAAGGAAGGAAGGAAGGAAGGAAGGAAAGAAAGAAAGGGGTGTGTGTGAGAGAGGGGGGAAGGAAGGGGTGAGAGAGTGAAAGAAAGAGGGAGAAGGAAGGAAGGATGGAAGGAAGGGGTGAGAGAGAGTGAAAGAAAGAGGGAGAAGGAAGGAAGGATGGAAGGAAGGGGTGAGAGAGAGAGAAAGAAAGAGAGACAAGGAAGGAAGGGGTGAAAGAGGAGAGAGGGAGGGAAGAAGGAAGGAAGGAAGGAAGGAAGGAAGGAGGAAGGAAGGAAGGGGTGAGAGGGAAAGAGAGAGAGAGAGGAAGCGGCCATTCTGCCGCTGGCGGTGGCCACGGAGGAAGGGGAAACAGCTCAGGGGAGTGTCAGAGGCGGGCAGCAGCAGAAGCGGCGCCCAGTGCCTTCGCTCCATAACGCGCACAGACTTTCCCCCTTCCTTTTTTGGAGGAAAAAAGTGCGCGTTATGGAGCGAAAAATACGGCAAATCTTCGCTCCCACCCTGCAGTGTTTAGGGAGAGGAAGGGGGTTGGTTGTTTTTTTGTGTGTGTGACAACCTCTTAGCCCAAATTGCCACGAGAGCTTCCCCAAACCACCTGCCTCTGTTGGGTGTTGTAATCCAACAACATCTGGAGGTCCACAGCTTTCTCGTTCTTGTGTTAATGTTATCTGTGCGTTCCTCATGTTAGTTGTGTAGCTACTTTGGAATATATGTGCAATTTCAACGTGTATTTTTCTCCAGTCTACTTGAGCCGCCGCATGTCTTGTTGCTCTGATGATATGTATTAGGAATCCACTGTGCTGATCCTCTTGGCCCTTTTCTATTTATAAAAAAATCTCAAGAACTATGGGCACCCCCCCAAGAAAGCTCAACAACTTTGGGCATCCCTAAGGCACTTTGAGGGAACTCAAAATTTTGAAGGAAGTCCTGTGGGCGGGGAGTGACAAAAAAATTAAAAAAATCGCACCAGGTACCACCTGACCTTGCTACACCACTGCCCGCCTGTCCGCTGTTGGAATCAGGATGCTAAGCTAGGGAGTCTTTCAGCCTGATGACCCTGCAAAACAAACCTCCTGCTTTGGAGAAGGCCGGATTCAGACCCACCTTCCATCTGGTGGTAAGGGAAGGTCTTTGCAAAACCACTTCATTTCGCAGGAATGAGGTGTGGGATGTAATCCACTGGGGCAGTCAAATACAACATTCCTTGTTTCCCTAGAGTGGGCACAAGCAGGTGATGTTACCCCAGCCAGTATAACTTCCTGTTCCGCTGGTCTGGGGCGTCCTCCCCCTGCATTTGACCTGGGAGATGGGTGCGGCCCAGGCTGACTCCATAAAAGAGCCGAGTCATGCAGCCAGTTTCTCCCTCTCTCGCTGCCATGATGCTCTCCTACAGACATTTTCTTCTCTTAATGTATTTTTGCTGTCTGCTGGCTCTCAGCCAGCAGCACATGGGCTCAATCCCCATAAGGGATGAACTCACACTGTGTTCTGTAACTACAAGCCAAAGTCTGCCTTCAGGGATCATACTGTGAACTGAATGTGAGTAAACATCTTGTTACTTTTAAGGAAAGACTCAAGTGCCTTTATTCTTTTAAGAGGGATTAAAGGGGACACCAGGAATAATCCATCTGGGCAAGTCAGACTGGATTACCTAACTAAAGAGATTCAAATGAATCTGCAAACTAGCTTCCTGCTGTATTGAAGGGAATTTGCTCTGCCACATGACTCACTAACGTGAGTGAAGGAAGGATAATATTTAATCAATATATCCTTTCCTACTATCCTTAACATTCCCACATGAGGTGGTGGAGGAGGACGGACCACTTGAACCAGGAACAACACCCTCCCCCCAAGACCCTAAGCATTACCAAGCCGAACCCTAAAAGACCACAAGACCATATACCATGGAGAAGTCCAAGTGGAGGCCACCAAAATCCACAACCATCTCCTGATGTTCCCTTGCCAACACCTAAAGCTTTCTGAAAGCTGGCAGGCCAGGCTCTCAGATGTTCCCTTCGTCGAGCATCTGGTTGAGCCCTTCGCAGATCCTCTGCAGGTGCGTGTGGTAAGGCTCAGAAGACCCGTAGAGGGCCGAGAGGAACTCGTAGTCCGCAAAGTGGTTGAAGACGTGGTTGATGCGCGAGTGGGACTTGGCCGTCAGGTGGGTGTTGACCGCCTGGTGGAGCAACTCGGAGCACTCCTTGAGCATGTTGGACAGGACCCGCCGGTCGAAGGTGAAGTCTATCTGGTAGAAGCTGACGGCGGTCATGGCCAAAGTGTGCAGCTTCTTCCGGAAGCGATCCATGAGCGCCAGCTCGTCGGCGTTGAACTGTCCGTTGCGGTAGAGGACACCCAGCTTCATGACCACCTTGATCAGGTTCTTGATGATCTTCTGGGCTTCCTTGCGGTTCCTCGTGTACTCCTTGGTGACCCGGTACAGTTCGTCCAGGATGTCGCTGCTGGTGTCGTCAATGAAGATGCTGGCCATGTTTTTGGACGCCATCTTGCTCAGAAGCTTCTTCTGAGCTTGCAGAGCCAGATTCTTGGTGCTGAAAGTGTCCATCTTTTCTGGAAAAGGCAAGAGCACACAGCCATAATAGTAAAAGTAATAGTAAAAGTAATAATAATAATAATAATAATAATTTATGGCCCACCCATCTGGCTGGGTTTTCCCAGCCACTCTGGGCAGCTCCCAACAGAATAATAATAATAATAATAATAATAATAATAATAATAATAATAATTTATGGCCCCCCCCATCTGGCTGGGTTTTCCCAGCCACTCTAGGCGGCTCCCAACAGAATAATGATAATGATAATGATATTATTATTATTATTATTATTATTCTGTTGGGAGCCACCCAGAGTGGCTGGGAAAACCCAGCCAGATGGGTGGGCTATAAATGATTATTATTATTATTATTATTATTATTAATTTATAGCCCACCCATCTGGCTGGGTTTTCCTAGCCACTCTGGGCGGCTCCCAACAGAATAATAATAATAATAATAATAATAATAATAATAAAGCGATGAAACATCAAACATTAAAAACCTCCCTAAACAGGGCTGCCTTCAGATGTCTGGGCTGCCTTCTGCGAAGCCTCCACCCCATCGTAAATTGATAGTAATGCTACCTCTGGATTTTTGGTCAGCTTTAACCCAGGGATTTCTGTTATACAGTATCCTTAAACACCCTTTGCCCCCAAAATTGTACATATTTACACCCCCACCACATCCTCTATAATAATCTCCCTGTGTCCCTGCGTCCGCCGTCCGTGTGTCAGTGGAAATCGCAACTGCGCATGCGCTCCACTGACACACGGATTGGAGCGCAGAGAGGAGGAGGAGCCTGAGGTTGGAGCACAGCGCGAGCCTCCAAACCTCTCCGCTTCAGCCGCAATGGCGGCCGCTCCCCGTGCGCTGCTGCTTCTCCCCCTCCCTTCTTTCTCCCCGCCTCAGCCGCCCGTGGTGGTGGCTTGGCCGCCTGAGGCGGGGAGAAGGAAGCGCCTCGGGTCCCCGCCGCCGCCGCTAGCGCCCATTATTAATGGGCTTAATTCAACTAGTGTGTACATAATTCCCTGTTTCCTGGCATCCACTCCAACATAACACCGAATATTCCTTGTTTGTTTGATTTAATCTGACTGGTGTTAAATACCACCTCCGAATTACTTTATAATAATTTTCTTTTATTCTTATAAACAACATTTTCAATGTATGATTCTCCCACATTTCCCCCCAGCTTTGACTATCTATCTGTCATTTGAGCATTCCAGGACCTCCAAACATGCACCCCAGGGAGATCACTTTGGTGCTGCTAACACAGGTGACAGCAGTTACAAGTTACTGGGGTCTCACAAAGTGAGTGGGGCTGAGAGACTTCAGAGAAGTGGGACTAGCCCAAGGTCACCCAGCAGCTGCATGTGGAGGAGCGGGGAATCGAACCCGGTTCACCAGATTACGAGTCTACTGCTCTTAACCACTACACCACACTGGCTGTAGCTTCCTTTCGGAAGCCGCACTCGGCCAACATCTCTGTTGGGCTCAATTACCGGAGCGACGGCTGGCTCCTGTCGCTTGCAACCAGAAACCCTGCTGTACATCGCCATCTCTCTTGCCAAGGAGATAAATCTTTCATACAGCCGTACAAAGAGGACCTGAATAATTTACGGATCAGCTTGTGGAAGAGAGATGGAGGGAAGGAGGTATAGGAGAAGACTGGAAAGATGAAAAAGAACTGGAAGACACAGAACATACCTACAATAGACGACTGGCAAATGAAAATGATGGACTATATGGAACTTGCTGAAATGACCGGAAGACTCCGAGACCAGAGGGAGGAGACGGTGGAAAAAGATTGGAAAAAACTGAAAGACTATTTTAAAAAGTATTACAGGATTTAAAAATTGATATAAAAGTTGGATTATATGTGCTCACTTCGGCAGCACATATACTAAAAGTTGGATTATATAAGAGACTGCAGATTAAAAGTCTATACAGTGGTACCTCGACCAACGACGATAATGCGTTCCGACGCGATCGTCGTTAGTCGAAAAAATGCGTTCCGCGAAGCCCCATAGGAACGCATTGGAAAAAAATTCGTAAGTCGAAAAAATCGCGTCAAAAATTCGTAAGTCGAAAAAATCCTATTTAAAGCGGCCGCGACGTCTTTTCGCTAGGCGGAGAAATTCGTTTCCGGCGGCCATTTTGTTTTACCGGAAGTCCTTCGTTAGGCGAAAACGACGTTGGGCGAGTTACTCGTTAGGCGAGGTACCACTGTATTGTATTAAGATAGATGTATAAGTTAAGAGTGATGAATAAGAAAAAATGTTAGTGTGAAATTTAAAAGCTATTCAAAGATGATAAGAGATTGCTAAGATGCTATAAAATGAAACGCAGCAGAGGGGATGGGAGGAAGCCACCCCAAGATGTAGATGAAAGATGGAGGGGAAATTTGGATATGTGTTGTGTTTGTTTTTATGAATATTAATAAGATAATATGTTAGTAATGATGATGTATTTTAATGCAGCGTTTTTCAACCGGTGTGCCGCGGCACACAAGTGTGCCGTGAGACACCGGCTGCTGTGCCACAAGAAAACCGTGGTTCGGGACCCCACTGCAGCCGCAGAAGCGCAGAAACCCACCGCCGACCTACCGCGCATGCGCCAGCTTGGAGCTCCCCTCCGATTCCGATTGGTTGCCAGGGACCAATAGGAAGACAGAGGAAGGAGATGCAAGGGCTGCCAGTAGCCGCCACCATTTTTCTGTTGGGCACACCAGGAGAAGCCGCCTCCGCTCGCTCATGAGCACCGCGGCTCCGGAGCGCCGCCGCTCTGGCAGGGGGCAGCCGGCTGCAGGAGCGCACCCGGCGGAGGCGGCAGCATGTGGACCCCGGCGGAGGATGAAAAATACGGCATGGGTAGGTGCCGCCGGGGCACTTCTGCTTCGGCCCCCGATCCTCCTCTTCCTTACTACCCCCCCCCATGAGCCGCCGCCATTTTGTGGGTGCTGTGCCGCGAGATTTATTTTCATGCAGACAGGTGTTCCGTTGCCCAGAAAAGGTTGAGAAACACTGTTTTAATGTATGTGTATGTTTAAGTATAAAAAGCCCAATAATTTTTTTTATATATATAAAAAAGGAAAGATAAAAAAGAAGGCCTCAATGTTGTTTTCTGCGGTGACCACCTCCATCCGTACTGTTGCCAAACCCAGATGCGTGTGGTTTGTCCTGAGGAACGAGGGCTGACTCAGCTTCGAATGAACGAGTTTGCTGAATTCGTTCAAAGATCTCTGAACCTCCCCTTGAAAGCAGCTCCAGCGGAACTGAACATGAATTAAGTTCGTTTTGGGGGTAGGACTAGAGCTCTGTATGTACCCAGTATTGAAGACCCAATTTGATGGGTCTCCTTTTCACTTGAGGTGAGTCTGCTCTACAGTAAAGGTAAAGGGACCCCTGACCATTAGGTCCAGTCGTGTCCAACTCTGGGGTTGCGGCGGTCATCTCGCGTTACTGGCCAAGGGAGCCGGCGTACAGCTTCCAGGTCATGTGGCCAGCAGGACTAAGCCGCTTCTGGCGAACCAGAGCAGCGCACGGAAATGCCGTTTACCTTCCCGCCGGAGTGGTACCTATTTATCTACTTGGCACTTTGACGTCCTTTCGAACTGCTAGGTTGGCAGGAGCTGGGACCGAGCAACGGGAGCTCACCCCGTCGCAGGGATTCGAACCGCCGACCTTGTGATCAGCAAGCCCTAGGCTCTGTGGTTTAACCCACAGCGCCACCTGTCTCTACAGACTGTGTTGCAAAGGAACATCCAAGCCCAGCTGGAAGTTGCCGCCAGTCAGCTAATCGGCGCCGAGGCACAGTCTGACCCCCCTCTCTCCTTCTGTAATCTTCATAGAACTCTAACCCGATGGTTCCCATTAATTTGATTCTGAATTGATTCTAGAACGTGTTTTAATTAATTGGCTGTGCGATTTTATGTACACGGTGCTATTTTTACCTGTTGTTAGCCGCTCTGAGCCTGGCTTTGGCTGGGGAGGGTGGGATACAAATAAAATTATTATTATTATTATTATTATTATTATTATTACTAGTGAACGTTCAGCCCGTTAAATTAACGGACGCTAGAAGATATGTGGTGAAACATTTGTAAAAGCAGGCTGAGGTCCCTCTACCCCTTTCCTACCTCTGAGGTACCTCTACTCCTTTCCTACCTCTGTGGCCCATGTACCCCTTTCCTACCTCTGTGGCACCTCTACCCCTTTCCTACCTCTGAGGTCCCTCTACTCCTTTTCTACCTCTGTCCCCTCTACCCTTTTCCTACCTCTATCCTCCCTTATAGCCCTTTCCCTACCCAGAACCCATCACTATTTACCTCTGAGTGTTCGTGCATGTTGTCACTCTTCCCTTTTCCTATCTCCCTCGCCCCGGAAAAGCACAGCCCCGCCCTCGTCCGCTCCCGGCCAATCCGAGGCCCGAAGTCTCTGCGTCGTCCAATCCCTGCGTCCCTATAGGACATGCTCAGTGGAAAATTTCCACTGACACACGGAAAGTTGGACGCAGAGACACTTCAACTTTATTATATAGGATTATTATTATTATTATTAGCTGTTCAACAACGGAACAGGCTTCCTTGGGAGGTGATTGGCCCTCTGGGGCAGCCTACCTGCCAGGGATGTTGTGCTTGCACTGGAGGCCCTGCAGCCATCAGGGGGTCAGACTAGCGGATCTCTCAAGCCCCATACACTTCTGATTCCAAACCGATTGTGGGAACGAACCCTTCTGCGAGTGTGCTCGGGTTGCAAGTGCAGGCTGACAATTGAAGGAGGAGGATGTTCCATGGGAGGGCAACTTGCCGTGCTCTGGAGCGGCATAAATATTCCCGCTAACGAGCCAATTAGTTACGCCAAGCGAGGGAAATATTAGGCGCCGTAACAGATTGGGCCATTAATCATGTCGGCAAAGGAGCGCCCCGTGGCGAGCCCTGGCGTTTGTTTTCCAAGCCGGTTTGGCGATCTGAGTGGAGTCGGGTTTCGACCCCCGAATCCTCACCCTGAGGACCCCTCTGCTCCCAAACCTGAGTGGGGAATAAAGTATGCCAGTTTTCTGTAGAAAACCGTGTTCTCTCCACTCTGGAGGTTTCAAAGTGCAGCACTTGCTCTCCTCTCTATTTAAATCTCCCTTTGTGTAGAGATTTTCAAAAGGGATACATGGCAAATCTGAAGAATTATGAACTGTGCAGGCTGTTTATGTTAGCCAGATTTAATATGTTTCCCTCTATGATGGTGAGAGGAAGATATTTAGCTCTCCCAAGATCGGAGCGTCTCTGCAAATGTAGTAAACAGGAACCAGATACTTTGGAGCATATATTCTTTTCTTGCGATTTTGGCATTTATGCAAGAAGACAATTATTAGAGGCCTTACAACGCGACGGGCTGATTTCTATGCCTCCAATGGTACAGAACCTGCTTTCGATCAAATTACACTGATAGTAGCTGAATTTTTGAGTGCTGTCCATGTAGAAAGACTGGGTCATTACAAAGA
Organism: Darevskia nairensis; assembly: GCA_034642065.1. Classification (NCBI taxonomy): domain Eukaryota; kingdom Metazoa; phylum Chordata; class Lepidosauria; order Squamata; family Lacertidae; genus Darevskia; species Darevskia nairensis. The sequence goes on along the minus strand of JAWWNI010001437.1, from coordinate 65,633 downwards.
GATTTAATGGTTTTTAACTGGATGGGGAAGTGGTAGTGTTGTACCGCTGTATTATACACAAATTGATTTTTTAACAAATGGTCATTGGGAGAAATTTGGAGTTACTTTTGCGGACAAGTCGGGAATTCTGAAGTTAAGGATTTGATTGGTACAAGTTTTGTTCTGTCGAGCTCGTTTTTTGCACAATTTGCATACAGAGTCTGTCTGATAACATGTGGTCTGTTATGCCTAATAAAGGATATTGTTTGTTTGTTTGTTTGTATGCCAGTTGATAAATTAAAGGCACACTTTTCTCGCGCCCAGGAGTCACAATTTGGAAGCTCTCTCTGCAACGGGGAGGGCCGGGAAGGCGAGCTAAAGGTGAACGCCTCACAAGTTTGTATCGCCATTCGCTGAAGCTTAACCCCTGGACCCCTTTTCCTGTGCAGCCAGAAAACAGGTGACGCAATTGAAGGGGGGTTTCTTCGGAGCACAGGATATATCGGCAGGAAGCTGCAGGATATGTGCTGACTGGAAATGAAGCAGCGCGGCCGCCCCAAATCTTTTGCAGTAGCAAGCAGCACTGAAAGTGGGAACATCACTGGCTGCTTTCAAAGAAGAAGAAGAAGAGTTTGGATTTGATATCCCGCTTTCTCACTCCCCGAAGGAGTCTCCAAGCGGCCCACATTCTCCTTTCCCTTCCTCCCCCACAACAAACACTCTGTGAGGTGAGTGGGGCTGAGAGACTTCAGAGAAGTGTGACTAGCCCAAGGTCACCCAGCAGCTGCATGTGGAGGAGCGGGGACGCGAACCCGATTCACCAGATTACGAGTCCACCACTCTTAACCACTACACCACACTTGCTCTCACACAGGGGCCGGAACTGAGTTCCAGTGAGTTCTGGCTGGGGGGAAAAAAGCCCTGGCTGTTATTATGAAATGTTTACTTTGCTATTGTTCTGCTACTTTATTATGACATATTTTTGGGGTTGCGTTTGATGGAAAAGCATCTATTCCTTTGTTGTAAGCCGCATGATTCTTTGTGTCAAAAGGCAGCATACAAATAAAATGAATGAATAAGTGAGTGAATGAATGAATGAATGGAACTGGGACTTGATTCAGAGCAAATACACCTTAGGATTGTGTTGTCAGCCTTTCTCCTAAGTAGGCATGCATAGGCTTGAGCCAACTGAAGCCTCTCCACCCAACATAATTTAGGGACAAGGTTTTGGAAAAGATAACCTGCGGCGATTATTTGCTCAGAAGAGGAATCGGCACTTGGTTGCTAAGCAAAATAAAAAAAATTCCTTCCAGTAGCACCTTAAAAAGGTAAAGGTAAAGGACCCCTGGCAGTTAAGTCCAGTCGCAGACAACTCTGGAGTTGCGACACTCTTCTCGCTCTATAGGCCGAGGGAGCTGGCATTTGTCCGCAGACAGTTTTTCCGGATCATGTGGCCAGCATGACTAAGTCGCTTCTGGTGCACCGGAACACCTGAACCATTGCAGCCCACGGAAACGCCATTTACCTTCCCGACGGAGTGGTACCTATTTATCTACTTGCACGTTTTGGCATGCTTTCAAACTGCTAGGTTGGCAGGAGCTGGGACCGAGCAACGGGAGTAGCACCTTAGAGACCAACTAAGTTTGTTATAGGACGCGGGTGGCGCTGTGGGTTAAACCACAGAGCCTAGGGCTTGCCGATCAGAAGGTTGGCGGTTCGAATCCCCACGACGGGGTGAGCTCCCGTTGCTCGGTCCCTAGCAGTTCAAAAGCACGTCAAAGTGCAAGTAGATAAATAGGTACTGCTGCAGCGGGAAGGTAAACGGCGTTTCCGTGTGCTGCTCTGGTTCGCTAGAAGCAGCTTTGTCATGCTGGCCACATGACCTGGAAGCTGTACGCCGGCTCCCTCAGCCAGTAAAGCGAGATGAGCGCCGCAACCCCAGAGTCGGACACGACTGGACCTAATGGTCAGGGGTCCCTTTACCTTTACCTTTAAGTTTGTTATTGTATGAGCTTTTGTGTGCATGAACACTAAGAAGTGTGCATGCACACGAAAGCTCATACCAATAACAAACTTAGTTGGTCTCTAAGGTGCTACTGGAAGGATATTTTTTTTGTTTTGTTTCGGCTACGGCAGACCAACACGGCTACCTACCTGTAACTGGTTGCTAAACCGTGAGTCATAATTTTGAGTTACCTTAACTTGATGCTGGGAGGATTAAAACGGCGAATGAATATCCAGATGCAAAACAGTGTTTACCTTTGATTTTGGCGATTATGATCATAATTATGATCTCAGCCCTGGGCGCTCCTTTGCCGGGGGAAAACAAGCTGGCAAAAGCAGATCCTGCAAAATCCTTAGCAACCGCTGTGAAACTCAGGGCTGCAACAGCGTGCTGAGTTTTAAATTGTGTGATTTTCTAAATTCCAACCGAGGAGGGTAATTCTGTCTGCTGCACGCTGTTCTTAACGTTTAAATTTTGTGTACAAATTGCAGTAGCTGGTGTTCCGATCGGGTCTGGCACTCATTTTTACGCACTCAGTTGCATTTATATACATGTTTGTATCCTGTGACCCCCTCCCAATCTGTGAGAGCTTAAGATTTATTTTTTATTTTTTTAAAAAACAGGTGTTTGTGTATTTTGAATGTTTTTCTCCTTTTCTGCCGCCCACATGCATCCTTCCTAATGTTTGCAGCAAATATGTAACTCTGGAGCGGAAAACTCATGTTCAGAGCCACTGTCCTTGCATTGTGTCTTTTTTAACCCTCCCCCGCAACCAAGGGGGTTAAAAACACTTTGTACGTGCTCAGAGGCTCTCTGATTGCAACTTGAAAATGTTTCTTCCCCTCTTCTTTAGAAACGAGCTTCCATTTGCTGCTGGCCAGCTCGATGGAAACCTGCCTGTCCGCTTCAAGGGCCAGAATCCGCCCCGAATGATACTATCCTTCCTTCCCAGCCCCAGCAGAAGCCACTAAAGCGTTTCTGGGGATAGCAGCTCCGTCAGGAGAGCAGGTGACTCCTAATCTCAGGGTCGCGAGTTCGAGCCCTGCGTTGGGCAAAGCAGATTCCTGGGGTTGGGCTAGATGACCCTTGGAGGTCCCTCCCAACTCTAAAATTTGATGATTCTCTGAAATGCCAAGTTTGTATTATGCCTGAGCGGGGTAAGACCTCGTGGCCTTAGCAGAGGTTAGATCATGGGTAGGCAAACTAAGGCGCGGGGGCCGGATGCGGCCCAATCGCCTTCTCAATCCGGCCCACGGATGGTCTGGGAATCAGCGTGTTTTTACATGAGTAGAATGTGTGCTTTGATTGAAAATGCATCTCTGGGTTATTTGTGGGGCCTGCCTGGTGTTTTTACATGAGTAGAATGTGTCCTTTTATTTAATATGCATCTCTGGGTTATTTGTGGGGCCTGCCTGGTGTTCTTACATGAGCAGAATGTGTCCTTTTATTTAAAATGCATCTCTGGGTTATTTGTGGGGCCTGCCTGGTGTTTTTACATGAGTAGAATGTGTCCTTTTATTTAAAATGCATCTCTGGGTTATTTGTGGGGCATAGGAATTCGTTCACCCCCAAATATAGTCCGCCCCCCCACAAGAGCTGAGGGACAGTGGACCCGGCCCCTTGCTAAAAAAGTTTGCTGACCCCTGGGATAGATGTCCGTCTGTCATGGATGCTTTAGTGGAGATTCCTGCATTACAGTGGGTTGGCTTGGATGACCCTCGGGGTCTCTATTATCTTTCCTACTCTTTCCCTTTTGTTCTTCTCCTCTTTCTTTCCCCCCCTTCCTTCTCTCTTGCGTCTCCCTCCCTCCCTCTCTTCCTCCTTCCTTCCTTCCTTCCTTCTCCCTCCCTTCCAAAACAGACTATCTTACAGAAAGCAGAGCCATGACCATCAGAAAACCACCCCAAAAACCACCGCACAGCCACATTTTTTCCTGGCTCGCAGCCTCCCATCTTGGCAACTAGACAAGAAGGAAATGCTCTTTCTTAGCCCAGCCACTCCAAGGTCTGTCCAGTCGCCAGCCCTTCGGGTTTCGTGGGAACCCGGCTGCCCCCGGGCGCGCCTGCCTCTTACCTGGTCTGCTCCTTCCACATGAGCCGCGCACCCAGCCGGGTCTCCTCCTCCAAACTGGGTCCCCTAGCAAGACCCCCGTCTGCAAAGCCGCCTCTTGTCACACGCGATAACCTCAAAGATCCGCTTGAAGGAAAAAAGGCAAATTCTTTGGGGTTTGGTTTGTTTTTTTAAAAAAAGATGTTGCAGATACCCTTAATATAAAGACAATGTCTCAACTTGGCCAAGGTCTGCGATCTCTCTCTCTCTCTCCCCGCATCCGGAGTCCAAGGTTGAAACTCGATGCTTTTGCAACACAGAGGCAAGTTTCAAATTCAAAGAGGGCTGGAGGTGCGGGGGGGGGGGGGAGAGGGAGAGAAGAGAGAGGGGAGGGTGACAGGCCAGGCAGCCAACCATTGCGCAGGGCTACCTACGAAACAGCCAATGGGGGAAGCCAGGAGAAAGAGGAGGGCGCGAAGTAAGGGGGGGGGCGCGAGGAGAAAAAGGGTGCGAGGAAGCGCATTCCTGTATCAGCCCTTGCGCAGCCTTTGAGAAGTGGGAGGGGGGTGGGTCTAAGTAAGGGCTTGGAAACGATGCCTTATGAGGAACGGCTTAGGGAGCTGGGTATGTTTAGCCTGGAGAAGAGAAGGTTAAGGGGTGAAATGATAGCCATGTTCAAATATATAAAAGGATGTCATATAGAGGAGGAGAAAGGTTGTTTTCTGCTGCTCCTGAGAAGAGGACACGGAGCAATGGATTCAAACTACAAGAAAGAAGATTCCACCTAAACATTAGGAAGAACTTCCTGACAGTAAGAGCTGTTTGACAGTGGAGTTTGCTGCCAAGGAGTGTGGTGGAATCTCCTTCTTTGGAGGTCTTTAAGCAGAGGCTTGACAGACACCTGTCAGGAATGCTTTGATGGTGTTCCTGCTTGGCAGGGGGTTGGACTGGGTGGCCCTTGTGGTCTCTTCCAACTCTATGATTCTATGACACCCCCCCCCCCAATCTCAAGGCAGACAATGCACAATGCCAGAAGCCCTTCTTGAGCCACCTGGGGCGGGCGAGGGGGTGCGCGCACCCTTCCTTTCCATTCCTCTTTCCCCCACTTTCTCTGGATGCAAAATTGGCTCACAGAACGCAGCGCGGGAGGTGAACCCTCCAGGTTCTGCAGAGAAGAAGAGGAGTTTGGATTTGATATCCCGCTTTATCACTCCCTGAAGGAGTCTCCAAGCGGCTCACATTCTCCTTTCCCTTCCTCCCCCACAACAAAAGTGGGGCTGAGAGACTTCAGAGAAGTGGGACTAGCCCAAGGTCACCCAGCAGCTGCATGTGGAGGAGCAGGGAAGCGAACACAGTTCACCAGGTTACGAGACTACCGCTCTTAACCACTACACCACACTAGCTCCCAGGACATGTCTTCTTTTTCATGAGTCGTCAAAGCGATCCATAGTTAAAAGTTGTTGTTGTTGTTTAGTCATTTAGTTGTGTCCGCCTCTTCATGACCCCATGGACCAGAGCACGCCAGGCACTCCTGTCTTCCACGGCCTATCTATTTTTCTATCTATTTTTCTATCTATCTATCTATCTATCTATCTATCTATCTATCTATCATCTATCTATCTGCCTGTTGTTGTTGTTGTTGTTGTTTAGTCGTTTAGTCGTGTCCGCCTCTTCGTGACCTCATGGACCAGAGCACGCCAGGCACTCCTGTCTTCCACTGCTTCCCACAGTTTGGTCAGACTCATGTTGGTAGCTCCGAGAACACTGTCCAACCATCTCGTCCTCTGTCGTCCCCTTCTCCTTGTGCCCTCCATCTTTCCCAACATCAGGGTCTTTTCCAGGGAGTCTTCTCATGAGGTGACAAAAGTCTTGGAGCCTCAGCTTCAGGATCTGTCCTTCCAGTGAGCACTCAGGGCTGATTTCCTTCAGAATGGAGAGGTTTGATCTTCTTGCAGTCCATGGGACTCTCAAGAGTCTCCTCCAGCACCAGAATTCAAAAGCATCAATTCTTCGGCGATCAGCCTTCTTTATGGTCCAGCTCTCATTTCCATACATCACTACTGGGAAAACCATAGCTTTTACTATACGGACCTTTGTCGGCAAGGTGATGTCTCTGCTTTTTAAGATGCTGTCTAGGTTAAAAGTAAAAGTACCCCTGACCATTAGGTCCAGTTGTGGACGACTCTGGGGTTGCGGCGCTCATCTCGCTTTATTGGCCGAGGGAGCATGTGGGCTTCCGGGTCATGTGGCCAGCAGGACTAAGCCGCTTCTGGCGAACCAGAGCAGCGCATGGAAATGCTGTTTACCTTCCCGCCAGAGCGGTACCTATTTATCTACTTGCACTTTGTGCTTTCGAACTGCTAGGTTGGCAGGAGCTGGGACCGAGCAACGGGAGCTCACCCTGTCGCAGGGATTCAAACCACCGACCTTCTGATCCGCAAGCCCTAGGCTCTGTGGTTTAACCAACAGCGCCACCCGTGTCCCTTCCTTCTCTTCACTACAAAGTCCCAAACTCTGCAGCCTTCCTTCACAGGGGAATCGCTCCATCCCCTTGATAATATAATATAATATAATAATCATTGATTAATCATATTATTATAATATAATAATCATTGATTATGTTGCTAGCCCTTTCCTGAAATTTAGAATAGAATAGAATAGAATATAGAAACGGGGGAAGTCCAACGAACAAGATAAGGAAATAAGAAAGGGGGAAAACTGTATGTACAGTATTGTTTTGTGTTTTGCTGTGTTATACTGATTAAGTTTATGTTGATGAAGTTTATATTATATGTTTGGAAACCCAATAAAAATTATTTTTAAAAAAGAGAAAAGAATAGAATATATTTTATTGTCATTGTTCCCTTCGGGGACAACAAAATTACTTGGCTGCTCCATCCACCCAGATAGGGCACTCCACGCAAAAACAAAACAACTACAAAAACACTGATTAAAACCATACAATGATAAAACATAACAGGTAAGATTAGATGACTTCAAAGTCCAGGCTTCCCATTCAAGGCCGAGATCGCTCTGGAGAAGAAGCTGTTCCTAAGACGGCTTGTTCTTATCGTCATCGTCCTGTATCTCCGTCCCGATGGCAAAAGTTCAAAGAGACGGTGACCAGGATGCGATGGATCTTTCACTATGTCCAGTGCCTTTCTGTGGCACCTCATGGCATAATCTGCTCTAAGGTGGAGAGCGAGCAGCCAACAATGCTCTCTGCTGCCAGAATGCAGCAGAATTTACCCAGAATGCAGCAACCCAGCTAGGGTGGGGACGTTTACTCTGCAGGCAGGTGACAATCTAGGACAATATTGGCAGATGACGGCATCGCTTCTTGGTTCTCGCACGTCCAGGTGCCGGGAGAGAGGCCATGGTGAGCCCAGTGTTGTTCTGTGTCTCCCAGCAGCCTTTCAAGCAGATATAAAATGCAGGTAATAGCAAAGGAAAGGCGGGGAAGGCACGTGAACTGCAACGGAATGTTGCAGTGTATTGATCCATGCCAAACTCTTGCTTTTTGGATTCTCCCCACTAGATCTTTTAAAGTCTGACCTGACCACAGCTAAAAAATTCATCAACCAGAGACTAGATCAGTGATGGCTAACCTTGACACTCCGGATGTTTTGGGACTACAACTCCCATCATCCCTGACCACTGGTCCTGTTAGCTAGGGATGATGGGAGTTGTAGTTCCAAAACATCTGGAGTGTCAAGGTTAGCCATCACTGGACTAGATGATAATGGACTGCAATGTGATCTTATGTTGGGGGGGGGGTATGTTCACCCCGCTACATGGGAGTTTCTACCACTCAGCAAGTACCAACTTGCCCTATATACTCAAGTATAAGCCTAGTTTTTCAGCACATTTTTTTGTGCTGAAAAAGCTGCCCTCGGCTTATACTCGAGTGAGGCAGGCAGTGGCTCCTATGAAGCTTTCCCAGGTTTTTTGTGGTAAAATTGGGTGCCTCGGCTTATATTCGGGTCGGCTTATACTCGAGTATATAGGGTATTTAACATCCCTCTCAAATGCTAGCCATCGCTTTGCGTTTATCAAAGCGAGGTTTAACGTTTTCCCCTCTAGGGTCCTTTCCCATAGATTCTCCAAGGGCCGAGTCTCTGAGTTATGTTCTTGCGACAACAAGGCGATAGAATCCCTTCAGCATATAGTTTTTAGTTGCCCCTTGTCTAGTGCTGCCCGGACAAACCTTCTGAGACCATTAGTCCAAAAGTTCTCTGGTCTTCCAGTGGAGACCCGCCTCACCCTATTACTGCAAGATACTGACTCGACCGTATCCTTGCAAGTGGCAAGATTTTTAACCCCTGTGTTGTCTTATAAGAGGCGAAATGGAACGCCCCCGGGGTTGCGGCGCTCATCTCGCTTTACTGGCCAAGGGAGCCGGCGTACAGCTTCCGGGTCATGTGGCCAGCAGGACTAAGCCGCTTCTGGCGAACCAGAGCAGCGCATGGAAACGCCGTTTACCTTCCCGCCGGAGCGGGACCTATTTATCTACTTGCACTTTGACGTGCTTTCCAACTGCTAGGTGGGCAGGAGCAGGGACCGAGCAACGGGAGCTCACTCCGTTGCAGGGATTCGAACCGCCGACCTTCTGATCGGCAAGCCCTAGGCTCTGTGGTTTAACCCACAGCGCCACCCGCGTCCCTCTATCTAATGCTTTAACGATGGCTAATCTTTTTTAGATAATTTATTTCAGTTTATATTTTAATTTTTTTTAATCCAATGATGTTATGCTTTTACTTGTTGTGCTGGTCGCTGACCGTAATAAAGAATGTATGTATGTATGTATGTATGTATGTATGTTGTTCTTTGGGACCCAGGTGGCGCTGTGGGTTAAACCACAGAGCCTAGGGCTTGCCGATCAGAAGGTCAGCAGTTCGAATCCCCGCGACGGGGTGAGCTCCCGTTGCTCGGTCCCTGCTCCTGCCCACCTAGCAGTTCGAAAGCACGTCAAAGTGCAAGTAGATAAATAGGTACCGTCTCCGGCGGGAAGGTAAACGGCGTTTCCGTGCGCTGCTCTGGTTCGCCAGAAGCGGCTTAGTCCTGCTGGCCACATGACCCGGAAGCTGTACGCCGGCTCCCTCGGCCAATAAAGCAAGATGAGCGCCGCAACCCCAGAGTCGGACACGACTGGACCTAATGGTCAGGGGTCCCTTTACCTTTACTATGTTGTTCTTTAAAAAAATGAATTTATATTTTTTTTTAAAAAAAGAGAAACAGGGAACAGAGGAAGGTGGGTCCTGATCCTGCAAAGCTCTCCTTACAGATTAATGGAGGGATGCTGCCACTGTGTTTGACATGAGGAGACGCCGTTCGAGGCCACACCATCGCCCCCAGACATTGCACTTTCCAAACAGGGAGGAAAAGAAAGTCTTTTTCTTCTTTCGGAGAGCGACACGTGCGAGCCAGCCGGAAAGGGGCCCCGAGAGTGGGAGAGAGGAAGGAGCAAAGGGTCTAGGAGGAGGGAGATAGCATCCCCAGCAAGGAAAAGGGGGGAAGGGAGAATGGAATGGAAAGGAATAACAGAAAAAGGTGGAGGGAGATTGTAATGTAGCAGAACTGGGAGGCGGAGGCATAAGGAGACTTGATACAATTTGCGAGGCATCGCAGAGGACCTTTGGCAGAAAAGCAGAGCGAGGAAACTGAGAAACCCCCAAAGGAGCAGGATTGTTCCAAGGGGCTTTAAAACAAAGGCTGAATCCAGCCAGACTCTCCTGAAATCACAGGGCAAGCAAAGGGCATTTCAAAGAATTGTAGGGTTGGAAGGGATCAGTCCAAAACCCCCTGCAATGCAGGAATCACAGCTAAAATAAAGTGAACAGTATCCTATATAATAAAGTCCCTGTGTCCCTGCGTGCGTTCCGTGTGTCAGTGGCCATTTTGCCACTGCGCATGTCACACAGGGACGCAGGGATTGGAGCGGCTGGAGAGGGGGGCGTGTCGGAGAGGGCGGCCGTGCGCAGGCGTGTCGTCAGTTGCCTCAGTGCCGCCGCCTCGCACGGGACATGGGGAGGATGGCTTCCTTCCGAGCGCGCACGCGGAGGATCGGGCCGCCCGCCGGGTCCCCAGAAGAGCGCGCTGCCGGGGTGCCCCTGTCCGCCTGCGCTCTCACCAGCTGCCGCCGCCTCTGAGGCTACCAAGGCCCACTGCTCGGGCTCCGGCTCGGGCTGCTGTTCCGGCGCCCCTCCGCGAGTTGCCCCCTCCCGCGGGCGCCGCCGCTCGCCGCCCCCCGCCGCTCCCCCGCTCGCCCATCCCGCCGCTCGGCTCCTCCGGCCGCTGCTTCTTCTCCTCCCGCGCAGCCCCTATGTTCTAGCGCCCGTTATTAACGGGCTAAATTCAACTAGTTGTACCATATCATCAGCTGCAGATCAAAATTGAGAAGCAAATCAGCCAGCCGCCTGCAGCCGATAACAGCCTGGGAGGCCAAATATCAGCCATAAAACTAGCCATGTGATGTTGGAAGACCATCGATGAAGGGACAAAAATTGCCAGATGTTTAAAGCATCTGGATTCCCCCAAATAACCCTGGAATCTGTCGTTTTTTAAGGGTCCCTCATCACTGGCCGGGTTTGGTGACGGTATATCCAGAGGCTGCCGAACCGATGTCAAAGAGTGGGCAGCGTCACAGCAAAGTGCTGTTTTTGGTTCGCCATCTTGATTCAAAATGGCATCTTGTCACCCCCCCCCCCCGAGTGGCACCCAGGGCGGACTGCCCCCTCCACTCCCCCACTTCCTACGCCCCTGCCCGACCTGTAGAACGCAAACATGCAAATGGACAAACCACTTTCCAAAATACATAGTGGATTCATTCGTTTGTTCGTTATCTGATCTCCTATTGCAGGTGTATTCTGCAACATATCCTTGAAACCATATTGGTGCGATAGTGGGGGGCTTCCTACTGCTTCCGTTTTCTGCGAAATTTCCCCAGTTATGCTACTGTGCTATTGTTGTGACGAAAACAGACCAGAATTTTTTCTAGGATCCTACCGGCCTAATAGGCTGATTAACTTCCTCCTGGGGCCTGATTGGGCAGCTCCTGCAGGCCAATCAGGTTGTTGCGTTCTAGGATCCTATATTATTCTAGGATCCAAGCTTAGTACATAACACTATCTATCTATATATATATAAAATCGTTTCGAGTTGGATGTTTGTTAACAATCGCCTTTCTCCGTAACCCCTTGATCGATTCCGTTCAAATTTGGACACAACGTTCCATGCCCATATGGGAGTGATCATATGTACTTACATTGCACAAATACCACACCTTTCCCAGGTAAAAATGTGATTTTGTGCAAAAAATATATAGTGCCCTCCAGTGGACGTTAAACAGCACAGCACAAGGACAAAGAACCTCATAGACCAGTGATGGCTAACCTTGACACTCCAGATGTTTTGGGACTACAACTCCCATCATCCTGACCACTGATCCTGTTAGCTAGGGATGATGGGAGTTGTAGTTCCAAAACATCTGGAGTGTCAAAGTTAGCCATCACTGTCATAGACTAAAATAGTAGTAATAAACAGTTGTAGAAATGAAGACAAAAATGGGAGGGGCAAACGGAGAACACATAGACTGAACTTCAACGAGATAAGCTGTAAGTAAACATACGCTTTCTCTTTCATAATGTATCTTACTTATGCATTTCACCAAATCAGGCACAGCAAGGCGTGGCCGGGTCAGCTAGTGATTCTATGAAACACTAGAAACCTTCTTTCCAAAACGAAAGGCAGGGGAACTGGAGGCGATGCTTCGTTTGGGGGGTGGGGGGACTTGTCCCCGATTCCAGGAGTGAAACCTAGCGGGTGGGAGAATCATAGAATCATAGAATCATAGAGTTGGAAGAGACCCCAAGGGCCATCCAGTCCAACCCCCCTGCCAAGCAGGAAACGCCATCCAAGCATTCCTGACAGGTGGCTGTCAAGCCTCTGCTTAAAGACCTCCAAAGAAGGAGACTCCACCACACTCCTTGGCAGCAAATTCCACTGTCGAACAGCTCTTACTGTCAGGAAGTTCTTCCTAATGTTTAGGTGGAATCTTCTTTCTTGGAGTTTGAATCCATTGCTCCGTTTCGTCTTCTCAGGAGCAGCAGAAAACAACCTCCCTCCCCTCCTCTATATGACATCCTTTTATATATTTGAACATGGCTATCATATCACCCCTGAACCTTCTCTTCTCCAGGCTAAACATACCCAGTTCCCTAAGCCAGTGCTCCCCAACCTTTTTATCGTCGCGGACCGGTCAACGTTTGATAATTTTACCGCAGGCCCCTGAGGGAGGGACATTGATTGTTTATATTTTAGTTTGTTTTGATTGTCATAATTTTAATTTAATTGTATCTAAACATGCCTTCAAAATAAATACAGTTACACCCCCAAAATGAATATAAAGTGATTTAACATTTTTACCACCACAGTAAATAAAATTGAAATAATTTAATGTCCTTGGGCGGCCCAGTACCATTTGACCCACGGATCGGTACCGGGCCGCGGACCGGGGGTTGAGGACCACTGCCCTAAGCCGTTCCTCATAAGGCATTGTTTCCAGGCCTTGGACCATTTTGGTTGCCCTCCTCTGGACATGTTCCAGCTTGTCAGTATCCTTCTAGAACTGGGGTGCCAGAACTGGACACAGAATGCTCTGCTGATGCTCAGAGGCACCCTTTACTCAACGCATTCCTGCGGTGGAAACTGCAGATACGAAAACCCTCTCGCAGTCCACCCACAGAGCTGAAACAACAGCGACATTTCCCCCTGGGGGAGAGATGCAATGCTGGAGGCGGAGGAGGCCGGGCGCCAGCAGAGCACATGGCAAGCGTAGCAAGAGGCTGCTCCTGTTGCAGAGACGTGGGCGAAGAACGGGTGCAGGGACGGAGCGAGGAAGCTAGAAGCGGGTCGTGGAGCAGAGGAGAAAGACGGACAAAAAGGGTCAACCTGCAAGGCCTGGGGTTTCCGGCTTGGCTGTCTTTTGTTCGCGCAGACTGCGAAGCGTGCCAAAGCCCCACAAGGAGGAAGCCCTCGCTCGTAAAAATTATGCATGCCACAGAGAAAACGGACGGAGAAAACTTTGCCTCCCTCTCTCCTAACACTAGAACACGTGGACATCCAGCGAAGCTGAATATTGGGAGATTTGGGAGATGAGTAATCCTTCACACAAGGGACCCAGGTGGCGCTGTGGGTTAAACCACAGAGCCTAGGGCTTGCCGATCAGAAGGTCGGCGGTTCGAATCCCTACCACGGGGTGAGCTCCCGTTGCTCGGTCCCTGCTCCTGCCCACCGAGCAGTTCGAAAGCACGTCAAAGTGCAAGTAGATAAATAGGTACCGCTCCGGCGGGAAGGTAAACGGCGTTTCCGTGCACTGCTCTGGTTCGCCAGAAGCGGCTTTGTCCTGCTGGCCACATGACCCGAAGCTGTACGCCGGATCCCTCGGCCAATAATGCGAGATGAGCGCTGCAAACCCCAGAGTTGGACACGACTGGACTTAATGGTCAGGGGGTCCCTTTACCTTTAATCCTTCACACAGCGCATAGCTGAAAAGCCCCAAAACAAGACCTGAGATCGACCACTACTCTTCAGAGGCATCCTGCCTCCGTCAGTGGAGGTGGAGCGGAGCCACAATGCTCTCACTCGCCATGGAATAATCCTATATGTGTCTCCTCAGGAGGAAGCCTCATTGAGTTCAATTCAGCTTTCCCCCAGGTAAATGGCTAGCTGGCTGAAAACATAAGCACATCTTGTGAGCAAATTGGCCTAACTCATTTCTTGCCAACAGATGGCGATCTTGCAGAACTTTCTGGCTGCTGCAAATTTGCTGAATGTATACTTTTTAAAAAATAAATAAAGCATTTCCCCTTAATATAATGCTATATACTGTGTGTTATATGCACTCCTATGCATGCTTTTAGCCCAGTATATGCATTTTTGTTTGCCTTTCATTCCACGTTTCCCCATCAGTTTGCAAATCTTTAAAATAAGAGAGAGAGAAGCCCATTAGGTCCAGTCGTGTCAGACTCTGGGGTTGTGGCGCTCATCTCGCTTTATTGGCCGAGAGCCGGCGTACAGCTTCCGGGTCATGTGGCCAGCAGGACTAAGCCGCTTCTGGCGAACCAGAGCAGCGCACGGAAACGCCGTTTACCTTCCCGCCAGAGTGGTACCTATTTATCTACTTGCACTTTGACGTGCTTTCGAACTGCTAGGTTGGCAGGAGCAGGGACCGAGCAACGGGAGCTCACCCCATCGCAGGGATTCGAACCGCCGACCTTCTGATCGGCAAGCCCTAGGATCTGTGGTTTAACCCACAGCGCCACCTGGGTCCCTAACATATATGTAATGAGATGTAAAAAGGAAGTTGCGGAAGTGCAAGCAAATGTTAGGAACTCCTAGGAGTCAGCAGATCTCCTGCCACGAGTCCTCATGAAGCCTCCAAGATCAGCCCGGGTCAAGCTGTGCAACTTAAACAATCCCCAGGACTTCCTCTCTTGGATTCCTGGGGTTTTAATTCTATTAGAGCAGGAAATCTCTTTTTCTTTTAATGTTATTTTTTTAAAGCACCATTGTGCCAAGCGGTTCCATTTTTAGGTCTTCCTGAAATCTCTTTTAATACGCATTCATTTCCATTGTTGGACAAAGTCTCTTCAACCACCCTCCCGCAGGGGGAAGCTGTCTCATCCAGTACTTTGCAACTGGGATCCGAGAGGCAAATTAGCAGCTTTCCTACTAATTTTGAAGGCCTCCCCCCTCCCAGCTGCATTACTATTTAATTCAGTGTTTAGCCAGAAGCATGAGTGTCACACATAGGGGTTTCCTTCCCCCCGGCTGGACGTTCCAAGAAAGACGAAGAGTCATTCTGCCAAAAGGCTTTTATCTAAGTTATTTACATTCATGTACAGAGAACATCGATCATGTCTGCTCAGTCCGACCCAGAACTCCCGAGTGAGCCGCGATTTTCCCGCCAGTCGCAGCACCTCGGGAACCGAAAATGCCTAGTCCTCCTTCTTCTGGGTCCCCTGGAAACTGGACCCGGTCCCTGAGATGCTGGCTGAAGCCTCAGCACTCCCCCCTCCTCTCCAGGAGGAAGAGGGGTCTGTCTCCCAAAGCTCCGGCTGCTGCCTGTACTGGCTAAGAGCTGGACTGGCAGGGGGGGTCTGCAGTTCCCCCGTGACAATGAGGACCAGAATCTTACTGTTTTTCTTTTTTAAGAAGAAGGACAATAGCAAAAGGACAGAGCACATGCTCTGCAAGGCCGGCCCACCCACGAGGCAAGCTGGGGCAAGTGCCTCAGGTGGCAGGATCCCCAGGGGCAGCAGATCCCGATGTAGATATTTGCTTTGCATGCAGAAATTCATGTCCCTAGTGTCTCCATTAGGGACTGGGAAAGACTCATGTCGGAAAGTGTGGAACAGAGGCTGCCAGTCAGTGTAGCAAATGTCTTCTTCCTCTTCTTCCTCTATTCCTCGTAGCCGAGTAAGATTGTCTTCCATGAGCACGGTCTTAATGGTGTGTCCGTAAGTGACTGTGGAGGCCAATTCTGGATCCACACATCCTTCCACGGTGGGGACATAGGTCTCCAGGTAGGAGTGGATCATGGTGAGGGTTTGCCAAGCGTGCCTTCCTCTTGGCACGTTTCTCCCTTTCGTCCTGAGTTCGAGCGTCTTCAAAGCCCATGTCATCTTTGGTAAAGGCTATTCTCCAACTGGAGCACTCGCAGGCCAGTGTTTCCCAATTGTTGGTGTTTATATTACATTTTTAAAGATTTGCCTTGAGAGAGTCTTTAAACCTTGCCCCATTTGGATTATAGAATCCTAGAGTTGGAAGAGACCCCAAGGGCCATCCAGTCCAACCCCCTGCCAAGCAGGAAAGACCATCCAAGCATTCCTGACAGGTGGCTGTCAAGCCTCTGCTTAAAGACCTCCAAAGAAGGAGACTCCACCACACTCCTTGGCAGCAAATCCCACTGTCGAACAGCTCTTACTGTCAGGAAGTTCTTCCTAATGTTTAGGTGGAATCTTCTTTCTTGTAGTTTGAATCCATTGCTCCGTGTCCGCTTCTCTAGAGCAGCAGAAAACAACATTTCTCCCTCCTCTATATGACATCTTTTTATATATTTGAACATGGCTATCATATCACCCCTGAACCTTCTCTTCTCCAGGCTAAACATACCCAGCTCCCTAAGCCGTTCCTCATAAGGCATCGTTTCCAGGCCTTGGACCATTTTGGTTGCCTTCTTCTTCTTCTTCTTCTTCTTCTTCTTCTTCTTCTTCTTCCTCTTCTTCTTCCTTACAGGTCACATTTACACTGTACATTTAAAGCATGCAGTTTCTCTCATGAAATCCTGGGAACTGTCGCTTGTTAAGGGTGCTGGGATTTGTAGCTCTGCGGGGGGGATAAACTACAGTTCCCAGGATTCTTCGAATAATAATAATAATTTCTTATTTATACCCCGCCCATCTGGCTGGGTTTCCTCAGCCACTCTGGGCGGCTTCCAACAGAACATTAAAATGCAGTAATCTATTAAACATTAAAAGCCTCCCTAAGCAGGGCTGCCTTCAGATGTCTTCTAAAAGTCTGGTAGTTGTTTATATTTTTAACCTCTGCTGGGAGGGCGTTCCACAGGGCGGGTGCCACCACCGAGAAGGCCCTCTGCCTGGTTCCCTGTAGCTTTGCTTCTCGCAGTGAGGGAACCGCCAGAAGGCCCTCGGCGCTGGAACTCCGTGTCTGGGCAGAACGGTGGGGGTGGAGACGCTCCTTCAGGTGTACAGGACCAAGGCCATTTAGGGCTTTCAAGGTCAGCACCAACACTTTGAATTGTGCTCGGAAACGTACTGGGAGCCAATGTAGTTATGTGGTCTCGGCAGCCGCTCCCAGTCACCAGTCTAGCTGCCGCGTTCTGGATTAGTTGCAGTTTCCGGGTCACCTTCAAAGGTAGCCCCACGTAGAGCGCATTGCAGTAGTCCAAGCGGGAGATAACTAGAGCATGCACCACTCTGGCAAGACAGTCCGCAGGCAGGGAGGGTCTCATCCTGCGTACCAGATGGAGCTGGTAGACAGCTGCCCTGGATACAGAATTAACCTGTGCCTCCATAGATAGCTGTGAGTCTAAAATGACTCCCAGGCTGCGCACCTGGTCCTTCAGGGGCACAGTCACCCCATTTCCAAGCAACTCCTTAGAATGTTATCGCCCTTCCTTACAGATCACATTTACACTGTACGTTTAAAGCATGCAGTTTCTCTCAAGGAATCCTTTGAACTGTCGCTTGTTAAGGGTGCTGGGATTTGTAGCTCTGCGGGGGGATAAACTACAGTTCCCAGGATTCTTTGAAGAAAGTCTAGAGCTTTGGTCGTGCTTCAGATGTATTGTGTCGATGCTGCCTCCTCCCCGACTAGCCCGGAGGCCTTGAGCTACACATTGCAAAAAAAGAGAAAGACCGGAAAGCAAAACTAATTTGGAGCAGTCGTGTTTAAACGGATTAAAACCGGAGGTTTATGGCGGATTAAAGGCGAGATTAAGAAGGGAAGCTTTGGATGAAACCGAGCTGACAGAGAGAGGGCTTACCAGTGATCTCTGTGTGAGCTACTTCCCCGACCTTCTGAGTAGATATTAATCTGTTAGCCACGGCTAGACCAGATGAAGAATTTTAAACAACGCCATTTGCCAATTTAAACTTCTAAACCTAGAAGGCATTTCAAATTTGCAAGATGAAGTCTGTTCTAAATGGAAGGGTGCCTAGCTGGAACACACCGGCGTTCAGACTGGCAAAGGGGTTCTCCTTTATCTGGGACAAAATAAAAGAGTTGGGGAACTGATAGAGAGGTTTAAAGAATCATTCACAGAATTGTGGAGTTTGAAGCGGCCCCCAAGCATAGCTGTCAACCCTCCCTTTTTTGCGGGAAACTCCCTTATTCCAATGGCGTTTCCCGCTGCTATCCCGGATTGTTGATATCCCTTCAATTCCCCGGATTTCAAAGGAAGCAGCTCCTCTCCCTCCCTGCCGGCCAGGGAGGCTCCTCAGCTGCGTTGCTCGGCTGCCAATAAGGAGTCTGAGACCGACTGGGGGCGGAGCTTGCATGCCTTGTGCAGCCAGACCCTCATGCCCAACCAGACAGACAGCCTGCCTGCCGTCTACGCACTCGCTCTTTCGCTCACCCGTTCGCGCGCAGCCTCTGGAGCGCAGGGTGGCGAGGCTACTTGGTGCCATTGCACCGCCCTTGCGGCATCCCTTATTTTCAAGTCCG
Source organism: Darevskia nairensis (assembly GCA_034642065.1). NCBI lineage: Eukaryota > Metazoa > Chordata > Lepidosauria > Squamata > Lacertidae > Darevskia > Darevskia nairensis. The sequence continues at coordinate 47,353 of JAWWNI010001437.1, read as the reverse complement.
AAAGTTTGGAAAAAATCCCTTATTTTCAAATCCGAAAGTTGACAGCTATTCCCCCAAGGGTCATCCAGTCTAATCTCCTGCAATTTCAGTTGCAGTGCTTCCTTGGTTTTCGAATGTCTTGGAAGCCGAATGTTTCGGTTTCCAAACGCCGAAAACCCGAAAGTAATTGTTCCCGTTTTCGGCGCCTCAGAAGTCGAATGGCTTCCGTCATATGAGTTCCCCCCACAATTTTCTCCATTGAAATTGCAGAATGCCCTTTGCGCCTCGGTGTTTGAACGTTTCGGAAGTCGAACGGTCGTCCGGAACGGATTATGTTCGAAAACCGAGGTTGAGAGCCAATGTGGTGTAGTGGTTAAGAGCGGTGGACTCGTAATCTGGTGAACCGGGTTCACGTCTCCGTTCCTCCACATGCAGCTGCTGGGTGACCTTGGTCTAGTCCCACTTCTCTGAAGTCTCTCAGCCCCACTCACCTCACAGAGTGTTTGTTGTGGGGGGAGGAAGGGAAAGGAGAATGTCAGCCGCTTTGAGACTCCTTCGGGGAGTGATAAAGCGGGATATCAAATCCAAACTCTTCTTTTTCTTCTTGTTTCAGTCCTGGGCGTCTGCTGGTAGCCCTGGGGACAAGCCCTGCCTCTGAAACCCTGCAGGGCCTGTCAGCCAGTGCTTAGAGATCATGGGTGTGCAGTTATCATAGAATCGTAGAGTTGGAACAGACCCCAAGGGTCATCTGGTCCAACCCCCTGCAATGTGGGAATCTCAGCTAAAGCATCCGTGACAGAGGGCCACCCAACCTCTGCTTAGAAACCTCCAAGGAAGGAGAGTTCACCACCTTCCATCCCACGGTCAAACAGCTCTTACCGTCAGAAAGCCAGTGTGGTGTAGTGGTTAAGAGCAGTAGACTCGTAATCTGGTGAACCAGGTTCGATTCCCCGCTCCTCCACCTGCAGCTGCTGGGTGACCTTGGGCTAGTCCCACTTCTCTGAAGTCTCTCAGCCCCACTCACCTCACAGAGTGTTTGTTGTGGGGGAGGAAGGGAAAGGAGAATGTGAGCCACTTTGAGACTCCTTTTGGTAGTGATAAAGCGGGATATCAAATCCAAACTCCTCCTCTTCTTCTTCTTCTCTGCAGATCCTGGAGGGTTCACCTCCCACGCTGCATTCTGCGAGCCAATTTTGCATCCAGAAAGTGCATCCAAAGAAAGTGGGGGAAAGAGGAATGGAAAGAAGGGGGCAAGCACACACACCCCTGCCCGGCCCAGTTGGTTCAAGAAGGGCTTCTGGCATTGTGCCTTGTCTGCCTTGAGATTGGGGGGGGGTCTCCCTTACTTAGACCCACCCCCTCCCACTTCTCAAAGGCTGCGCAAAGGCTGATAAAGGAATGCCCTTGTTTGTTTGTTTATACATACCGCCCTATACCCGGAGGTCTCAAGGCGGTTAACGGAAAAGAAAATCAGCATAAGAACAATAACCCATTAACCCCCCCCCAAGAGTCACATTTTAAAAGGGGTATAGGATGTCCATCAGGTCAACCAAAGGCCTGATTAAAAATGTTTTTGCCTGGTGGCTAAAGGTGTATAATGAAGGCGCCAGGCAAACTTCCCTGGGGAGAGCATTCCACAGACAGGGAGCCACTGCAGAGAAGGCCCCGTTCTCGTGTTGCCACCCTCCGGACCTCTCAGGGAGGAGGCACATGAAGGAGGGCCTCAGAAGATGATCTCAGGGTCCGGGTGGTACATATGGTTTACAGAGGAAAACCGGTGGGATAGAAGCTGCGTCAAGGTGTGGATAGCCGTAACTCTATTCTGCAGCCCTTCCATTTTCGGCTCTCATTACCTGTTTAAGTGAACACCTCAAAACAGAGAGAGAGAAAGAGAGAGAGAGAGAGAGAGAGAGAGAGAGAGAGAGAGAGAGAATAATATAATAATAATAATTTATTATATGTACCCCGCCCATCCGGCTGGGTCTCCCCAGCCACTCTGGGCGGCTCCCAGCAAACATTAAAATACATTAACACATCACAGATTAAAAACTTCCCTTAAGAGAGAACTAGAATTCCCAGCGGGACCCAGGTGGCGCTGTGGGTTAAACCACAGAGAGTAGGGCTTGCTGATCCGAAGGTCAGTGGTTCGAATCCCCGCGACGGGGTGAGCTCCCGTTGCTCGGTCCCTGCTCCTGCCCACCTAGCAGTTCGAAAGCACGTCAAAGTTCAAGTAGATAAATAGGTACCACTGCGTCGGGAAGTTAAACGGCGTTTCCGTGCGCTGCTCTGGTTCGCCAGAAGCGGCTTAGTCATGCTGGCCACATGACCCGGTAGCTGTACGCCGGCTCCCTCGGCCAATAAAGCGAGATGAGCGCCGCAACCCCAGAGTCGGACATGACTGGACCTAATGGTCAGGGGTCCCTTTACCTTTACAGTACTAGAATTCCCAGTGAAATGACACAGAGCCAAGTTGCCACCAGGGGGCAGACTTCTCCTGCTGTTTCCCAGCCCTGGACACATTAGACTTGGAGAAGCAGAGCAAAGCTTGTCTGTATTCTCTGTGAGGTGGGGGTGTGGGGGGGGGGTGGAAAGAGGGAGGAAATAACATCTTCTATTTCTTCTCCCGTGTTCTTGTCTCATTGCTGTCAGTTTAATACAGACATCCCCCCTTTGCTAGCGCAGCCTCCACCTGCCTCCCTTGTCTCTTTGATATCACTTTACATCGGAAAATGTGTCCATAATTCAAGGGGGGGTGGAGAGAGAGAGAGAGAGAGGCTGCGGGAGGAGAAGGATCAGACCCACGGCTCAGTCAGGAAGGAAATATCTAAACTGGCACGCTGCCGTCCGGAGGAGCTGCTACACCTGTTTTGGCAGGTGTGGGAGCCAAATGCAATCTATTCGAATTGACAGGCTAAAAATAAGGACGCCACGCTCGGTCCCGTTTCTTGCAAGCCGTGGGGGTTCTTGTCTCCTGAGCGCCTGTCCTTGGAGAGAGGAAGAGAGGAGGGCCAGAGCTGTTGCAGGATGAAACAACCCCTCACCCCAACAATTCTGAGCCACCTACCCCGTTGCTTAAAGGTAAAGGGACCATTGACCGTTAGGTCCAGTCGTGACCGACTCTGGGGTTGCGGCGTTCATCTCGCTTTACTGGCCGAGGGAGCCGGTGTACAGCTTCCGGGTCATGTGGCCAGCATGACTAAGCCGCTTCTGGCGAACCAGAGCAGTGCATGGAAACGCCGTTTACCTTCCCGCCGGAGCGGGACCTATTTATCTACTTGCACTTTGACATGCTTTCGAACTGCTAGGTGGGCAGGAGCAGGGACCGAGCAACGGGAGCTCACCCCGTCGCGGGGATTTGAACCGCCAACCTTCTGATCGGCTCTGTGGTTTAACCCGCAGCGGCAAATCGCTCTCCTCCAACCTCCCTGCCGGCCAGGGAGGCTCCTCAGCTGTGTTTCTCGGCCGCCAATAAGGAATCTGAGACCGACTGGGGGCGGAGCTTGCATGCCTTGTGCAGCCAGACCCTCACGCCCAACCAGACAGACAGCCTGCCTGCCGTCTACGCGCTCGCTCTTTCGCTCACCCGTTCGCATGCAGCCTCTGGAGCGCAGGGTGGCGAGGCTACTTGGTGCCATTGCACCGCCCTCGCGGCATCCCTTATTTTCAAACCCGAAAGTTTGGAAAAAATCCCTTATTGTCAAATCCGAAAGTTGACAGCTATGGATCAAGGGTCTGGAAACCGAGCCTGATGAGGAATGGTCGAAGGATCTAGGTAGCATTAGCCTGGAGAAGATTTGAGATGTGATATGATGGCCGTCTTCAAATATTCGAAGGGTCGTTACATGGAAGATGGAGCGAGCTCGTTTTCTGCTGCTCCAGAGAGTTACCCACGGGAAAGAGGATGTGTCTTGGGTAAAGAAGAAGAGAACATCTGACAACTTTACAAGTTTAATCCACTCCTGGGAAATTCTGCACCAAGGAAAAGAAGTATCCAGTCTCTGGCTGATTATTCCCCTCGTTCTCTGACTCCCTTTATGCTAATTTGTGCTTGAAAGCCTTGTTATCACCTCGCCAGCACTACGCCCTTCCCTCTATCGCCCCGGTGCTCTGGCAAATGGTGCCGTTGCTCCTGCTCTGAAAGATCACCCCAAACTCTGTCCCCATTCCTGCTCCCCTGATCATTTGTCAGTTCCAGAAGAAGAAGAAGAAGAGTTTGGATTTGATATCCCGCTTTATCACTACCCGAAGGAGTCTCAAAGCGGCTCACATTCTCCTTTCCCTTCCTCCCCCACAACAAACACTCTGTGAGGTGAGTGGGGCTGAGAGATTTCAGAGAAGTGGGACTAGCCCAAGGTCAGCCAGCAGCTACATGGGGAGGAGCGGAGACGCGAACCCGGTTCACCAGATTACGAGTCTACCGCTCTTAACCACTACACCACACTGGCTCTCAGAAGTGCAGCTTTTGCCACAAGCCCAGTTCCTCGGAGTGGCAGAAGATTGCAGAGTGGTTTTTGTATTGTCTTTTTAAAGAGCCAGTCCTTTTGCCGCAAAGCGATATAGCTTGAATCTGACCCCGTTCTAGACAAGCTGAAACCAGAAGGCCTAAGTTCACCATGGCCATTAATTTCAGCGGGGATAACGCTGGGTAGAACCCACGCTTTGGGGCACCTGCGATTGGCAACTGGCCTGTCGTAATCCTCTTTGGCTATAGACTCTGTAAGAGGGGCTCAGCCCCGACGTCTCCCGGAGCCCCTCTCAAGGCTCCCGCCGGACAGGAGGCAGGGAGGGAGCAGGTGGTCCGGGGCCTGGCAGGACGAGTTTTATTTGCTTTCACAAACACACTGCGTGGTAACAGGAGCAGCAGCTGCCGCGCTCAGGCCAAACAGTTGCTCCACCAACATCCGCCAGGCTCACCTGCTCCTTTTGGCCCCTTGCCACTGACCGGGGTGCAGAAAGGTTGGCGCGAACCCCAACAGCTGAATCGCACGTGTGCTAAAGATGGCGGCTAACAGATTGAGGTTGAATCCTGACAAGACAGAAGTACTGTTTTTGGGGGACAGGGTGTGAGTGGGCGTGGGGGACTCCCTGGTCCTGAATGGGGTAACTGTGCCCCTGAAGGACCAGGTGCGCAGCCTGGGAGTCATTTTGGACTCACAGCTGTCCATGGAGGCGCAGGTTAATTCTGTGTCCAGGGCGGCTGTCTACCAGCTCCATCTGGTGTGCAGGCTGAGACCCTCCCTACCCGCAGACTGTCTCGCCAGAGGGGTGCATGCTCTAGTTATCTCCTGCTTGGACTACTGCAATGCGCTCTACGTGGGGTTACCTTTAAAGGTGACCTGGAAACTGCAATCAATCCAGAATGTGGCAGCTAGACTGGTGACTGGGAGCGGCCGCCGGGACCACATAACACCGGTCCTGAGAGATCTACATTGGCTCCCAGGACGTTTCTGAGCACAATTCAAAGTGTTGGTGCTGACCTTGAAAGCCCTAAACAGTCTCGGTCCTGTATACCTGAAGGAGCGTCTCCACCCCCACCGTTCAGCCCGGACACTGAGGTCCAGCACCGAGGGCCTTCTGGCAGTTCCCTCACTGCGAGAAGCAAAGCTACAGGGAACCAGGCAGAGGGCCTTCTCGGTGGTGGCGCCCGCCCTGTGGAACGCCCTCCCAGCAGAGGTTAAGGAGATGAACAACTATCTGACATTCAGAAAATACCTGAAGGCAGCCCTGTTTAGGGAAGTTTTTAACCTGTGATATTTTAATGTATTTTAATATCTGTTGGAGGCCGCCCAGAGTGGCTGGGGGGGACCCAGCCAGATGGGTGGGGTACAAATAATAAATTATTATTATTATTATTATTATTATTATTATTATTAATCCCACGAGAGCCGGTCGTGGCACCTTGAGATGGGTCGCAGCCTGCTTTGGTGGTCTGGAATCCCGCCCCCCCAGCAGCGTCCCATGGGGCAGCTTCCCCAAAGCAAAGCGGGCTGGCTTTACTGTACCTAGAAGACCAACTGAGGACACAGAGGGCCAGAGCACTGGGTCCATATAGCTCAGTATTGTCGACACTGTCTGAAAGCACCTCTCTAGTGTCCCAGACAAGGGTCTTTCTGGGCTTCACTGGCTGTGAAGGCTGCTCCATTAGGGCAACTAAGGCATAGCCAGTGTGGTGCAGTGGTTAAGAGCGGTAGACTCGTAATCTGGTGAACTGGGTTCGCTTCCCCGCTCCTCCACATGCAGCTGCTGGGTGACCTTGGGCTAGTCCCGCTTCTCTGAAGTCTCTCAGCCCCACTCACCTCACAGAGTGTTTGTTGTGGGGGAGGAAGGGAAAGGAGAATGTGAGCCGCTTGGAGACTCCTTCGGGCAGTGATAAAGCGGGAGATCAAATCCAAACTCCTCCTCCTCCTCCTCCTCCTCCTCCTCCTCCTCCTCCTCCTCTTCTTCTTCTTCTTCTTCTTCTTCTTCCCACCTTCCCTCCCTCCCTCCATAGCTGTCAACCCTCCCTTTTTTTGCGGGAAACTCCCTTATTCCAATCCCGTTTCCCGCTGCTATCCCGGATTGTTGATCTCCCTTAAATTTCCCGGATTCCAAAGGAAGCAGCTCCTCTCCCTCCCTGCCGGCCAGGGAGGCTCCTCAGCTGCGTTGCTCGGCTGCCAATAAGGAGTCTGAGACCGATTGGGGGCGGAGCTTGCATGCCTTGTGCAGCCAGACCCTCACGCCCAACCAGACAGACAGCCTGCCTGCCGTCTACGCGCTTGCTCTTCCGCTCACCCGTTCGCGTGCAGCCTCTGGAGCGCAGGGTGGCGAGGCTACTTGGTGCCATTGCACCGCCCTCGCGGCATCCCTTATTTTCAAATCCGAAAGTTTGAAAAAAACCCTTATTTTCAAATCCGAAAATTTGAAAAAAAAACCCTTATTTTCAAATCCGAAAGTTGACAGCTATGCCTCCCTCCCTCTCCATTCTGTGCTTCCTGTTTTCCCCTCCCTCCTTCCTTTATAATAATAGCAACAGCCTTAGAAAAAGATTATATTTTGGAATATTTTGCCTCCACCTACATTATCCCCCCTCCCACATTCCATGCTAGGCTCATCTCAGCGAATCTAGGTCATCCTTCAGAGATCTCCCCTTTCCCCCAATTTGTTCAGTGCCGGCTCTTCTTATCTTGAAAACACCCCTTCCTTTGACTCCCAGAGGCCCCTTGAAGGTCTGGCAGCTCCAGGAGCCCATTTTTGCCACCAGCGCCTTGGCGGTTTGTAGGAGAGAAGCAAGGCCTCATTTGGCTCTTTCCCTTAGACATCCAGGGAAGGAGGACTTTGAGGTCCAGTTAATTGGGAAGGGCTGGGAGGGGGGGTGCGGGGGGGTAGGCAGTTGCCCTAAGGGCCTCTGCGCAGCCTGAGATGTCCCTTTGGAGAAGGAGGAGGAGGTGGGGATGGAGAACCAAAGAGGGAGAAGCCTGCATCTGTTGCTAGGCAACTGTCTATCCAGCATCCTTGCTCCTCAAAGTCTTTGCTCCTCATTCCATAGATCACGCTGGGAGTTTATTCACAGTTTGGAAGAAGAAGAAGAGGAGGAAGAAGAAAAGAAAACCCAGAAGAGAAGAGAAAATCCATCTGTGATCTAGAAATCCTGCCTCAGGTCCTATTATTGTTTTAATGCAATAATAATAATAATAATAATAATAATAATAATAATAATAATAATAATAATTGTCAGGTTCTCTTATCGGTTGTTCAATAGAAACGCCAAAACCACTTGCCTTTAAGTCTTTTTATTCAGTGCCAAGCTATTTACAGTGCAGAGCTAAGTCTTATCATGTCTGCTCAGTCACTAGCAGAATCCGGAAGTGCCTCCCTCCTGTTTTGGCGCCAACGCCAAAGTCTCGGCATCCTAAATTGCCGCCTTCTCCTCCTACGTGATATATGCGCCGGAACTGACGCTTCCCCCTCTGCGCGAGTCTGCTGGGTGGTGCCAGGGCTCCCACTAAATCCATGGACACCTGGCACTCCCTGGCTCCCAGCCACTAACTGCTCCTCTCCCGAGACGGGATTGCCAGATTCACTCAAAGATGAATCTGTTGTTAACACAGGCTGCAGCTCTCTATAAACACTCAGAGCTGGACTGGCAGGGGCTGGCAGATCCCTGACAATAATAATAATTTTTTATTTATACCCCGCCCTTCCCAGCCAAGACCGGGCTCAGGGCGGCTAACACCAATAAAATCACAACAAAACATAAAAAACAATCAATTAAAATGCAGGTTAAAATACAATTTAAAGTGTAAAATGCAGCCTCCTTTTTAAGTAGCCCGCCAATCAAACCATAAAGGAATGAAACATCAGGGTTAAACTGACACCAACCCAAAGGCCAGGCGGAACAGCTCCGTCTTGCAGGCCCTGCGGAAAGATGCCAAATCCCGCAGGGCCCTGGTCTCTTGTGAAAGACCGTTCCACCAAGTCAGGGCCAGTACTGAAAAGGCCCTGGCCCTAGTTCTGGCCAGCCTAGCATCCTTGTGGCTCAGGACCTCCAAAATGTTATTATTTGAGGACCTTAAGGTCCTACACGGGGCATACCGGGAGAGGCGGTCCCGTAGGTACGAGGGTCCTAGGCCGCATAGGGCTTTAAAGGTCAAAACCAGCACCTTAAACCTGACCCTGTACTCCACTGGGAGCCAGTGAAGCTGGTAGAGCACTGGATGAATGTGGTCCCGCGGCAAAGACCCTGTAAGGAGCCTTGCAGCGGTATTCTGCACCCGCTGGAGTTTCTGGGTCAGCTTCAAGGGCAGCCCCACGTAGAGCGAGTTGCAATAATCAGGTCTGGAGTGGGGCAAAATCTAGCTAGCCAGCCACATCTTGCGCCAGGACGCTCCATTCCTAGACCTACTTTCCCAAGGGTCAGTCAGCATTCCACATCCGCAATGCAGAGGGTCAGACGTTTCAGGACCACGGAGAGCTCTGAGTGAGAAACTTCCTCCCACAAGAGTTGAGAGCAGAGGGAGTTTTTTTTACCCAAGACCTGATCTCCTACAGGCTCTGCCCCCTTGTGGATGGTTCCAATGGGTTTACAGTTCGATTCGGTGCCCAACTCGGGGTTTAAACGTTGCTGCTTATAGCCCTCAATGGCTTAGCTTCCCAACATCTGAAAGACCGCCTTGTTCCTTCAGAGTCACAGTCCTCCCAATATGGCAATGCAGTTCTCCAGCCAGGTAAGGTAAAGGGACCCCTGACCATTTGGTCCAGTCGTGTCCGACTCTGGGGTTGCGGCGCTCATCTCGCTTTACTGGCCGAGGGAGCCGTCGTACAGCTTCCGGGTCATGTGGCCAGCAGGACTAAGCCGCTTCTGGCGAACCAGAGCAGCGCACGGAAACGCCGTTTACCTTCCCGCTGGAGTGGTACCTATTTATCTACTTGCACTTTGACGTGCTTTCGAACTGCTAGCTTGGCAGGAGCAGGGACTGAGCAACGGGAGCTCACCCCGTCGCGGGGATTCGAACCGCTGACCTTCTGATCGGCAAGCCCTAGGCTCTGTGGTTTAACCCATAGCGCCACCTGGGTCCCTTACCAGCCAGGTAAGGGGTACAACAATTCATATACTGGGGTAAAGTGTGCATAAGCAGGTAAAGGTAAAGGTAAAGGGACCCCTGACCATTAGCTCCAGCCGCGGACGACTCTGAAATAAATATTGACGTGCAAATTTCTGGTGCCAGATTATTTTGTTTGCATTCCTTCTCTCTTATTTTTTTGCCCGTTTAAAAGTTGTAGGAAAATTACGGGTTATGATCAGTTTTTTTTAAAGTTTTTTTTTTAATATTTACATTTTCACAGTCGGTGAGACAAGCAATTATTTAATGACAGAGGGAGGCAAGTCTTCGATGTTATAAGCGCTTGAAAATAAACTGTCAATTCCAGCAAGTCAAAATATAGAGTAAATATATTTAAACAAACAGACCGGCCCTGCTGTTCCTATTTATTTTCTGTTTACAGCAGAATGGCAAATACAAACATTGTTCCGTGTGTATGCTTAATTCATTGACTAAGAAGATCCCATCCTTCTATTCCTATCTTAAAACAAAACAAAACGAGAGAGAGACAAGCCGTCAGCCGCTGCCTGCCTCTCAATTTAACTTGGAGAATTAAAAAGAATTCTGGAATTTGGCGCACTGTCGTGTCCCCAATGGTAACTGTAGCTAGCTGTCAAGAACGCACGCCACTCCGAGAAGTCAGCGGAAGATGTCTTGAAGTTTATTGTACAGCACACAGAGAAACGTGGAAAGTCCGTAAGGATTCTGAGGAGGCCATCTCAGAGTCCCCCTTAAATACATTTTACTGGGTGACTCCCAATTCCCCCCTCCCTTCTGCCCTGAAGGTCCGGGGGTAATCCTCTTCCCCACCCGGGATGGTTGGGACAAAAGAGTTAACTGCTCCGGTCTGCCTGTGCCATTCATGGGTGCCTTTTACATTGTTATTGCGATGCTGACAGTTCCGCCGCGCCCGCCGCTGATGGCTCGTTAGCGGTCGTTATCGCCCATCCTGGGTTTGTTTACCCCGCGGGGCATGCCTGGGCGAGGTCGGGCCTTGCTGCGCTCGGTTTAACCCCTGCGCGCCTGGATCCGCTGTCGCCCCCTTTCCTGGCCCGCTGCATGGTTCCCCTTCCTGGCGCCCGCATGGCGCGACCCCACTGTCTAGTCGGGTCGCGACACGCACGCTCAGCTTCCTGCAAGCTTACATTTGATCTTCCATTCCATGTTGCACGCTGAACAAACACAGTTCAAAGCGAAATACACTGGTACCTTGGTTCTCAAACTGAATCCGTTCCGGAAGTCTGTTCCAAAACCAAAGCGTTCCAAAACCGAGGCGCGCTTTCCCATAGAAAGCAATGCAAAACGGATTAATCCGTTCCAGACTTTTAAAAACAACCCCTGAAACAGCATTTTAACATGAATTTTACTATCTAACGCAGTGGTGGCCAACCTTGTTGTATTTCTCATACTGTCTGAGTTCAGCATGAGAAAGGAAGTGTGTGTTTTTTGTTTTTGAGGCTTTTTCAGTTAATTTCTTTTTGTGACTGTGTCAATCAGTTCAGCTACTGATTGATTGATTGATTGTGTGACTGCGGAAATGGATAAAAGCCCCTCATCCAAAAAGTGACTATCATCAATGCAGGTCAGGGAAAAAAAATAATTGTAATTTTCATCATCTACAATACTGTCTTATTTCTTTTATAGTATAGTATAGTATAGTAAAAAAAAAAAAAAAACTAAGATCATGGCCACTGGTCCCATCACCTCCTGGCAAATAGAAGGGGAAGAAATGGAGGCAGTGAGAGATTTCACTTTCTTGGGCTCCATGATCACTGCAGATGGTGACAGCAGTCACGAAATTAGAAGACGCCTGCTTCTTGGGAGAAAAGCAATGACAAACCTAGACAGCATCTTAAAAAGCAAAGACATCACCTTGCCAACAAAGGTCCGTATAGTTAAAGCTATGGTTTTCCCAATAGTAATGTACGGAAGTGAGAGCTGGACCATAAAGAAGGCTGATCGCCGAAGAATTGATGCTTTTGAATTATGGTGCTGGAGGAGACTCTTGAGAGTCCCATGGACTGCAAGAAGATCAAACCTATCCATTCTTAAAGAAATCAGCCCTGAGTGCTCACTGGAAGGACAGATCCTGAAGTTGAGGCTCCAGTACTTTGGCCACCTCATGAGAAGAGAAGACTCCCTAGAAAAGACCCTGATGTTGGGAAAGATGGAGGGCACAAGGAGAAGGGGACGACAGAAGATGAGATGGTTGGACAGTGTTCTCGAAGCTACTAACATGAGTTTGGCCAAACTGCAAGAGGCAGTGAAGGATAGGCGTGCCTGGCGTGCTCTGGTCCATGGGGTCACGAAGAGTCGGACACGACTGAACGACTGAACAACAACAAAATAGTATAGTATAGTATAGTATAGTACAGTACAGTACAGTACAGTACAGTACAGTACAGTACAGTACAGTACAGTATAGTATAGTATAGTATAGTATAGTATAGTATAGTATAGTATGCCACTCTGGGCGGCTTCCAACAAACACTAAAATACATTAAAATATCACACATTAAAAAACTTCCCTAAACAGGGCTGCCTTCAGGTATTTTCTAAATGTCAAGTAGTTGTTTATCGCTTTGACCTCTGCTGGGAGGGCGTTCCACAGGGCGGGCGCCACCACCGAGAAGGCCCTCTGCCTGGTTCCCTGTAGCTTTGCTTCTCGCAGCGAGGGAACCGCCAGAAGCCCCTCGGCGCTGGACCTCAGTGTCCGGGCTGAATGGTGGGGGTGGAGACGCTCCTTCAGGTATACAGGACCGAGGCCGTTATAAAGAAACATGAAATCAATTTGGAGTGTTAGTATGGACATATTGCATGTATGTTGATTGATTTGGGTTTATGCTATATCACACATTGGATTTGGATTGGGATTTCATGCATAGTTGTTGCTGTTGTCCACTATCTCTGGCCCAGTGGCCGTGCTGGGGGCGGCTGAAATCCCTGAACAACTGGAGGGCTGCTAGTTCCGCACTTCTGTGAGTCAAATGGACAAAGGTTGACTTGGCTTTCTGTGCGCCACCTATTCAGAGCATCAATTATGCTCTCCGCTGCGGAGGTGAGCTGCCCGATTCTTTCCTGCGGAATAGCCGTCTCTTCTGAAATGTAAACCCCGGCTCATTAATTGCTCTTTAATGCTTGCCGGGGACTTTTCCCTCTATCTCTGTCTCGCTTCGCTCCCCTGCCCACCTGTCTCTCCCTCTCCTGAAGACTGCTGCTGCTCTGTGTCTTGGACAGAGTTCAAGAATTCAAGATCGCACATTCACCCCTTGAATGAAACAAATGCGCAAAACAGGCACGGGGGGGGGGGGTTGTGTGTCCGGGAGAGGCAGGCTTTAGCCACCAAGAAAACCCCATTGTCCAAAAGCCCAGATTTCCCCCCTTGCCAGGGGAATGCGGTTTGGTGGGGTGACATCTCAGAAAACATAGAACAAAGCCCCATTCAGAGACAGTTGTGCAAGCAAGGATTTTCACATCATTTGTGTGTGTGTGTGTGTTTAAGATTTATCTGCATTTAATGTGAATGTCCAGAGATCATCAGGGGGTTTGGGCTGGGTGTTCATCAGTATGCGGATGATACCCAGCTCTACCTCTCTTTCAAATCGGAACCAGTGAAGGCGGTGAAGGTCCTGTGTGAGTGCCTGGAGGCGGTTGGAGGATGGATGGCGGCTAACAGATGGAGGTTGAATCCTGACAAGACAGAAGTACTGTTCTTGGGGGACAGGGTGCGGGTGGGTGTGGGGGACTCCCTGGTCCTGAATGGGGTAACTGTGCCCCTGAAGGACCAGGTGCGCAGCCTGGGAGTCATTTTGGACTCAGAGCTGTCCATGGAGGCGCAGGTTAACTCTGTGTCCAGGGCGGCTGTCTCCCAGCTCCATCTGGGACGCAGGCTGAGACCCTCCCTGCCCAAAGACTGTCTCGCCAGAGTGGTGCATGCTCTGGTTATCTCCCTTTTGGACTACTGCAATGCGTTCTCCGTGGGGCTACCTTTGAAGGTGACCCGGAAACTGCAATTATTCCAGAATGTGGCAGCTAGACTGGTACCTGGGAGTGGCCGCCGGGACCACATAACACCGGTCCTGAGAGACCTACATTGGCTCCCAGTACGTTTCTGAGCACAATTCAAAGTGTTGGTGCTGACCTTTAAAGCCCTAAATGGCCTCGGTCCTGTATACCTGAAGGAGCGTCTCCACCCCCACCGTTCAGCCCGGACACTGAGATCCAGCGCCGAGGGCCTTCTGGCGGTTCCCTCACTGCGAGAAGCAAAGCTACAGGGAACCAGGCAGAGGGCCTTCTCGGTGGTGGCGCCTGCCCTGTGGAATGCCCTCCCAGCAGAGGTCAAAGCGATAAACCATGACCTTTAGAAAACACCTGAAGGCAGCCCTGTTCAGGGAAGTTTTTAATCTGTGATATTTTAATGTATTTTTATATTTGTTGGAAGCTGCCGAGAGTGGCTGGGGAGACCCGGCCAGATCGGCGGGGTATAAATAATAAATTATTATTATTATTATTATTATTATTATTATTATTTATCTGCATTTAATGTGAATGTCCAGTATATGCAGACACATGCCTGCATACAGCTTTGCTTAAGAGCGGCGTCGGCAAGGTTATCCGTCCATGGGCCGGATCCGTCCCACGGAGCTCGTCCATGGGCCGGACATGCGCAGCGCGATGCCGGAAATCGCGTCTGCGTATGTCCCCGGCGCCAGAAATGGCTTCTGCGCGTGCACAGACGCCGAGAATCGCTTCTGCGCAGAAGCGATTTTCGGCGTCTGGACATGCGCAGACGTGGTTTCTGGTATCTGCTCATGCACAGAGGCCATTTTCGGCACCACTCGGAGAATCCCTGCACCACGCTGCGCCGGTTAAATGGCCTCCATGGGCAAAAACCTATAGAATAACTCAATAGTAAAGAAACTAAGCCAAGCCTAACAGTAGACGATGATGAAATTTATTATCCATTATTATTATCTTCCCAAATCATTATCTCACGCTGCCTTCTGCTTACAGCTCCAAACAGCTGCTCTCATTCCAACCAGTTGTCCTGGCCTGTACCTCTCTGGTGTTCAAAAATTAATAATAATTAGGGAGATGGGAGTTTAAAATGCAATTTAGGGTTTTCAGAGGGAGCTGTTAGTTGGACACACCCCAGGGTTTTTCCCTATTAAGTTCCACTCAAGAGTAGACCCATTTGAGAAAAATTTGGTGAATATATGAAAAAACAGTGCCTCACTTTAAATAACCGTACTGATATACAAGAAAGAAGGATATATGATATATTAATTTTACTATACATATTGGTTTAATGGTTAAGGAAAGCAGAAATGAAATGGTTCAATGAATTAACCTGAGAGGAAGACAAGTGGAAGTCTAAAAAGTGTAAAATGGGGATAGGAATTTAAGTTGAATGTATATATGTGGTTTGTTTAGTTTGTACCACTGTATTCCGCTCTGGTCAGACCTCACCTGGAATACTGTGTCCAGTTCTGGGCACCACAGTTCAAGAAGGATACTGACAAGCTGGAACGTGTCCAGAGGAGGGCAACCAAAATGGTCCAAGGCCTGGAAACGATGCCTTATGAGGAACGGCTTAGGGAGCTGGGTATGCTTAGCCTGGAGAAGAGAAGGTTCAGGGGTGATATGATAGCCATGTTCAAATATATAAAAGGATGGCATATAGAGGAGGGAGAAAGGTTGTTTTCTGCTGCTCCAGAGAAGCGGACACGGAGCAATGGATTCAAACTACAAGAAAGAAGATTCCACCTCAACATTAGGAAGAACTTCCTGACAGTAAGAGCTGTTCGACCGTGGAATTTGCTGCCAAGGAGTGTGGTGGAGTCTCCTTCTTTGGAGGTCTTTAAGCAGAGGCTTGACAGCCACCTGTCAGGAATGTTTGGTTGGTGTTTCCTGCTTGGCAGGGGGTTGGACTGGATGGCCCTTGGGGTCTCTTCCAACTCTAGGATTCTATGACTTATTAGCTTTGTTAGAAGTAATGAGTGGTTTGTGATTTGTTTTGTTGTATTTTGTTATGTTTCATTTGCTTGTTTTTGATGTTTTGATATAATTTTCAATAATGATTATTTTATTTTTTTTAAAAAGAGTAGACCCATTTGAAGCAATGGGCTGCACCATGGATTTCAATGGGACTACTCTGAGTAGGACTGACACTGGCTACAACGCTCAGGAAAAAGAGCCAGCGTTAGCTAGGGGCAGGCAAATTCGCACATTCTGTTTTCTTGTTTTTCCAATCCTAAATTCAGTTCTCCACAAACCGAACATAATCCATTCCGGATGACCATTCGACTTCTGAAACGTCCAAAAACCGAAGCACTTCCTTCCGGAAGCGTTTACTTACGGAAAACTCAATACGGAAGCCATGTGGTAGGTTTGACTTCCAAAAAGCGTTTGAAAACCGAAGCAGTTACTTCTGGGTTTTCGGCGTTTGAAAACTGAAACGTTCGACTTCCGAGATGATCAAAAACTGAGGTTTTGTTGTTCAGTCGTTCAGTCGTGTCCGACTCTTCGTGACCCCATGGACCAGAGCACGCCAGGCACGCCTATCCTTCACTGCCTCTCGCAGTTTGGCCAAACTCATGTTAGTAGCTTCGAGAACACTGTCCAACCATCTCGTCCTCTGTCGTCCCCTTCTCCTTGTGCCCTCCATCTTTCCCAACATCAGGGTCTTTTCTAGGGAGTATTCTCTTCTCACGAGGTGGCCAAAGTACTGGAGCCTCAACTGAGGTACCACTGTATATATATACCTCATGAAAATGTTACCCACATTTTAGTGTGGCCGCATTGTTGTACGC
Source organism: Darevskia nairensis (assembly GCA_034642065.1). Taxonomy (NCBI): domain Eukaryota; kingdom Metazoa; phylum Chordata; class Lepidosauria; order Squamata; family Lacertidae; genus Darevskia; species Darevskia nairensis. Next base: position 30,984 of record JAWWNI010001437.1, on the reverse strand, counting down.
AATTTCGCCCAGCGTGCACATTTCCGCAAGACCATGGCCCCCAAAATGGCTCTTTTCCGGGGTGAAACCCCGCTGTGAAATTGCATGAGACCACAGCCACCAAAATGGCTGCCGTTCTCTTGTAAAAATGCCCCTGTTTTTCCAAGACGCTTGTGGGGTATTTGTTTCTTTCCCCCTTTCTTCTTCCCCTTTCTCCCCACACCCCTTTTCCTCCTGCAGGATGGATGTTGCAGATGGGGGAGGCTGCTTGAGCCGTGAAGTTGCCGGGAGGCCGCTTATTTCGTTTTATTTATTTTAAATTTCCAGAGCAGCGGCTGACAGATGAACCACTTTAGCTGCAGAGGCTGGTGGCATTTTGCAAACTTTCATCCAAACAAATGCCAAGCGATTCACAGCCCGTCCCCTGGTGCCGTCTGCAGAGACGTGTCCGGGTTTGCTAGTGCTGCCACAGCCATTTGCCTGGTGATTGTGTAGGCCTCCTGCGGCTTGAGGGCACGGAAAGAGAGAAGCGCCACCGCTTTAGAGCCATGGGCCTTTGGGGGAGGGTCCCCTGAAGACCATCAGGCCCACCCCCTGGCTCCAAGCCAATCGGTTTCAGCTGTCCATGGACTCACAGCTGTCCATGGAGGCGCAGGTTAATGGACCTAATCGTCAGGGGTCCCTTTACCTTTTTTTATACATGATTGCAGCCCAAGTGAAGGCGGTGAATGTCCTGTGTGAGTGCCTGGAGGCGGTTGGAGGATGGATGGCGGCTAACAGATTGAGTTTGAATCCTGACAAGACAGAAGTACTGTTTTTGGGGGACAGGAGGCGGGCAGGTGTGGAGGACTCCCTGGTCCTGAATGGGGTAACTGTGCCCCTGAAGGGCCAGGTGCACAGCCTGGGAGTCATTTTGGACTCACAGCTGTCCATGGAGGCGCAGGTTAATTCTGTGTCCAGGGCACCTGTCTACCAGCTCCATCTGGTACGCAGGCTGAGACCCTACCTGTCCGTGGACTGTCTCGCCAGAGTGGTGCATGCTCTAGTTCAGTGTTTCTCAACCCTGTGCCTCCAGATGTTTTTGGCCTACAACTCCCATCATCCCTGACCACTGGTCTTGCTAGCGAGGGATGATGGGAGTTGTAGGCCAGAAACATCTGGAGGCACAGGGTTGAGAAACACTGCTCTAGTTATCTCCCGCTTGGACTACTGCAATGTGCTCTATGTGGGGCTACCTTTGAAGGTGACCCGGAAACTACAACTAATCCAGAATGCGGCAGCTAGACTGGGGACTGGGAGCAGCCGCCGAGATCATATAACACCAGTCCTGAAAGACCTCCATTGGCTCCCAGTACGTTTCCGAGCACAATTCAAAGTGTTGGTGCTGACCTTGAAAGCCCTAAACGGCCTCGGTCCTGTACACCTGAAGAAGCATCTCCACCCCTATTGTTCAGCCCGGATGCTGAGGTCCAGCGCCGAGGGCCTCCTGGCGGTTCCCTCACTGCGAGATGTAAGGTTACAGGGAGCCAGGCAGAGGGCCTTCTTGGTAGTGGCGCCCGCCCTGTGGAATGCCCTCCCATCAGATGTCAAGGAAATAAACAACTATCTGACTTTTAGAAGACATCTGAAGGCAGCCCTGTTTAGGGAGGCTTTTAATGTTTAATAGATTATTGCATTTTAATGTTCTGTTGGAAGCCACCCAGAGTGGCTGGGGAAACCCAGCCCGATGGGCGGGGTATAAATAAATTATTATTATTATTATTATTATTATTATTATTATTATTATTATTTCCCTTCTCTTAAGGCCATTACCTAACAGTTAGCAATTTTTAAAAAACTCATCATAAAAATACACCCGTGATACAGTTTCACTTTCTCCTAATGGACACACGTTTGGATGCAATTTTGCCTAATGTAAGAGGTTTTTGCAAAGCAATCTCCCCCAGTATAATGCAAGCTTGCGTGTTATTTTCACCAATACACACATTTTTGGGTGCGTGCACCACCCCAGTACAGTGGTCCCTCGACTTACGAATTTAATCCGTTCCGAAGGGACCTTCGTAGGTCGAGTCCCCATAGGAATGCATTGGGAGAAAAATATCCCGAAAAATTCGTAGGTCGAAAAAAAACGCATCTAAACTTCGTAAGTCGAGGAAACCGCATCTAAAACGGCTGCGATTTCCTTTCGGAAGTCGAAAAAATTCGTAGGCGCACGGCCGCTTTTTTCACTCGTTACTTGAAAAATACGGAAGTCGGGTCATTCGTAAGTCGAGGGACCACTGTACATGCTTCCCCCCCCACCTTACTTGTCTGGTGAACTGCACTGGAAGATTCAGAGAAAAGTGAATTTTGGAGGATGGCTGCACACCAGCCGATCGTGACACTGAGAAGCTCTATAGGGGGGAAAGGCAGATTTTTTTGGGCCTAAGTCAGTTAAGGCTTTAAACAGTAATGTCTAAACCTCAGAATTGGGCCCAGAAACGGACTGGCAACCCATTTGAACCATCTGCAAAGAGGCTGTACCTGGGAGAGCCAGTCTGGGGTGAAAAGCTCCCTCTGATCTCTATTGGGGGACAACGTTGCTCTCTCAGAGCTCTCCATGGTCCTGAAAGACAAATAAGTGCAGTGTCGAGCCTTGACAGGGTGTATAAACTCCGGGACGAGCGTGGCAACGTTCCGGTCTTAGTCAGCCCGTGTGTGCCTGTTTTACGGGGTGACGCTCGCTGCAGCTCGCCAGAGGTCTGTGGTGCTGTCGCCCTCTTTTCCTCGCCTTTGGATGTGATAAATGAACTGCAGCGATGCTGTTATACATCACGCCAGGTCTAAGGAGACTCCGTCGCGCAGTGGCACCGAAAACACAATTCATCATCACCCTGCTCTGTGTGTGTGTGTGTGTGTCGTCTTTTCCACTACTCACTTTAGAGAACAGGAGCAAAAAAAGAAGCAGACTGTGACTAAGAAGCCAATTCGAGTCGGGATTCGAACTCGGGACATGCAGCGCCACCCTGCACCGGCGAGGAAAATCGTTCTGGGAATTTGAAGGTTCATAAATTCGACACGGCCTTGTAAGGAAAGCCAGCAAGTCTCTGAGTATGTGCAGAGTGCCCTCCCTGTTCTGTTGAATAATTGCCCCCCCCCACCTCTGCAATAGGAGGCTTGTGCTTCCCAGGGATTCCTCTGGAGATATTAGGGGTCCAGCAGTCAGCAGAACGCACTTGGGGTGTCCGGTGTGGGGGGCAGACATTGTTGTCGCTAAAGAGCCCTCATGGAAACAAAGCCGTTTAAGGGCCAATGTTTTGCAAAACAGGCTGCTCTCCATCCTATGCCGTTGCCATGACGATCATGATTCATTCTCTCTCTCTCTCTCTCTCTCTCTCTCTCTCTCTCTCTCTCCCCTTTTCCTTCCCTTCCTGGATATGAGAACCAGTGTGGTGTAGTGGTTAAGAGCGGTAGACTCGTAATCTGGTGAACCGGGTTCGCTTCCCCACTCCTCCACATGCAGCTGCTGGGTGACCTTGGGCTAGTCCCACTTCTCTGGAGTCTCTCAGCCCCACTCACCTCACAGAGTGTTTGTTGTGGGGGAGGAAGGGAAGGGAGAATGTGAGCTGCTTTGAGACTCCTTCGGGGAGTGATAAAGCGGGAGATCAAATCCAAACTACTCCTCCTCCTCCTCCTCTTCTTCTTCTTCTTCTTCTTCTTCTTCTTCTTCACATAACACCGGTCTTGAAAGACCTACACTGGCTCCCAGTACGTTTCCGAGCACAATTCAAAGTGTTGGTGCTGACCTTGAAAGCCCTAAACGGCCTCAGTCCTGTATACCTGAAGGAGCGTCTCCACCCCCATCGTTCAGCCCGGACACTGAGGTCCAGCGCCGAGGGCCTTCTGGCGGTTCCCTCGCTGCGTGAAGCCAAGTTACAGGGAACTAGGCAGAGGGCCTTCTCGGTGGTGGCGCCCACCCTGTGGAACGCCCTCCCTTCAGATGTCAAAGAGAACAACAACTACCAGACGTTTAGAAGACATCTGAAGGCAGCCCTGTTTAGGGAGGCTTTTAATGTTTTATAGATTATTGTATTTTAATGCTCTGATGAAAGCCGCCCAGAGTGGCTGGGGAAACCCAGCCAGATGGGCGGGGTATAAATAATAAATTCTTCTTCTTCTTCTTCTTCTTCTTCTTCTTCTTCTTCTTCTTCTTCTTCTTCTTCACATAACACCGGTCTTGAAAGACCTACACTGGCTCCCAGTACGTTTCCGAGCACAATTCAAAGTGTTGGTGCTGACCTTTAAAGCCCTAAATGGCTTTGGTCCAGTATACCTGAAGGAGCGTCTCCACCCCCATCGTTCAGCCCGGACACTGAGATCCAGCGCCGAGGGCCTTCTGGCGGTTCCCTCGCTGCGTGAAGCCAAGTTACAGGGAACTAGGCAGAGGGCCTTCTCGGTGGTGGCGCCCACCCTGTGGAACGCCGTCCCATCAGAGGTCAAAGAGAACAACAACAACTTTAGAAGACATCTGAAGGCAGCCCTGTTTAGGGAGGCTTTTAATGTTTTATAGATTATTGTATTTTAATGCTCTGCTGAAAGCCGCCCAGAGTGGCTGGGGAAACCCAGCCAGATGGGCGGGGTATAAATAATAAATTCTTCTTCTTCTTCTTCTTTTTCTTCTTCTTCTTCTTCTTCTTCTTCTTCTTCTTCTTCTTCTTCTTCTTCTTCTTCTTCTTCTTCCCAGAGAAAAGCCACCATGGCCATTTCAGCAGTAAGGGAGAGGCAGGAGGGGCACAGTGGCGTTCAAAGGCTGTTTGTGATTCAGCTTTCTGGGTTCCCCCCTGACATTTCACAGACCTCATGACTCCTCTGGTTGCCCAAGGGAAGGGTTGTGTGTGTGTGTGTGAGAGAGAGAGAGAGAGAAAGAGAGAGGGGGGGGGGAACTGGCCTCGTGAGAGTTTGTGCCACCCCATGTCTGCCCAGCCACAACCCCAAATTTGCCAAGTCCCACCCCCTGAGGCTCGCCTCTGTTGCCTCCTTTTCACGGCGGCTCCAGATGGGTGTTTGATGACTGGTCCATTCTGCAACTGTTATGTACTGAGCTGAATCCTAGAACAATAGGATCCAAAATGCAGCAGTCTGATTGGTCCGCAGGAGCCACCCAATCCAGCTCCAGGTGGAAGTGAATCAGCGAATCAGGGGGGTTGGACTGGATGGCCCTTGTGGTCCTCTTCCAACTCTATGATTCTATGATTCTATGATTCTATGATGATGATGATGATGATGATGATTATCATGAAACAGAGGCCTGTCAGGAGTTTTTTCGTTGTGGTTCCTGAACTGCAGGCGGTTGGCCTCAAAGACATCTTCCAGCTCGGCAGCTCTGTGATTCTACATGAAATAAAGCTCCGGCCGCTGTTTGTTGTGCCTGCGGCTGATGGGAGCTGCGGCTCACCTGTGTCTGAAAGGCCACAGGTACTCAGACCTGCTCTACAGTGTTGAGAGCGGGGAGAGGGGAGCGTGCTTCTTCATCTCCAGCATCCAGCACTTGGCTCCACGGTATTTCACGATGGGCGGTCGTGTCACCAAGCGGCTACTTCTCTCGCAGATTCCACCTCCGGGCCTCCTGCCAAATGCTGGACCTCATCCAAGGCGGGAAGACGATGAGTTTATTTCCTTGTAGATGCTTCTTGGACTTGCCTGAAGGGCCCAGGGAGCCACGATTCCTTGAGTCCTCACCGAGATGTGTTCCTCCTGAGTCAGAAGACTGGGCGGAAGCAAACGCCGCTGGTTTTCTTTTCTTTGAAGAGCCTCACTGAGTCATCAAAGCATTTTTGCAATGAACCGAAACAAAGAACCAGGCAGCAACTTTTCATTATAGGTCCTTCATAGATGTTGGATATGACATCCGGACACAAAAAGGTTCGATCTCAAGACAGGCAAGGAAATAGGGTTATTGTTCTCGCCGGAACAAAAGCACCTAGTAGTAATTGTGGATATCGGTATGCAATCAATGCCGAATTAAAGAAAATATGACCACCATGAGTTTGCTTCTTAATATGCATCAAAAAGGGACCCAATGAAGTCAACTCCATCGATCTGTCTGTTGTTTCAAGGAAAGGTTGTTGAAATATACTCAGAGTCAAGTGTGAATTTCATGCTCTTTATTCAGCTCATAGAAGCAAGGAATGAGTCTTCCCCCAAAACGTTTGCTATATATACATTATTTACACAATGGGCCCCATGTGATTGGCTAATTCCGGGCTACTCCTGTAGGCCAACCAGGTTGCGGGTTCATAATAATAATAATAATAATTTTTTATCTGTACCCCGCCCATCTGGCCGGGTCTCCCCAGCCACTCTGGGCGGCTTCCAACAAATATTAAAATACATCAAAATCACAAGTTAAAAACTTCCCTAAACAGGGCTGCCTTCAGGTATTTTCTGAATGTAGGATAGTTGTTTATCACTTTAACCTCTGCTGGGAGGGCGTTCCACAGGGTGGGCGCCACTTACCGAGAAGGCTCTCTGCTGGTTCCCTGTAGCTTTGCTTCTCGCAGGGAGGGAACTGTCAGAAGGCCCTCGGTGCTGGATCTCAGTGTCCGGGCTGAACGATGGGGGTGGAGACGCTCCTTCAGGTATACAGGACCAAGGCCGTTTAGGGCTTTCAAGGTCAGCACCAACACTTTGAATTGTGCTCGGAAACGTACTGGGAGCCAATGTAGTTCTCTCAGGACCTAGATGTGGTCCCAGCGGCCACTCCCAGTCACCAGTCTAGCTGCCGCATTCTGGATTAATTGTAGTTTCCGGGTCACCTTCAAAGGTAGCCCAACGTAGAGCGCATTGCTAGAGCATGCACCATTCTGGCGAGACAGTCTGCGGCAGGTAGGGTCTCATCCTGCGCACCAGATGGAGCTGGTAGACAGCTGCCCTGGACACAGAATTAACCTGCGCCTCCATGGACAGCTGTGAGTCCAAAATGACTCCCAGGCTGCGCACCTGGTTCTTCAGGGGCACAGTGACCCCGTTCAGGACCAGGGAGCCCCCCACACCCGCTCGCACCCTGTCCCCCAAAAACAGTACTTCTGTCTTGTCAGGATTCAACCTCAATCTGTTAGCTGCCATCCATCCTCCAACCGCCTCCAGGCACTCACATCCAGGAGCCTGATTGGCTGCTCTTGCAGGCCAATCAGGTCGCTGATTCACTCCCACCTGGAGCTGGATTGGGTGGCTCCTGCGGACCAATCAGACTGCTGCATTTTGAATCCTATTGTTCTAGGATTCAGCTCAGTACATAACAGTCCCCCCCAAATTAAAAAAATGTCTTGGGCCAGCTCTGGCAACACTTTTGCCATTTATGGTGGCAGGGAGGGTTGAGCGAATGCACGGGGGGGGGGGCACCTCTCCAGGAATCTTGCCCATGTCCATGTTGATGGGTATCCATGGAAACCTGCTCAGAGAAAGTGATGGACACTTCAAATAAGACTCTGCGCCTATCTGGAAGTGCATTCCCTTGCCCGTAAAACGCTGAAAGAAATGAATAGTGTGAGAGAATGGGAGACAAATGAGCATTCCCCCGGGCCTCTGACTCTCGAAAAAAGGTCTGGATATGACTATTCATGTCCCGCGAGAGGAGAACTTGTGGTGATGGAAGCCTGCCCAGAACTAGCCTCAGGCTCCTGGGCTTGGCCTGATGACAGAGCTAGCACCAGCTTTAAGGCTCCCTGGTTTGACCCGCAGAAGTGTCGAGTGGGAAGGGACCCCCAAGGGTCATCTAGCCCAACCCCACAAGACAGGAAACATCCATCACACACACACACACACACACACACACACACACACACACACTACTGGTAAGTGTGTGCGCTTGCCTTCTATCACTGTGCCATTGAGAGTGTGCTCACTTATGGCTTATGTGTGTGGTACGGAAGCTGTACTACCCAGGACAGGATGGGGTTGTGCAGAGTTGTTAAGGCAGCAGAGAGCATTGTTGGCTGCTCGCTCGCCACCTTAGAGCAGATTTATGCCATGAGATGCCACAGAAAGGCACTGGACATAGTAAAAGATCCATCGCATCCTGGTCACCATCTCTTTGAACTTTTGCCATCGGGACGGAGATACAGGACGATGTCGACAAGAACAAGCCGTCTTAGGAACAGCTTCTTCTCCAGAGCGATCTCGGCCTTGAATGGGAAGCCTGAACTTTGAAGTCATCTAATCTTACCTGCTTTGTTTTATCATTGTATGGTTTTAATCAGTGTGTATGATTTTAATCAGTGTTTTTGTAGTTGTTTTGTCTTTGCGTGGAGTGCCCTATCTGGGTGGATGGAGCAGCCAAGTAATTTCGTTGTTCCCGAAGGGGACAATGACAATAAATATATTCTATATTCTATAAGAACTCTTCTTGTTTCTCTGCTTCTCAGCATCCCACCATGGCAGGGGAAGGATTCCTGAAGCCTGACACTTGAGCATGGTTTCACTGTGGAAAGCCAGCATGCAAATAAACCAATGGTGGTTGCAGTGAGCATGGCTGGGCTTAGACCGATTCTCTGTGCTTGGCCATGGCTTGTTTGGACTGTACTGTATCTATATTGGTGTATACTTTGGCGAAAGCCTTATAGCGCCTGTAACTCAGCCCCTGGGGCCCCTGGAGGGCTTCCTCTGGAGTGTGACAACTGTGTTAGCTTCGGGGGGCTTGGACAAGACGGCCCCAGCGGACCCCTTCCTCTTCCCATCTTCTTCCCTGCCACTGCTCATTTGCTTGTCTCTGCGCTCTGGACTCACTTGACAACATCTGCCCAGAGGGGGAGAATGCAAATATGCCTCTCCATCTTTTTACGATGGCCGTGACTTCGGAGAGGGACGACAGAAGAGGCAGGAGCGGCAAGGAGGAGGTGAAGCAAGAGGGCACCTTTGCAGGGGCAAGGGGCCATGGCCTGGGACTGGTGCGGCCAACTCCTGCACCAGCTTGGTGTGCTGGTCCGAGGATATCCTGGAAGCGAGGTCCAGGGGTTAGAAGAGTCAACGAGTAGTCAGTCCAGAAGAGTCGAGGCAGGGGAACGGAATGTAAAGTACTACACTTGGGCAAAGAAAATGAAAGGCACAAATACAGGATGGGTGACACCTGGCTTGAGAGCAGTACATGTGAAAAGGATCTAGGAGTCTTGGTAGACCACAAACTTGACATGAGTCAACAGTGTGATGCAGCAGCTAAAAAAGCCCATGCAATTCTGGGCTGCATCCATAGGAGTATAGCATCTAGATCAAGGGAAGTAATAGTACCACTGTATTCCGCTCTGGTCAGACCTCACCTGGAATAATGTGTCCAGTTCTGGGCACCACAGTTCAAGAAGGATACTGACAAGCTGGAACGTGTCCAGAAGAGGTCCAAGGCTTGAAATGATGCCTTATGAGGAACGGCTTAGGGAGCTGGGTATGTTTAGCCTGTAGAAGAGAAGGTTAAGGGGTGATATGATAGCCATGTTCAAATATATAAAAGGATGTCATATAGAGGAGGGAGAAAGGTTGTTTTCTGCTGCTCCAGAGAAGCGGAAGAGACCCCAAGGGCCATCCAGTCCAACCCCCTGCCAAGCAGGAAACACCATCCAAGCATTCCTGACAGGTGGCTGTCAAGCCTCTGCTTAAAGACTTCCAAAGAAGGAGACTCCACCATAGTCCTTGGCAGCAAATTCCACTGTCAAACATGGCTATCATATCACTCCTTAACCTTCTCTTCTCCAGGCTAAACATACCCAGCTCCCTAAGCCATTCCTCATAAGGCATCGTTTCCAAGCCTTTGACCATTTTGGTTGCCCTCCTCTGGACACATTCCAGCTTGTCAGTATCCTTCTTGAACTGTGGTGCCCAGAACTGGACACAGTATTCCAGGTGAGGTCTGACCAGAGCGGAATACAGTGGTACTATTCCTTCCCTTGATCTAGATGCTATACTCCTATGGATGCAGCCCAGAATTGCATTGGCTTTTTGAGCTGCTGCATCACACTGTTGACTCATGTCAAGTGTCAACACTGTTGACTCATGTCAAGTTTGACTATTAATATAAGACTTTAGAATGCGAAACTGTTTTGAATATTTTCTACACGCCATATGTGTTGCTTATAGTTTATTGGTTACCACGAGTATTAGCAGCATAGGTTCATTTTTTTTTGCCTTAACAACCTGTGCAGACTCTGGTTCCGAGTCCAAGCCCCAAATCCCAGGCCATCACACCTGGAGCCCCTGAAGTTGTTTGGGTTCCCTGGCGCATCAAGGTGTCGGGGTCTGGCAGGTGCGTTTGCCGTCTGGAAGGAGAAGCAGCTGCCAGCTGGGTCTCATCACTCAGCTCTGCCTCTGTGTTGTTGTTGCCGCCGCTGTTAGCTTTAACCGTAACATTGTTTATTCCCTTGATCTTGACAGGGAAAGTTGGAAGGCAAAGGAGCGTCCCCGGGGAATCGAGGCGGTCCGCTCTCGGCAGCTTTAATTAGGCATGTGAAATTCCCTCCGACAACGGTGACACTAAGCAAACTCAACACCGGAAAAGATTTGCAGGGGGGAGCGGGGAGGAGAGAGAAATATTAAATTGCTCTCATGTGGAGAGTTTGGGCACTGAGCAAAAAGCAGGCGAGGGCGGCAGAGCCGTTGAAAGCGGCGAGGATATCGAGTCTGGACTGCAGTTCCAGGTTCAACGATGATGCAGCAGCTAAAAAAGCCAATGCAATTCTGGGCTGCATCCATAGGAGTATAGCATCTAGATCAAGGGAAGGAATAGTACCACTGTATTCCGCTCTGGTCAGACCTCACCTGGAATACTGTGTCCAGTTCTGGGCACCACAGTTCAAGAAGGATACTGACAAGCTGGAACGGGTCCAGAGGAGGGCAACCAAAATGGTCCAAGGCCTGGAAACGATTGCCTTATGAGGAACGGCTTAGGAGCTGGGTATGTTTAGCCTGGAGAAGAGAAGGTTAAGGGGGTGATATGATAGCCATGTTCAAATATATCAAAGGATGTCATATAGAGGAGGAGAAAGGTAGTTTTCTGCTGCTCCAGAGAAGCAGACACGGAGCAATGGATTCAAACTACAAGAAAGAAGATTCCACCTAAACATTGGGAAGAATTTCCTGACAGTAAGAGCTGTTCGACAGTGGAATTTGCTGCCAAGGAGTGTGATGGAGTCTCTTTCTTTGGAGGTCTTTAAGCAGAGGCTTGACAGCCACCTGTCAGGAATGCTTGGATGGTGTTCCTGCTTGGCAGGGGGTTGGACTGGATGGCCCTTGGGGTCTCTTCCAACTCTAGGATTCTATGATTCTGTGATGGGGGGGGGGAATCTCTGAGTTCGCAAGCCCTCAGCTGCCAATTTAATTTTCCCACGATCGCCAGAGCGGCCGAGGTAGCATCACGTTGAGGCATTGTAGGGGATTTCAGGGACCGTCCCAGTCCCTGAGCCCTGAAACTATAGAACTATAGAGCTGGGTGGGACCTCAAGGGTAAATCTAATCAACCCCCCCCCAAGCATGAATCACACCTGAGAGAATCTCAGTACGTTTCCGAGCACAATTCAAAGTGTTGGTGCTGTCCTTTCAAGCCCTAAATGGCCTGGGTCCTGTATACCTGAAGGAGCGTCTCCACTCCCATTATTTAGCCCGGACACTAAGATCCAGCGCCGAGGCCTTCTGGCGGTTCCCTCATTGCGAGAGGTGAGGTTAGAGGGAACCAGACAGAGGGCCTTCTCGGTGGTGGCGCCCGCCCTGTGGAACGCTCTCCCATCAGATGTCAAGGAAATAAGCAACTATCTGACTTTTAGAAGACAACTGAAGGCTGCCCTGTTTAGGGAAGTTTTTAATGTTTGATATTTTATTGTATTTTTAATATTCTGTTGGGAGCTGCCCAGAGCAGTTGGGGAAACCCAGCCAGATGGGCGGGGTATAAATAAATTGTTGTTGTTGCCATTTTAAAAACTTTAGTGAAGGAGACCCATCAAGTCCTGAAGTCATCCATTTCACTGTCTATCAGCAATTACCCTCGAAAAAGTATTCCTAATATTGAGTTGGGGTCCCCTTTCTTGCCATTTAAATTGTGATGTGTTTCAGCTTACGTCTAGCTTCAGAAAATGTGAATGAAGTTTGCCCTTAAATGTGAGAGCCAGTGTGGTGTAGTGGTTAAGAGTGGTGGACTCGTAATCTGGTGAACCGGGTTCGCTTCCCCGCTCCTCCACATGCAGCTGCTGGGTGAAGAAGAAGAAGAGTTTGGATTTGATCTCCCGCTTTATCACTCCCCGAAGGAGTCTCCAAGCGGCTCACATTCTCCTTTCCCTTCCTCCCCCACAACAAACCCTCTGTGAGGTGAATGGGGCTGAGGGACTTCAGAGAAGTGGGACTGGCCCAAGGTCACCCAGGAGCTGCATGTGGAGGAGCGGGGAATCGAACCCAGTTCACCAGATTACAAATCCACCGCTCTTAACCACTACACCACACTGGCTCTCAACTCCCAGCCGAACGTTGCAATCTGATTGAATTTTGCAATTACATATTCGTTGCCGGGGTTTTCCAGTTGTCAACCCTGGGCAGCAATAGCGACGAGGAGCATGATAAAGGCTCGAAAAAACACCTTCTCCCAAGTGCAGCCAGGGGATAAGGAGGATTAATAAGAAAAGGGGAGGGGGGGAAATAACAGAGCCAGCCGTTTCCTTCGCTAATTAACAAACCTGCTTAATTAAGAATGCCAGCCCAGGCGCAGCAGCAGTAACCGCTGATAAACGGAAAGTATATCTTTGTATTTTCTTTGCAGTGCGCAGCACAAACCACCGTGAGGCCAGGAAATACTGCAAAACATCTGGACACAACTCAGGAGAAAGGTTGTTTTCTGCTGCTCCAGAGAAGCGGACACGGAGCAATGGATTCAAACTACAAGAAAGAAGATTCCACCTAAACATTAGGAAGAACTTCCTGACAGTAAGAGCTGTTCGACAGTGGGATTTGCTGCCAAGGAGGGTGGTGGAGTCTCCTTCTTTGGAGGTCTTTAAGCAGAGGCTTGACAGCCGCCTGTCAGGAATGCTTGGATGGTGTTTCCTGCTTGGCAGGGGGTTGGACTGGATGGCCCTTGGGGTCTCTTCCAACTCTAGGATTCTATGATTCTAGCTTGGGATTTGGACAATCTCCGCTGGGAAATGGATTTTGAACAGCACTCAAGGAACACTCTCCAACCAGAAACTGCCAGAAACTGGAAGATCAATATGATGATTACTATTATTTCTATGACTTATATGCCGCTTTGGGTCATAAGATCTGAGGGCGGTTGTAGCACATGAAACGATCAAATAAAAAAACAGAGCTTCCCCGTAAAATAAAATAAAAACCATTGCATTTTAAACAAACAAACAACTCTTGTCTAGTGTGATCTCTAATTGCCTCTGTTAATCTAGCCAGTTCAATATGCTCTAACAGTTTATCTTGCCATTCCGTTTTTGCTGGCGTACAGCTTCCGGGTCATGTGGCCAGCATGACTAAGCCGCTTCTGGCAAACCAGAGCAGCGCACAGAAACGCCGTTTACCTTCCCGCCGGAGCTGTACCTATTTATCTACTTGCACCCGTGTCCCACACACACACACACACACACACACACACACACACACTGTTTTACAATTAGAATACCCATTTAAACATCCTTAAAATATCAATGACTTCCCTTCTTCTCCATCCATGGTTCGTTTTGCATGTTCATAAACCCCTGCATATTTTACAAAAACGAAACCATTCAGTATACCATTATTGCATCCATCAAAACTTATTTACGCTGTTGAATTAATATTAACGCTGCCACATTTTCAAGTGTACACAATTCCCCTCCATGTATTTAATAAACGTTTTCCAAACTTCTCTAAACGTATATAGTTCTTGTTCGCTGATTCGATATGTTATCTGCCCCGAGGCATAGGGCGGCCCCGATCCTCAGGTGACTCGCCTCTCCTGGCTTGGAGGCGAGCACTCCTCCTGCGGGAACTCAGTTCCCTCCGCCTCTCTGCCCTGAGCCTCTGCAGCTCAGGAGAGGCTGGAGGGTTACCGGACCCAGAGGCAACCTCAGCTTCCCCTGACAGGGCTGGGAGTGGAGCACCTGCATGCAATGGGTCCTCCATCCCAGCAGGAGCCAGAGCAGACTCAGCAGATGCCTGCACCTGAGGATCCAGCACAGGTGAGGACCCTTCAGACTCAAGCCCTAGCCCTGGCTCTGCTGGTTCTGAAGGCGGGGAATCCTGTGCAGGCTGGGATCCCTCAGGTTCAGCATCAGAGTCCGAATCCCAGGCCATCACACTGAGGCTCCAAGACTTTGGCCACCTCCTGAGAAGAGAAGACTCCCTGGAAAAAACCCTGATGTTGGGAAAGATGGAGGGCACAAGGAGAAGGGGACGACAGAGGACGAGATGGTTGGACAGTGTTCTCGAAGCTACCAACATGAGTCTGAGAAAACTGCGGGAGGCAGTGGAAGACAGGAGGGCCTGGCGTGCTCTGGTCCAGGGGGTCACGAAGAGTCGGACACGACTAAATGACTAAACAATAACAACAACAACAGGCAGATAGATGATAGATATAGATAGATAGATAGATAGATAGATAGATAGACAGACAGATAGGCAGTGGAAGACAGGAGTGCCTGGCGTGCTCTGGTCCATGGGGTCAAGAAGAGTCGGACACGACTAAACGACTAAACAACAACCACAACAGGCAGATAGATGATAGATAGATAGATAGGCAGGCAGTGGAAGACAGGAGTGCATGGCGTGCTCTGGTCCAGGGGGTCACAAAGAGGCGGACACGACTAAATGACTAAACAACAACAACAACAACAGGCAGATAGATGATAGATAGATAGATGATAGATATAGATAGATAGATAGATAGATAGATAGATAGATAGGCAGTGGAAGACAGGAGTGCCTGGCGTGCTCTGGTCCATGGGGTCACGAAGAGTCGGACACGACTAAACGACAACAACAAAATGGGCCATGTTTTGTTATTTCCTGCCTCCATCCAGCCTTTTCCGGCAAGTCTGTGGAAGGAAGGATCCGAGGGTCCCTCTTGGAATGGCCTTGAGGACTTTCTGCTGGCGGCGGGGTCTGCAGGACTCATTAAGCAACACGGAGGTTGGGTCCAGGTGCGCTGCAAGAGGCAGAGAGAGAGATGTGGAGAGACTCTCTCCTGGGAATCTAGGCTGCAGAACGCTCCGGGGTGAGACAAAAATAGAAAATGAAATGGAGCCATGCTGAAGCTGGAGATTCCAGCAGTGCCTGTCTTCTTCTTGTTGTTGCTTTTAAACTGTAGAGACACAGAATGACTTGATCACACCATCTGCATACCTGTCACTGTCTGAAAATCCTAAACAACAAGCCCTTCCCATAGTCTCTGCCTTTTCCTCGTCAGTCCTCTGCAGAATTCTATTACAGTGGTACCTTGGTTCTCAAACGCCTTGGTACTCAAACAACTTGGAACCCAAACACTGCAAACCCGGAAGTAAGTGTTCCAGTTTGTGAACTTTTCCCGGAAGCTGAATATCCTCTGTTGTCAGGGGGCTGCCTCCCCCTTCCAGCCCGGTATTGAGTGGCTATAGGGAGCAGCCTCTGATCTTGACGACCGATTCCTCCTCCCCCTCTGGCAAAAGCAGTGGAGAGGGGGAAGCATTGGTAGGGCTTCAGCCAAGCAGGCAGAGCCCTCGCAACGTACAGGGGGAAAGAAAGAAGAGAAGGACACTGTGCTTTCGTTTTCCCAGATGGGGTTCCTGGCGGGAAAATCGCAAGGGATCACTTCCGGATTCTGAGAGTGATGGATGAGACATGTTTACGACGTGCTCTGCATTGTAAAGTAATTAGCCTAGATTAAAGCATTTAAGCTTAATGGCTCGGGCTCATTCTTCGACCGGCCAGCAAAGGGGGGCAGCTCAGGCCCCCCTGACATCCGTTTTGAGTGTTACGCTTCCGATTTGAGTGACGCACTTCCGTTTTGAGTGTTATGCTGAGGCCTCTCTGTTTTTGCTATTTATTCTGTGTTTTTGTTTTGTTTCTGTGACTGTGTGGAACCCAGTTCGGCTACTGATTGGTTGATTGTGTGACTGCAGTACATTGTTTATTGCTTTCATTTTATGGATCAATGGTTTCGTTAGATAGTAAAATTCATTTTAAATTGCTGTTCTAGTGGTTGGTTTTAAAAGTCTGGAACGGATTAAGCCGTTTTGCATTGCTTTCTATGGGAAAGAAGCGTGCCTCGGTTTTGGAACGCTTTGGTTTTGGAATGGACTGCCGGAACGGATTAAGTTTGAGAACCAAGGTACCACTGTATTCTTTCTTCCTCTACTTCCTTTAAGATGCCCATCAAACTTCTGCTTAAAAACCTCCAAGGAAGGAGAGTTCACCACCTCCTGTGATATTTGATGTATTTTAATATCTGTTGGAGGCCGCCCAGAGTGGCTGGGACCCAGCCAGATGGGCGGGGTATAAATAAAAAAAATTAAATTAAATTTAACGGGGCCTTCTCTGCGGTGGCTCCCCGTCTGTGGAATGCTCACCCAGGGAAGTTCGCCTGGCGCCTTCATTACACACCTTTAGGTGCCAGGCAAAAACGTTCCTTTTAACCAGGCCTTTGGTTGCTCTGATTTACATCCTATGCCCTTTAAAATGTGGCTCTTTTCTGGTGTGTATGTGGAGAAGGGGACGGCAGAGGATGAGATAGTTGGACAGTGTTCTCGAAGCTACTAACATGAGTTTGGCCAAACTGCGAGAGGCCGTGAAGGATAGGCGTGCCTGGCGTGCTCTGGTCCAGGGGGGTCACGAAGAGTCAGACACTGCTAAACAACTAAACAACAACAACCACTGGGTAGGGCCCAAAGGGCCTGAGCCCAAGTCTTTTGAACTGACCCCACATCTTCTGCCCCCTTTCCTTAACCCATTGGAAGAGCTTCTCTAAGCCCCTTGTCCTTAGTACCTACAGTTATCTGCTACTTTCAAGACCGAGGATGCTAAAAAGCACACGCTGCGATTTAGCTCATTCAGGGACAAAGGTCCGTATAGGTAAAGCTATGGTTTTCCCAGTAGTGATGTATGGAAGTGAGAGCTGGACCATAAAGAAGACTGATCGCCAAAGAATGGATGCTTTTGAATTCTGGTGCTGGAGGAGACTCTTGAGAGTCCCATGGACTGCAAGAAGATCAAACCTCTCCATTCTGAAGGAAATCAGCCCTGAGTGCTCACTGGAAGGACAGATCCTGAAGCTGAGGCTCCAAGACTTTGGCCACCTCATGAGAAGAGAAGACTCCTGGAAAAGACCCTGATGTTGGGAAGATGGAGGGCACAAGGAGAAGGGGACGAGGACAGAGGACGAGATGGTTGGACAGTGTTCTCGAAGGTGCTAACATGAGTCTGACCAAACTGCGGGGGGCAGTGGAAGACAGGAGGGCCTGGCGTGCTCTGGTCCATGGGGTCACGAAGAGTCGGACACAACTAAACGACAACAAGACAGGCAGATGATAGATAGATAGATAGATGATAGATAGATAGATAGATAGATAGATAGATAGATAGATAGGCAGGGGAAGACAGGAGTGCCTGGCGTGCTCTGGTCCACATGAGGGGTAGTGGGATCACGAAGAGTCGGACACGACTGAACGACTGAACAACAACAAATGTATGTGTGTGTGTGATTGGTTTGTTGTTTTTATTCTGATTATATATGTTGTGATCTTTCCTGTGAACCGTCCTGAAATCTCCAGGTATAAGGTGGTATATAAACTTAATTAATTAATTGATAATATCTAGTAGCCAGATATTATCTGTATAGTAGCCAGATAGTAGCCAGTAGGGACGCGGGTGCGCTGTGGGTTAAACCGCAGAGCCTAGGGCTTGCCGATCAGAAGGTCGGCGGTTCGAATCCCCGCGACAGGGTGAGCTACCGTTGCTCTGTCCCAGCTCCTGCCAACTTAGCAGTTCGAAAGAACGTCAAAGTGCAAGTAGATCAATAGTACCGCTCCGGCGGGAAGGTAAACGGCGTTTCCGTGCGCTGGTCTGGTTCGCCAGAAGCGGCTTTGTCATGCTGGCCAAATGACCCGGAAGCTGTACGCCGGCTCCCTCGGCCAGTAAAGCGAGATGAGCGCCGCAACCCCAGAGTCGGACACGACTGGACCTAACGGTCAGGGGTCCTTTACCTTTTAGTAGCCAGCAGTCCTTCAAGCCAGGCACCTTCCACGCTTCTTAACTATGCCAAGGCCCTGAGAAATACCCCGCCGCATCTGTCACATCTACTTGCCACCGGGCGCCGGGTCATGCAGGGTTAATCCTCTGCGCGAAGGTGCCAAATTAGCTTCCGCACCGCTCCCCCCCACCATGCTACTAGCCATTGGCCCAGTCCACCGGTGCTGCTCCTAATGAAGTGGCCGCTGGAATCTGAGAAGCAATCGGTAGCCAGCGATCGATTTGCCCTGAGGCGCCTCTGCTGAATGACAGGCAGAGAGAGAGAGAGAGAGAGAGAGGCCTGGCGTGAGCTGTGCTGTTAATTTGTGTTTGTGGGCACGCGCCAGCAGAGGAAGGGGGGGGTGGCGGCTCCCCCGCACGATGGATTTCTCTATCTTTTATTTTTCTACCCCCAGGGCAGATGCACAGCTCAGGTTTCGGCTTCAGCCTAGCAATCAGCTCTGGGGGAGTGCAGAGTTCGGTTCCCGCCTCCCCGCTAACGACTTGCCTGATTATCATTTTTATGATCGCGGGGATGTTGCGCGGGCAAAAGTTGGAGTGTATTTGTGTGTGTGTGTGGGGGGGGGAAGCAAGGGACTTTGCCTGGGGCCTGATGGGCTCTATAAAGAAGTGTTCCCCAACCTTGGGCCTCCAGCTGTTTTGGACTACAACTCCCATCATCCTCGCTAGCAAGACCAGTGGTCAGGGATGATGGAATTGTAGTCCGAAAACAGCTGGAGGCCCAAGGTTGGGGAACACTGCATAAAGGACCGCTGCGCCGCTGCTGCTTGGCAGAGAGGGCTCAGTTTTGTTTTGTTTTTGTTTAAATTGCTGGGGTGTTTTTTTACCTATGTCATTTAAACCAGTGATGGCTAACCTTGACACCCCAGATGTTTTGGAACTACAACTCCCATCATCCCTAGCTAACAGGATCAGTGTCAGGGATGATGGGAGTTGTAGTCCCAAAACATCTGGAGTATCAAGGTTAGCCATCACTGTTTTAAACTGTGATGATGCTGTATTCTTAGTCTTAGATTTTGATTTATGTGGGAATTGTTTTCCAATTTGCTTGTGTATTTTTGATGTGGTTTATTTATCGCTTATGAGTTTTGTAATTATGTAAATCTTGTCATGTTGTAAGCCGCCTTCAGCATTGTTTTTAACTGTGGAAAGGCGCATACAAATAAAAACGATGATGATGATGACTTTTGGCAATGGAGGCGAAACGGCTGCGCTGTTCTCCTCCCCACCTGCTCGCATCTCCAAGACGGGCATCCTTGTCCAGGGCACAGGTCAGCAAACTTTTTCAGCAGGGGGCCGGTCACTGTCCCTCAGACCTTGGGGGGGGGCCAGAGTATATTTTGAAAAAAATAATGAACGAATTCCTTCCCCCCACAATTTTTTAAATTAACTTTTAACTAATAAAAACAAACATCAACATCCATCACAGTAATAGTCCATCATTTAATGAACGAATTCCTGTGCCCCACAAATAACCCAGAGATGCGTTTTAAAGAAAAGGACACATTCTGCTCATGTAAAAACACCAGGCAGGCCCCACAAATAACCCAGAGATGCATTTTAAGAAAAGGACACATTCTGCTCATGTAAAAACACCAGGCAGGCCCCACAAATAAACCAGAGATGTATTTTAAATAAAAGCACACATTCTACTTATGTCAAAACACCAGACAGGCCCCCACAAATAACCCAGAGATGCATTTTAAATAAAAGCACACATTCTGCTCATGTAAAAACACCAGGCAGGCCCCACAAATAACCCAGAGATGCATTTTAAAGAAAAGGACACATTCTGCTCATGTAAAAACACCAGGCAGGCCCCACAAATAACCCAGAGATGCATTTTAAATAAAAGCACACATTCTACTCATGTAAAAACACCAGACAGGACCCACAAATAACCCAGAGATGCATTTTAAAGAAAAGGACACATTCTGCTCATGTAAAAACACCAGGCAGGCCCCACAAATAACCCAGAGATGCATTTTAAATAAAAGCACACATTCTACTCATGTAAAAACACCAGACAGGACCCACAAATAACCCAGAGATGCATTTTAAATAAAAGCACACATTCTACTCATGTAAAAACAACAGGCAGGCCCCACAAATAACCCAGAGGTGCATTTTAAATAAAAGCACACATTCTGCTCATGTAAAAACACCAGGCAGGCCCCACAAATAACCCAGAGATGCATTTTAAATAAAAGCACACATTCTGCTCATGTAAAAACACAGGCAGGCCCCACAAATAACCCAGAGATGCATTTTAAATAAAAGCACACATTCTACTCATGTAAAAACACCAGGCAGGCCCCACAAATAACCAGAGATGCATTTTAAATAAAAAGCACACATTCTACTCATGTAAAAACACCAGGCAGGCCCCACAAATAACCCAGAGATGCATTGAAATAAAAGCACACATTCTACTAATGTAAAAACACGCTGATTCCCGGGACCATCCGCGGGCCGGATTGAGAAGGCGATTGGGCCGGATCCGGCCCCCGGACCTTAGTTTGGGGACCCCTGGTCCAGGGTTTCCTCTTTGTGAAAAGATCCAGCCCAGCTGAGCAGGTGAGGAGCGGTGGACCACAGCGGGCAGCTCAAGGGGGCAGAGTGGAATTCTCCTGCGCCGTTGCAACAATGCCACCTGCTCAATTACCCTGAAAACGGAACAGATGCAAAATGCCCCCCAGGTGTTCTTTGGAAACATTTAGATCTCTGCTATTTTCTGCATTCTGCCTCTCACTCGTCCCTCTCATTATCTCTCGCCCTCTCGTTCTTGCAGAGCAGCTTAATATAAGGTGGGTGGAATTAGGCAAGTATCCCCCCCCAGGGGTTATGGGGCAGAGCAGAGGGAATTCTGGGTAAGGAGGAAATGGCCGTCGAAGAATGCCAAGCCATGCCGGCTGTCAAGATTATTAAATGCCCTGGAGCTGCTGAGGTTTCTGAGAGCCCTGGGGGTTTGGTTAATGTCAATACCAACTGGAGAAAGTAAAGGAGAGAGAGGAAGGGGGGGGTGCAGGCAGAAATATCCAAAACCAGCCCAGGCCTTGGAATGAAAGCAGCCCTGAGCAGAATATAGAACTGGAAGGCTGCGGGAAAGAGCTGGAGGTTTGCTAATGCAGCTTCTTGCCTCGAGACATGTCTGGAGAATCGGGCGGATCGTGGCTGCAAATGGCCGAGGCGTGAAGCCACTCTCCCAGACCACATCCTCGGACTCGTGGCTCGATGACTCTCAAACGCGCTCTCCCACAATCGCTCCATGGCTTAAATAAGGTTAAAGAAGGTAATGCTTTTGAATTCTGGTGTTGGAGGAGACTCTTGAGAGTCCTGTGGGACTGCAAGAAGATCAAACCTCTCCATTCTTAAAGAAATCAGCCCTGCGTGCTCACTAGAAGGACAGGTCCTGAAGTTGAGGCTCCAGTACTTTGGCCACCTCATGAGAAGAGAAGACTCCCTGGAAAAGACCCTGATGTTGGGAAAGATGGAGGGCACAAGGAGAAGGGGACGACAGGAGGACGAGATGGTTGGACAGTGTTCTTGAAGCCAGCAACATGAGGTTTGGCCAAACTGTGAGAGACATTGAAGGATAGGCGTGCCTGGCGTGCTCTGGTCCAGGGGGTCACGAAGAGTCAGACACGACTGACGACTGAACAACAAAAGAAGGTAAAGGACCCCTGGATGGTTCAGTCCAGTCAAAGGCTAACAATGGGGTTGCGGCGCTCATCTCGCTTTCAGGCCGAGGGAGCCGGCGTTTGTCTGCAGACAGCTTTCCGGGTTGTAGCCAGCAGGACTAATCGCTTCTGGTGCAAAGAACACCGTGATGGAAACCAGAGCTCATGGAAACGCTGTTTACCTTCCCGCCGCAGCGGTACCTATTTATCTACTTGCGCCAGCGTGCTTTTGAACTGCTAGGTTGGCAGGAGCAGGGACCGAGCAACGGGAGCTCATTCCATCGCGGGGATTCGAACCGCCGACCTTCTGATCGGCAAGCCAAGAGGCTCAATGGTTTAGACCACAGCGCTGCCTGCATCCCCTCCATGGCTTAAACATAGACCCAGATGCAGATTATACAGTTCGGGCAACCCAAACAGACAAGGGGGTGAAGCGACTCACCAATAAAGAAATATTGCCACGTTGGAACTTTTTAGTTTAGAGAAAAGGCGAGTGAGAGGAGACATGAAAGGTAAAGGTAAAGGTACCCCTGACCATTAGGTCCAGTCGTGTCCGACTCTGGGGTTGCGGCGCTCATCTCGCTTTACTGGCCGAGGGAGCCGGCGTACAGCTTCCGGGTCATGTGGCCAGCATGACTAAGCTGCTTCTGGTGAACCAGAGCATTCCACGGAAACGCCGTTTACCTCCCGCTGGAGTGGTGCCTATTTATCTACTTGCACTTTGACGTGCTTTCGAACTGCTAGGTTGGCAGGAGCAAGGACCGAGCAACGGGAGCTCACCCCTTCGCGGGGATTCAAACCGCCGACCTTCTGATCGGCAAGCCCTAGGCTCTGTGGTTTAACCCACAGTGCCATAAATCATCCTTTTAATTAACTACGCTTACTGTGTGATCAAGCAGGGTACTTCGACTCCTGACAGAAAGGGAGCTTGTGGCAACAGGAGAGGCAGACTTCCTGGCTTCTCCACCAGCCTGCCTCATCTCTGCGTCTTGTCCCCTGTCCTCTCCAGCTTCTGCCTCTGATTCTGGACTGTTCTCTGCCACAGCCTCTTCCTGCTCACCAAACCCTGTTTCCTTTCCAGCTTCCCACACCTCTTCTCCCTCTGACCACTCATTGTCGTCCCAGCCACCATTGCCCGGGTTCTGAGTCTTCTCCCCTGGGGGTTCTTCAGCTGGTGCCGCCCTCCACTTCTCTGCGTCCAGCCTGTCCATGACAGTTGATTCGATTTCTGACACAGACCTGCCACTCACCTCTACAGCCAATGTGGTGTAGTGGTTAAGAGCGGTAGACTCGTAATCTGGTGAACCGGGTTCGCGTCTCCGCTCCTCCCCATGCAGCTGCTGGGTGACCTGGGCTAGTCCAACTTCTCTGAAGTCTCTCAGCCCCACTCACCTCACAGAGTGTTTGTTGTGGGGGAGGAAGGGAAAGGAGAATGTGAGCCACTTGGAGACTCCTTCGGGGAGTGATAAAGTGGGATATCAAATCCAAACTCTTCTTTCTCTTCTTCTTCTCCCAAAGTGGAGGCGTGCACACCCTTTTGTGGTTCGCCTCAGGGTAGCCTTGACGCAAGGCTCGATAGGGACTCACCTGGCCTTACAAAATCCAAGAACCTGGCCTTTCTGACCTTGTTGCCAGCCAGATGCCAGCCTTGACACCGTGCACGGGTTTGTCACCCCCTGCTCAGATCTCTGCTGTGCTTAGAGGCATAGCTGCCAACTTTCGGGATTTGAAAATAAGGGATGCCGCGAGGGCGGTGCAATGGCCCCTAGTAGCCTCGCCACCCTGCGCTCCAGAGGCTGGCGCGCGAACGGGGTGAGTGAAAGAGCGAGCGCGTAGACGGCAGGCAGGCTGTCTGTCTGGTTGGGCGTGAGGGCCTGGCTGCACAAGGCATGCAAGCTCCGCCCCCAGTCGGTCTCAGACTCCTTATTGGCAGCTGAGCAACGCAGCTGAGGAGCCTCCCTGGCCGGCAGGGAGGGAGAGGAGCTGCTTCCTTTGAAATCCGGGAAATTGAAGGGATATCAACAATCCGGGGATAGCAGCGGGAAACGGCATTGGAATAAGGAGTTTCCCACAAAAAAAGGGAGGGTTGACAGCTATGCCCAGGACTCTGCTAAACAAGGAGGGAGGGTTTTGCGATTAGATAAGATAAGATAAGATAATTTATTGTCATTGTACAAGCACAACGCTATACAAGTGCAACGAAAATGCATTCCATCCCGTAAAAACCAGAAAGAAAAAGAAAAAAAAAGCACAACACACACACACACACACACACACCCCCCAAAAAGGCCACACATGCACACACACACACACATACACCCATCACAGCTCTCCAAGGTCATATTTGGTTACAGCATTTAAGATGGTTATAGCTCTTGGGTAGAAACTGTTCTTCAATCTATTTGTTCTTGATCTAATTGTTCTATATCTTCTACCCGAAGGCAGTGGTGCAAAGAGACTATATCCCCGGATGAGATGGATCCTTTAAAATATTGTTCACCTTTTTAAGGCAACGGGAACTGTCTAGTTTCTTCCAGAGATGGGAGAGGATGACCGATAATATTTTGGGCTGTGGTTATGAGACAATTTGCGGGCCAAAGAGCACTCCCGGGCTGGGCCTTCAATTATATTTTGGAAAGGGGGAGGAAAAAGAGCCTGTTTGTCTTTGATCCCCCCCCCCAAAGCTGGAGCATCTGCACAGCTCTGACCTGCCTCCTCCAGCAACCATCCACGGCTGGAAGCAGTAATGAAACTCTTAAACAATGCCACTGGGACCTCGGTCTGGCCATTCCAGATGTCTCTGCCGCAGACCGAGCTGACTATGCGCTGCGACGGCGCCTGCCGCCAGCCAGCTAGCGGAAACCCTGACCTCAATCAGCCTCTTGTAGACAGCGGCTCTTCCCAAGAAGCTCCCCCGCCCCAGCTGCCCGCCACCTGAGGTCATCTGTGCTTAATGTTTGTGCCGCGCAGGTACCATGAAGCCCACAAGGAGGACAAAAACGGCGCTTCTTACTAAGCCAGAGTTAATGTCCCTGCGTTGGCCCTTTCACGTAACCCAGCGGGGAAGTTAGAGGAATGTAACCTGCTTTTCAGAGGGCAACTGGGGACAGGCGAATTGGTCAACTTGGGGTTTTTTCGCTGTTTCTCATACCCTCCCCCACTCCTCCAAATTTCCACCTGTATTCATAGCTGTCAACCCTCCCTTTTTTGTGGGAAACTCCCTTAGTCCAATGTCCTTACTCTCCTCTTGAGAGCAGAACAAGTGAAAAGGATCTAGGAGTCTTGGTAGACCACAAACTTGACATGAGTCCACAGTGTGATGCAGCAGCTCAAAAAGCCAATGCAATTCTGGGCTGCATCCATAGGAGTATAGCATCTAGATCAAGGGAAGTAATAGTACCACTGTATTCCGCTCTGGTCAGACCCCACCTGGAATACTGTGTCCAGTTCTGGCACCACAGTTCAAGAAGGATACAGACAAGCTGGAACGTGTCCAGAGGAGGGCAACCAAAATGGTCAAAGGCCTGGAAACGATGCTTTATGAGGAACGGCTTAGGGAGCTGGGTATGTTTAGCCTGGAGAAGAGAAGGTTAAGGGGTGATATGATAGCCATGTTCAAATATATAAAATGATGTCATATAGAGGAGGGAGAAAGGTTGTTTTCTGCTGCTCCAGAGAAGCGGACACGGAGCAATGGATTCAAACTACAAGAAAGAAGATTCCCCCTAAACATTAGGAAGAACTTCCTGACAGTAAGAGCTGTTCGACAATGGAATTTGCTGCTAAGGAGTGTGGTGGAGTCTCCTTCTTGGAGGTCTTTAAGCAGAGGCTTGACAGCCACCTGTCAGGAATGCTTGGATGGTGTTTCCTGCTTGGCAGGGGGTTGGACTGGATGGCCCTTGGGGTCTCTTCCAACTCTAGGATTCTCTCTCCATCTTTCATTTTTGACTCTCCGTGACAGACACACCGGGGGTGGGTGGGTTTCTGTGCTGACACGTGTGCTCGATGAATTATTTATAAAGCAGGTGACCTCATTCATTCAGGCTGATTTTCCGCCGCGTCACTCCAATTACGGCACATTCCTTGAGAAAGGAGGGTGGGGGTGGGGGTGGGGGTGGGGTGAGACCGAGGCAGTTGAGTTTGTTATCATGACTTCAGCTACTCTGTCACTTTGGCGCATGATCTGCGTGGGAGCAGAGGCAGGCAGAGGGGTCCGACTCAGCTCCCTTAATCATGAAAGCCATGCTCGCTTGGACGTCAGGATTGTCTCCCTCGACATTCCCCCCCCCCCGGTAAAAACCACCGTAATTTAATTAGCTGCAGTGTTCTAATGCTCTGGGATGGTGCAAAGCGAAGTTTTGCACACTGCAAACTAGCTGGTTTGGGCTTTTAAAAAAATATTTTTAAAAATGCATTTATATCCCTCCTTTTTCTCCATGTGGTTTACGTGGGCACCCAGCTCTTCATTCAATCCCCATGACAACCCTGTGAGGTAGGCTAGGCAGAGAGGTGGAGACTGGCCCTCCCAAGGTCACTTCATGGCCGAGTAGGAGATTGGAACCCTGGTCTCCCAGGCCACAAAGGTAAAGGGACCCCTGACCATTAGGGTCTAGTCGTGACCGACTCTGGGGTTGCGGCGCTCATCTCGCTTTACTGGCCGAGGGAGCCGGCGTACAGCTTCCGGGTCATGTGTATAGCATGACTAAGCCGCTTCTGTAGAACCAGAGCAGTGCACGGACTACAACTCCCATCATCCCTAAACTAGCAGAACCAGTAGTCATGGATGATAGGGAACTGTAGTTCAAAACTGCTGGAGAGACCCAAATTTGGGGAAACACTGATCTACCCTTGCAATGCATGGATATACAGGGATCGAACCTGCAACCTTAGCACCATCTGCACCAGGCTCTAACCAGCTGAAGAAGAAGAAGAGGAGTTTGGATTTGATATCCCGCTTTATCACTCCCCGAAGGAGTCTCAAAGCGGCTCACATTCTCCTTTCCCTTCTCCCCCACAATAAACCCTCTGTGAGGTGAGTGGGGCTGAGAGACTTCAGAGAAAGTGCGACTAGCCCCAAGGTCACCCAGCAGCTGCATGCGGAGGAGCGGAGACGCGAACCCAGTTCACCAGATTACAAGTCTTCAGCTCTTAACCACTACACCACACTGGCTTTCTGATGATAAGAGCTGTTTGACCATGGGATGGAAGGTGGTGAACTCTCCTTCCTTGGAGGTTGGGAGGCCATCTGTCACGGATGCTTTAGCTGAGATTCCCGCATTGCAGGGGTTGGACCAGATGACCCTTGGGTCTGTTCCAACTCTACAATTCTATGATAACTGCACACCCATGATCTCTAACCACTGGCTGACAGGCCCTGTGGGGTTTCAGAGGCAGGGCTTGTCCCCAGGGCTAACAGCAGACGCCCAGGACTGAAACAACAACAAGAAGAGTTTGGATTTGATATCCCGCTTTATCACTCCCCGAAGGAGTCTCAAAGCGGCTCACATTCTCCTTTCCCTTCCTCCCCCACAACAAACCCTCTGTGAGGTGAGTGGGGGCTGAGAGACTTCAGAGAAGTGGGACTAGCCCAAGGTCACCCAGCAGCTGCATGTGGAGGAGCGGGGAAGCGAACCCGGTTCACCAGATTACGAGTCTACCACTCTCAACCACTACACCACACTGGCTATGCAGGCAAGTTTCACAATCCACTTTCTCCACACCATCACAGCATCCCAAGATTTCTACGACGTGATGCTGATTTACAACGGGTTCGAAACCTGCGGCGTCACCTAAGGCAAGGCCGCCATTTGGCAGAATCCCTTGGGGGTCCCTGCCAACTCTACGATTCCAAGTTCTGAGAGGGTGCCGTTTTTGGCCCTCTGATAATCTCCCCCCTTTCAACTGTGTCAGAGGATGGAAGGAATCTTATTTCTCTCCAAGGGAAGCCTGTAAAAATTTTCCACCAGTTCCGGCTTCTCTGCTGGGTAGCACAGGCGTGCTCAGTGCCGGGGATGAGACAGAATAATTTGTAATGTTTACCAACAGCTGTCTGAGAAACACTTAGGTTTATGAAGTGCGGGCTGTAAATTCTCCAGCAGCTGCTGCAGCAGCAGAGCAAAGGAAAAAAGCGGGGGGGGGGTACTTCTAGCCTCTCTGCACTCCCCTTGTCTTGCAGGAATTCTGCAGGAGAGCTGAGTGGGGAGAAAAGAAAGGAGCAGGGCCTTAGAGAGGTGGGGGGGGGGAAACAATTAATTTGTTGCTGTGGTTGCTAAGGACACTGAGGTCCAGTGCCGAGGGCCTTCTTGCGGTTCCCTCACTACAAGAAGCCAAGTTACAGGGAACCAGGCAGAGGGCCTTCTCGGTGGTGGCGCCCACCCTGTGGAACGCCCTCCCACCAGAAGTCCAAGAGAAACAACAACTACCAGATCCTTTAGAAGACATCTGAAGCCCTGTATACCTAAAGGAGCGTCTCCACCCCCACTGTTCAGCCCGGACACTGAGGTCCAGCGCCGAGGGCCTTCTGGCATTTCCTCCCTGCGAGAAGCAAAGCTACAGGGAACCAGGCAGAGGGCCTTCTCAGTGGTGGTGCCTGCCCTGTGGAACACCCTCCCATCAGATGTCAAGAAAATAAACAACTATCTGACTTTTAGAAGACAACTGAAGGCAGCCCTGTTTAGGGAAGTTTTTAACCTGTGATATTTTAATGTATTTTAATGTCTGTTGGAAGCTGCCCAGAGTGGCTGGGGAGACCCGGCCAGATGGGTGGGGTACAAATAAAAATTATTATTATTATTATTATTATTATTATTATTAAGACTGCTCATATCCATTCCTGTGATTTCAGTTTCTGTCCTCTGACGACCCCACCTGGAATACTGTGTCCAGTTCTGGGGCACCACAGTTCAAGAAGGATACTGACAAGCTGGAACGTGTCCAGAGGAGGGCAACAAAATGGTCCAAGGCCTGGAAACGATGCCTTATGAGGAACGGCTTAGGGAGCTGGGGTATGTTTAGCCTGGAGAAGAGAAGGTTCAGGGGTGATATGATAGCCATGTTCCAATATATAAAAGGATGTCATATAGAGGAGGGAGAAAGGTTGTTTTCTGCTGCTCCAGAGAAGCGGACACGGAGCAATGGATTCAGACTACAAGAAAGAAGATTCCACCTAAACATTAGGAAGAACTTCCTGACAGTAAGCGCTGTTTGACAGTGGGATTTGCTGCCAAGGAGTGTGGTGGAGTCTCCTTCTTTGGAGGTCTTTAAGCAGAGGCTTGACAGCCACCTGTCAGGAATGCTTTGATGGTATTTCCTGCTTGGCAGGGGGTTGGACTGGATGGCCCTTGGGGTCTCTTCCAACTCTATGATTCTATGATTCTATGACGAGCACGGAAATTGCAGCAGTTGCCTCTCCGCTTCTAGTCCTCATGTTTAAAGCTTTCTGACCCTGGTATCCCTTTCCTTCCCTGCCCACCCTGCTAGTTCCCTTATCACTGACGGAGAAGCAAAGCCCAAGGGAAGGAAGGAGTTTCTCCATTACGGAGCCAAAGTACCCACCCTCCCTGCCCCCAAATTGCTTCATTTTCCCTTAATGGCCCATTTCCTTTAATGAACTCCTAATCAAGGCACTATATGTGTGAGCGTACGTGTGTTTGGAATAATCACCAAGCGACTCCACCTCCCGTTTAGAAAGCGATGTGCTGAGCAATGGCTTCTGAGTTGCCCATCTTGCGTCTAGACAACACAATCAGGAGGATCTCAAAAGCGGAATCTGGAAATATCTGTGCTATTTTCGAACTCCCCAAGGCCAACGAGTCTTCCACTCTCCATCATTGCTCGGTGAAGGCATATCCTTGCCCTTAAAGGTAATGGTAAAGGGACCCCTGACCATTAGGTCAGTCGTGTCCTACTCTGGGGTTGCGGCGCTCATCTCGCTTTATTGGCCGAGGGAGCCGGCATACAGCTTCCAGGTCATGTGGCCGGCAGGACTAAGCCGCTTCTGGCGAACCAGAGCAGCGCACGGAAACGCCGTTTACCTTCCCTCCGGAGCGGGTACCCTATTTATCTACTTGCACTTGACGTGCTTTCGAACTGCTAGGTGGGCAGGAGCTGGGACCGAGCAACGGGAGCTCACCCCATCGCGGGGATTCGAACCGCCGACCTTCTGATCAGCAAGCCTAGGCTCTGTGGTTTAACCCACAGCGTCACCTGGGTCCCTTAGGTTTTGGCTAACATTAGAAAAAGGGGATAGGGCCCATTTTAGTGCTCCCGGCTTTCAATGAGATGTCGAGTCTTCATGATAGAGCAAATGTGGTGATGGCCCCCCCCCCCGACTTGGATGGCTTTAAAAGAGCAGTAGACCAGTGTGTCATTGAAATTCTGCTCAATATTAATCCAGAGCAGAACTCCAATGTATAGTTAGCAGAGCAACAACTTAAACACTTTGCAGGATTCCCAAACAATAGACCAGAGGCAACTGATATTTCATTCAGCAGAGCTAGCGTGGTGTAGTAGTTAAGAGTGGTGGACTCGTAATCTGGTGAACCAGGTTCGCGTCTCCGCTCCTCCACAGGCAAATACTGGGTGACCTTGGGCTAGTCACACTTTTCTGAAGTCTTTCAGCCCTACTCACCTCGCAGAGTGTTTGTTGTGGGGGAGGAAGAGAAAGGAGAATGTGAGCCGCTTTGAGACTTCTTCGGGTAGTGATAAAGCAGGATATCAAATCCAAACTCCTCCTCCTCCTCCTCCTCCTCCTCCTCCTCCTCCTCCTCCTCCTCCTCCTCCTCCTCCTCCTCCTCCTCCTCCTCCTCCTCTTCTTCTTCTTCTTCTTCTTCTTCTTCTTCTTCTTCTTCTTCTTCTTCTTCTTCTTCTTCTTCTTCTTCTTCTTCTTCTTCTTCTTCTTCTTCTTCTTCTTCTTCTTCTTCTTCTTCTTCTTCTTCTTCTTCTTCTTTCTTCTTCTTCTCTTCTTCTTCTTCTTCTTCTTCTTCTTCTTCTTCTTCTTCTTCTTCTTCTTCTTTCTTCTTCTTCTTCTTCTTCTTCTTCTTCTTCTTCTTCTTCTTCTTCTTCTTCTTCTTCTTCTTCTTCTTCTTCTTCTTCTTCTTCTTCTTCTTCTTCTTCTTCT